>JBAMBS010000823.1:0-87099 GCA_037044455.1 Zygothrica quintamaculata | reverse complement strand
TTAACCCCCCACGCTCTATATCGCGGTACTTAATGTTGTATAACTTCCGTGTTTATTGTTAAATTTCAACGAAATTCACAACGTAGATGAAGAATGGTCTACTTAATATGTGTGCGAAAAAGAAATTTGATCGGTTAAAAATTGTACCTTATAATCGATTTTTTCAAATGTTGTGAATCTGGGTAAGATTGATCAAAAATCTCGGAAGTTATGGATCATCAAAAGTGGCGGTTATGGGCCCCGGGGGGGTATAGTAGTGCACGCAAAATAAGAGCTAGAGCAACGAAATTTGGAACGTAAATTGGTTATGTTTGTACGCTATACAAGTTTGTTTTTGATTTTCGAATTTCCTCCCCTGACCCCCGCAATTTGAAAAAATCGATTATAAGGTACAATTTTTAACCGATCAAATTTCTTTTTCGCACACATATTAAGTAGACCATTCTTCATCTACGTTGTGAATTTCGTTGAAATTTAACAATAAACACGGAAGTTATACAACATTAAGTACCGCGATATAGAGCGTGGGGGGTTAAAAGGCGCGCGCAATGGCTAAGTACGTGCAGAACTGTCTGTATGTATGAGTATGTGTGTGTATGGCTGTATATGTAGGCAAAGGGGCTCTCGTAGTCGGGTACACTCGACTACAGACTTCTTACTTGTTTTTTTTTTGCATTTTATCAAACGTCTGCCCGCATTTGCGCAGACAACATGACGTATGCCTGACAAGCACAAAAAGTGTATAAAGAATATAACACAACAGCAGACATACGCGCGACAACACACACTCACACACACACGCACACACGCACACACGCACACACACAGATATAAATAAAGTACAAAAATCTTTGTAACACCCACACAATGTAAATGAACATTACTTCAAAATACGTTTTCTTCTCTTTTACTTTCTTCTTTTTTTTTGTGGGGAACATTTGCGTTTGGTTTTTTTCTTAGGGAATCGAGATCTGTTCTGCCCATAAAAAGCAAATTAAAATGAGACGCAACCGCAGGCAAAAATAAGAAACGGCAACAACAATTACAACAATTGTTACAATAACAATAGCAAAATAAAAAAAAAAACGAGTGACATTTGAATTATTGGCGGGGACAATTTCAAGGCCGCGTCTGCAAACAAACACACACACACGAGCTGAGCGACACCTGTGCGTATGAGCAATATGACTTAAAGTTGAATGAATGAATGAATGAATGAAAATAAATGATTTTACATAGCTTTCCTTTTTACTAACTCTCATTAATTTGACAAACAATGCAACACTCAGCATGACTGGCAATAAAAAGTAACAGCTCAATCTAAGCACATGCTAGCTGCTAATTAAGCTAACAAATCGCTTCTTATTTTCCTTTGTTTTCTTTGCTTTTCTTTCATTTTTATGCCCTCAAATGAAGCTCTATATACATAACATACATAACATACATATAATTTGACATAATATATTTTCCAGCAGACAACTTTATTTTATTTGCATATCCAAAAAAACAAAAAAAAAACTATTTGCAGTAAAAAAACAAAAACTATAAACTGCCTTTGGATAACTTTATTTAACTTGTTCAAGATCAACATCAATTATAAAAGTTTTTTTTGTCTTTACCTTTTTTTTGGTTATATTAGTATTATTTTTGTTATTTTTGTTAGTGTAGAGTATTTTAAGTTGGGCAACAGCTGGCAAAGTTTTTTTATAACATTTTTTGCTTGCATTTTAAAACCAACCAACTGAGATTTTAATAATTTTCCATATTATGTTATTTGTTTTTTTTTTTGTTTTTTTGTTTTGTTTATTTCTTTAAGCATTAAAAGCTATACAAAAGACTAGAGAAGTGTCCTGTCATCATGATTGTGCAGAACACTAAGGGAAGGTGCAGAACACTAGGGAGAGTGTGTGTGAGAGAGAGAGAGAGAGAAGGAGAGAGAGCGGAAATTTGCCAGGATGTAAGCCGACAGCCTGGCAAGTCTGGCACAATATTTACAAAAACTGTAACTGTATTTGTATGTTATATTTGTATCTGTGTTTGTCTTTGTGTTTGTATTGCGTATGGTATATCAAGTCATGTCCAATAGCCAATATGAACGTGCTGCACAATATTGTGTGCTCAAGTGGCATCAACACTCAACCTATCATCATATGACACACACTCACACACACACACACACACGCATACCAGCAATCAGAATTTGTGCTGAGTTGTGGCCATGATTCGACCATTTTATAAAAGCCATAATAACATGACAAATACAACGTGCTAAGCTCTATGCTTATGTGTATGTGTGCGCGTATGTGCGTATGTGTGTGTCTCTATGTGTATTTGTGGATGTGTGTGTGTGTGTGTGTGTATGTTCAGGCCAAAAGTGCAGATTCAAGCAATTAAAGCTGCAGCTGTTTTCAAAGAGCAGCAACACAACATGGCTTGGCTAGAAACTTGAGTCAGTGTGTAGGGTTGAAGGGCTGAAGGGTAAACGGGGATGGAGCAAAGGGTGCAAATCTCATATGCATTATGTATGCAACTTTAAGTGTTACACACATTTACCAACTTGCCCCTAATGTGTTGCTTTGCCCTTGCCGGGGCATGGGTAACGGATGTTATCATGGTTATCATTGTTGTTGTTGTTGTTGTTGTTGTTGTTGTTCCACTTCTTCTTCTTCATCTCCTTTTAGTTCTTCTCCTCCTTCTTGTTATTATTGTTGCTACTGATTCGCGAGACGCGACATCATCAGTAGTTAAAATGCAGTGATGAGGGGTAAAGCACTTGGGAAGCGACAGTTGGCGTTTATTGCACTTGTTGTTGTTGTTGTTGTTGTTGATGTTTCTGTTGTTGCAGCTGTTGTTGTTGCCGCATAACTAATGAGCATTTTCTTGATGTTGCTGCGTGAGGGCGCATGATGATATAAGTTAATTGCAGACAGTTTAACAAGAAGGCAACTTATTCAAAAGTTGCTTACTCTTAAACAACATACAACAATAAAGGGAAAGGGAGAATTAACGTATTCTTGTATTTTAACTAAAGCTGGTTTTACCAATATTTTTAAGGGTCTATAACCCTTATTATCATCAGCATACGTTGAAGTCATTATGCTCTAGTTCCATAGCCAATACAACTCGATTAAATGAATAACAATTATAAGTAACTTTTTGTTCTTCATTATTATTATTAATTTGAATTTTGGTATAAGAATTTAAGTGTTTTATTAGCTGTGAGCTGTTTCTTATTACCAACATTGAAAATAGCTCAATAACTTTTCATATTAAAACCATTTTATAAGAAACATTTTTTGGTTATTTCCAAGAAAAGCCAATCTATTTCATAACTTTACTTTTTGTACTTTCTGCATCAATTTGTATCAATTTCTGTACAGAATTATAAAGTATAAATAGCATTTAAAGCAGCTTGAATTAAATTTTGTTTAAGAATCTAGTTACAAAATGAAATTTGCAACAATATTTTAAACACATTTTCACAATGTAAATTCATCAAATCAATTGAAAAATTTTCATGTTTTCAGCTACAACGCATATTTTTTTTTACATATTATACGCTGATGATTTACCCTGATTCACAATTCACTTTCGCATCTTGTTTGCTGGCCATTTAAAAAACAATTTCAAATAATGCCAATGGCAGAGCTCGTAGCTCATCGCTCGTCGTTCGTCGCTCGGCGCTTGACGCTTGATTCCTAACGCCTGATGGCTGTCCTTTCGTTTCCTAGTCCTAGGTCCCTATTCCTTGGTTGATGGTCATGAGTTTTGAGTTTTGGGCTTTGGGTATTGGGTATTGGGTATTGAATCTCTGGGTAAACTGGGTAAACAAACAAGTGCCAAAGCAAAATCAACTTTTTTGTTTACATAAAAATAAGTTAGGTGCAAATATTCCTATAGAGGAAACAAAAAGTAAATGTAAACAAAATCAAATCAATAATTGTAATCAATATCATGAGGTGCATATTAATTTAAGAGATCTTATGCCAATCAACATGGGAATAGTTATATATGATTCGTACTACCATTGCTGATTGGAAATTCTTGGCTAGTTGCTGTTCCTAGTACAAATTTTTTAGTAGCCAAATCTGATAGCCACGTGATGTTTGCGTCAATGCATAAATCAAGAACGTTACATGAAGCGATGCATGAATATGGGTGTGAGTTGTGCCATGAGATGAAGTGTTACAGAATATGAGGTAATGAGCAATGAGTATACTATAGTTTGCCGTTGGCTTTTTGGTCCATAGTCTACTGGTCTCATAGTCTCATGTTCTTCTGATACAGTTTGACTTGTTGGCCAACTGACTTTGTACAGCAAATGGCTCAAAGCAATGGTTGAATGTTGAATGCATTTGCTTGATGCTGATATGCTTCGTACGCAGTTGTCTTATACAGCTTGCATATATACGAAATGCTGAGATTTGTGGCATGCAGCAACATCAACTGGATACATTATCAGACAGCAGACTGTGGCTGCAACTGCAATCAATGGCTCATGAGTTGTCCCATTTGGATGGTGTAATAGGATTCACATTCATTCTTACTTACGTACTCACATTCGTATTCACATTCACATTCAGATTCACACTCACATTCACTTTCAGATTGGCATTGGCAACCATCCAGCTACTTGAAAGGAAATCAGTTGCGTTTTCAATTTTCTGATTTACGTATGTATCAGAGCTCTTGTTGGCTGCTCTTGTTGTTGTTCTTGTGTGTGCATTGGACTGTGTCCAACTCACAAAATGTATGTGTATGTGTGTGTGTGTGTGTTGTATATATATCTTTCTATGTATGTGTGGTTACAGTTTTTGTTATTAAAACGCATTTCATGCGCAAAATTAAGTTCTGCTTGTTGTTATTTTTTTCACTTTTTTTTTTTTGTTTTAGCCTCATCCTTTTGTCTTACCACTCGATAGGCTGTTTGCTTGGCTATTGAATAAAATCAGCTCAATGAAAACGAGCTAACACTATGGGTTATTAGAACACTTTTCTGCAATAAATTCAATTGTAATAATTTTTCTTTAATTACCAACAACTTAAGCGTAATGCATTCATATTTCGAAATGCATTTTGTAATATGAAGTTTGTATAAAACTATATTATATTTGGTAGAAGTTCAAGGAATGTAGTCAATAAATGTTAGCAAAGTAACTAAATCGAGCAGCATGACTAGCTATTATCATTTTCTAATATATGACTATTCTTATAAGTAGAAACAAATTTATCTTTGCTTATCAACAACCTTTGCTTTAATATAAAAAAATTTAATTATTATTTTTTGTACTTAAAATATAAAGAAAAATAATTATTAAAGAAGGTCTGAGTAAGTTGTAACTTGCATGGTTAATTTTTAAATTATATATTAAAAGCGGTAGAGTGTTTCATAGTGTATTGATTTGATGATTTCCGTTGTTACAAAACCGTAGCATACTTTTGTGCGAAAACAGCATAAATACAACGAAGAGGAGCAACAACAGCAGATGCTCATTAATCACAACGTTTATCACATACCAGCATAACAAATACACTCACACACACACACATACACGCACAATGGTACATATTAAATGATTGTATGTGTATATGTGTGTGTGCGTGTGTGTCTGTTATTCTCGTAATTAAAACCAAATTAATATACGCTCATATTAAAACAGAGCTCTTAGAATTCAATATTATTATTAATGTGCGAAAGTAACTCGTATGGGCGTATGATTACAATTGTGTATATTGAATTTAATTATATATGAGCATAAAAAGGCAATAAATAATGAAGCATAGTTGATTCAATTTGCACACATACATACAATGTGAACTAACAGAATAATTTCACATATGCACACATAAACTACTTGATATATTATAATCCTTAAGATTTATATGCTAATTATTTCAAAGGAAATTTCAAAAAGGCTTATAATAAGTAATAATAGTACAAGTAGAAAATGTAATTAATATAGTTGCCTTATTAATGTATAATTTATGAAATGCTTATTTAAATTGCTGCATTTAAGTAACTGCGGCTATGACTTACATTACTAAGTTTTAAACTTGGCTTACTGCTATACATTGTGCTATAAGCTTCATCTTTAACGATATTGATACTGATATATAATTTATAGTTACAAAGTTTTCTTTATTAAAAATCTGTCTGAATATTGATGGATTCATTCAATTGCTTCATAAAGATTAATACATGTTGCTTTACGAGCAACCATAAAACCCTTTTGCTATTCACTTAACTGGAAGTCGAACCAAGTACCACTAGGACAACTCTTTGGTTGGTAAACTTTGTCTGGCATTTTGCAATCAGCTTCGTACTCAGTTTTTATAGATTTCGTTTAAAAAGAAACCAAAAGAAATCAACATATTTTCGGTATAAACATACAGCAACAACAGCAGCAGCTCAGAATGAAGCTGAGTTAAGCAGTAAAAAAGTAGGAAGTTGGTAAGAATAATAATGCTTTTGGAGTACCTTAAGGAATATATAAATATGAAAATGTTTACAATTTTCATCTGATTCAGCACTCAATAATCAAATTGACATTTTTTCTCTAGATGTACATATATATATACATATATGTATATATATATATATATATATATTAAAGTGGTTTAAAATTTGCATATGAAAAAAAATGTTGTGCATAAAATATCAAAATAAAAGTTTAAACATTATAAGAAAATATATATATATATATATCATTTAGCCAAGATGCTGATCTTTTGACCTGACTTGCATATGTTAAGAGTTGAATGATGTGTGTGCGTTTCGTGTGTATGTGTGTGTGCGTGTGTTAGCTGAAACTGTGGCTTAACGCCCCATAGAACATGTTAATTGCAATAGCCTTAACCTCAACCTCTAAGTGTTAGCCTTTTGGCCAGCCTTCCAATGGCAGTTTGGGTGCCAAAAGTTGACTGCCAACTGCAGATGTCTCACAAATGCAATTAAAATTTCTCGCAACGGAAATTGTTGCAGCCGCAACGGGGTGCAAGCAAAGCACATGACACATACAAATAGCCCACGTTAACAGCCGTGCAGTAAGAAACGAAAGAGATACAGAAGAGATATAGCGGAGATGCAGTGGAGATATAGGAAATTCAAGAGAGAGTGAGAGAGAGATACGAATAAACAAAAGATACAAATATACGATGGAGATGAAAGAGAGAAAGAGAGAGGGCGAAAAAAGGAGAACAACGAGATGGATAACATTTATCCGGCAATGCATTTATCTATGTGCGCTGCACACAAATCCAATTTAGTACCAGGATATTCAGGAATTACAGAATCTGCAGGATCTGCAGGACTAAAAGGCATCTTTTACTTACACAAATTTTATGTGCATGTGTGTGTATGTGTGTGAGTGTGAGTGAGTGTGTTTTACCTAGGTCAGTTGCTGCAGGTGTTGTATTTAATACAAGCTCGGTTCTGCTTCTTTATGATGAGCTGCCTCGCTAATTCAACTCCAGTGTAGTTAGCAATTGTGCTAATTAAGTTGCAGCACGTGGCATGTCCTAGCCACATTTTAAAGGCAGACAAATGCAATTTTGTAGCATTTTAGCTAATCGGCTTAGGGTTTGCTATACGTGACGCATGATTAAATATTTAACTACTCGTAGCTGTCTCTGGCACTTGCACTTTGGCCACTGGCATTGCAATGCAGCTGAAGGCAATCAACTGCCACAAGCAGCGTACGCGCAACAATTTGCAGTTCTTATTAATTATACGCCATGTTTAACACAATAACTCTCTTACATATTATATAAAATATATATATTATATATCATATTATTATACTCTATTTTATACAATTTTATATTATTCTATTATATATATATTTGCAGTTCTAAGAATAAATCATAATATTCAATTATTAATGCTTCTATGGGCAGCGCATTCAATGAATGCGCCGCTGATGCTGTTGCTACTAGTGGCCTTGGCATTCGCATTTTGCGTTGACTGAGGAGTAGCAACCAACGAACAACAACAACAACAACAACAACAACAGCAACAGCAAGAACAATAACAATAGCAACAAAAGCAACAGCAACAATAACAACAACAATGGCTAGCGGCAACAATGATACAACGGCGGTCTACTGCGGCAGCGGCATGGATAATTTTCATACGAGGTAAGTTGGCAATGTCAATGTCTCTGTCAGCGCTGCGGTTGCTCCCCAAGGGCAGACGACAACGCACATAGGACCACACGACAACAGACAACAGACAAGCGACAGGATGACAACAGAAAACAGGCAGCAGGCAACAACAAACAAGCGACAACAAAACAGCAAAACAATATATAACAGAATACAGGATATTTAAGTGTTTTAGCTTTGCTTTTTTATATGCCATCAAAAATCGATTAACGTACGTGCCAGATTTTTGGGTTCTACCATTTTTATTTGTCCCTTTAAGCAAATCGTATCCATCCGTTCGCATCCACCCAACACATTTTGCTACTTACCCCAACTACCGAAATTGCAATTAATCCAAATGCTTCAAAGAAGAATTGGTTCTTAAAACAGTTTTATGACAACTTCAGCATACCAGAGACAGCTAAACAAAGGCATCATTATATAAATATATATATATATACTTATATATATATATATATATATATAGATATATTATCAATAAAAACAAACAACAAACAAAATTTATTAGCCATATACTTAAAGCAGTAAAATGTTGTCCTTAAATTTGACTCTTGGTAAATGCTTAAAGCCATTTAAATCAAACACACCAAATTTTACATCAAATTGCATTAAAAGAGGAAAACTTTAAGAAAAATTTTCTCCTTTAATTTTTCATATGAAATTATTATTTTTTTTTATAATATTTTATTTAAAATACAACTTTAAAGCATTTTCTTTAACTTTTTACTACAATTTATGCATTTAAATTTCCAACTTGAAATAAAAATAAATTATAAATTTCACAATTCAGAAAATTCTGGTTGAGTGTCGCCATATGCTTATACAACCTATATACCCCATATATAGTAATGCAAATAGTGTAAAACTTTTGTTCAAATCTTGTTAACTGATTTGCATTTAATTGCTGACACGACAGCTTCATTTCTAAACATGACAAAGGATGCTGCAAGGGATAATTTGAGTGCACTTCAATTGAATGTGTAATTTCAGGCAATGTCTACTTCAGTTATTATTATTGCACACACTTGTTGTGATATATTACAGTGTTTCATGACATTTAATGCAAACTGTAGTATGAGCTACGAGGGTAGCTTAAAAGTTCTATTATTTTGTAAATTAAACATAGGTTTTCGGGTAAATATACACTTTATCTTTTTACCCAGCATCAGGACTCCAAAAGAAAGAATTTTTTGAAGTCATCATAATAGGCGCTTGATTGTGCAATGACAGCATCACTGAAACGAAATCATTGTTCATCGATCCATTCCTTGAGGTTGGGCAAATAGTTATATTCAGTAGGTTTTTAATCCAGATAGATAAGGAAGTAATTTGTCAGCCTAATAATAGATCTGCATGGTTATACAAAATAGACACTATTGAATCATGTGTCATGGCTTCGCAATCTTGCTGACATTCATTCTTCAGTATCCAGCCAATGCCATATCCTCAACAAAAGGTTGAGCATACTCTATACATATACGAACAATTGCCAGAATGCCTGCATTCCAGGAACTGGAGCTTCTTCTTCCAATTTAAGTGGTTTCTGCAGTTGCAGTTATATAAAATCATGTAACAGACTATCTGAACTTATTCTGAACAAGTTTACCCTATGACATTGAAAATGCTTTCTGTGTCGTTTTCCTTAAAGTTCACACTTTGCCAATTTTATGGGTGGGGTTAAGTTCCTAAAACAAAAGTCACTCGGTACAGTTTTAAGATCTAAATACATTATTCAAAATACCTTTGATAGAACAACTTTAAGTGAAACTTTTTATTCCTTGACATTGAATAATAAATTCTAATTTCCTTCACTTTCCCTAGCTTAAGCCAAAACAAAAATGTTACCAAAAAATTGTTTGAATAAAAACTTTGGCAAATTTTATCTCATATTTAGCCATCGAATTATTATTTTATATTTTTTTTAATTTTTTGCTTTTTATTTCATGTTGAAATAATTTTTTTTAGCATATTTTTATTTTATATATTTACGTTTTAATTTATTTATTTTTTATGTATTGTGTTTTTTATCAAAAGCTAAACCTATTTATTTTTTATCAAACTCTTTTAAAATATTAAATAAAAATTAACTTTTAGTTCAGAAAAAAATTAAAGATTTTTAATTAATTAGATTTTGTCTAGCATTTTTTGTTATATTTTTATTATTTACATTAACTTTATTACTTTATAATACATCATTTTTTTCGAATATTTAGTCTCTTGTTTTTTGTACCAATTCAATATTGTATAAGCATTTAGTATTTTACACATCCTAGTGTTTACCATATATATATATATATATATATATATATGAAAGTTGCTAATAAAAAAAAGACAGTCTGCTTGTATTCCGTGTACATGGCAAACAGTTTGGTGCAATTCCAATAAAGTGTGTAAGCCCGCAGCATTTGCCTACTTACTAAGCTTGGCTAACATTTTATGGCTCTTTGTTTGGTTAGCAGCCAGGCAAATGGAGGAGATTTTCAAAATTTCGTAAATTTAGTCCAGGTTTTTACAGTCAGCTACCCTCCCTTCCTTTCCCTCTTCCTTCTGTCTATCACATTCTGATAGTAACTTTCACTTGCAGACTGTGAAAAAAAAAATTTGCGTAGATTTTGGTAAAGGCAAATGCAGCAGCTGTCGACGCCTTCAATTTGGCTTTCGCCTCAAGCTGGCTTTGTTGTGCATAAATGTAAATGGATGTGTGTATGTGTGTGTGTGTGCTGTTTTAAGTATATGTGTTTGTTTGCTTATATTGAGTATATGTATTTGTATGTTCCTGTTAGTCATTTGTTGTGCAACAAATTAGACTTAGCATAAAACGAATATATATATGTATATATATATATAGGATGCTCAAGCGCAAGTCAAGTCCTACAGCCTCAGGCAGCTTTTAACTTGCCACATGCCACTTAAACACCGTTGCATACTAAAAACCAACAACCACTCACACACACACACTTACACACATGCACAGAGCCAGTGAAGTGGCAGTAGATTTTGTTGAGTATCCAAACGCGTTGCAGGTAAAATGTTTATTGCTTTCATTTCATACATTACTATTACATGAAAACAAGTACAGTAGAGATTCGCTTTAACAAAATTTTGAGGTTATATTTTCTATTTTTAATATACATATAAACTTAATTTAACTCAATGCAATAAAATCTCTTTGACAGAAATATTACCCTTTCTTTTCTTCATCATGAAAAACACAAATATTTTTTTTCAAGTGCAACAAGCAAGTGTAAGCCATTTTCAAGTGAAAGCAATTTAAACAGAAAAAAAATCAATAGCAAAAGGAAAATTTATCACTTTCATTGCTTTTTGTTATTTTTTTTTTTTGCTGCTTTCCTATAAAAAGTTTTTCAATGGATACCTTTTAACTACTTCGTATGCAAGGATTTCATGGAAATATATACAGCGAGTATTCACTGTATTAAATTTTTAGTGTTGCCACGCTCTTATCGAGTATGCACTACTACGACATATCTCGAGTGCATACCAAATAGACACCAATTGCAGATATTCTAAATGAACTACACACACACATACAATTGCATATAAACACACACACATACATGCAACTTTAAATCGTTAATCCGTTGTGCTATATTTTTTCCATATATATATTTAAACAATACAATTTTAACTCTGTCAAAGATCACAGTTCTTAATTTCAGAGACGTATACCTTTACGAACAGAAAATACTCTTTTCTGAGTAAAATGTGCGCTTATTAGAGGTGTTCGTTAATAGAGTATTCACTGTATATACATATAATTCTTATAATATCAAATGTGCATTATAAAGTTGTTGCTCTTGCATACATTTTCACATCCTTTTTATAAGTTTAGTTTATACCTCTCCTTAACATTATCATTTCTCAAAAGGTTATCGGCTATACCAAAAAAAAACCGAAGAAAAGCATTTAAGGTTTATTATAAAAGTAAAAAAAATATTCTTTTTAAATGTTTTGTAATGTGAGAAAAACATTTACAATGCACAAAATGGGGAAAACTCTTGTTAAAAAATTAAAATTTTCTTAAAAATTAAATTTTAAACCAATTTAGAGTACTTTTTTTTATATGATAGGAAAAGTGAAATTTGCATTTCTTTTATAAACTCCTAGTGTTGCATTTATCTCTGTCTCTGTTTTTATTTTTAAAGGTTTAAACTGTGCTTTAGTATTCATAATTGATGCTGCAGCCATAACAAAAATTTCTTAAGAGAGTAAAACCATTTTGTTTATACTCTGAACATGCGGCTGGTAGTTGTAAAAATAAGCTGTACAAAATTGCACCAGTAAAAGTAGTAAAAGAAATAAAAGTAGTAGTAGTAGTAGTAGTGAAAAGAGTAGTAGTACTAATAGTAGTAGTAGTAGTAGTATTTGTTGTGCATGTGGCAGCATTACAGGCAACAACTAGTCCCCTGGTGATATGAGTGAAATGAACTGAATATTTATGCGCCTCAGGTGATTCCACATTTGGCAGGTGCTAGGACAGCAGCCAGAAAACCAGAAAGTGTACCCAAAATGGGTTAGATGGGACCATAAACTTAAAGATTTGTTTGGCATACATTCAAGCCAAAAGAAAATTTGTGCTACAATGGCATTAAGAGATGGAGAGAGAACTTTTAACTATGCCCAATGGGTTTAGGCTGACAACGCCCCAAAGTTTCAGGTGTGCCCCTGAACGAAAAAAAGATGAACGTATGAATGTGTCTATCTTTGTATCTATATATTTCTTAGAGTTACTCTCAATCTATGCGAAGACTCAGAAACTTGGCAAATGAATGAATAACAAAACAATTCAATGCAAACGTTGTCGTTTTTGATGTCGCTGTCGCTGTCGCTGTCGCTGTCGCTGTCGCTGTCGTTGTCGTTTTCGTTGTCGTCGTTCTTGCCATTCATCAACATCAAGGGCAATAAATAAAACCATGCAGAGCATTCTATTTGGGGAACCTGTGCGGGAGGATCGAGGCTTCTAGGACTGTAGGACTATAGGACTGTACGTCTCTAGGATTGTAGGAATGCATTTGAATGAGTTTGATGAATGGTGCTGTAAATTCCCCAAAAAAGGTTGTTTAACTGCAGATACAATGGTTGAGTACACACACTCTCACACACACATACACACACGCACAGTACCCCAGACATGTCCTGCAGCTGTTGTTCCCAAATGACAAACGCCTTATACCAAACACCCTACCGTTACACACACACACACACACATGCACAAACACAAACAAACATATACAAAAGTAAAAGGAAAAAACCGCTTCAATTTCGCACTCAATTTCAGAGCCCACGCATTCACTGGAGCGGCTACAACTAGTTAAAAGCTATAACAAAAAGTACCGTTGCGACATGCTGTCCATCAAAATTGAGAGCAAAAGCACAAAAAAAAAGAAATAACGCGCCTAACACCTACATCACACATACTTTCTCTCTCTTTCTCTCACGCTCTCTCCATCCCATTTGCCACGTGTAATAAGAAACGATGCATGTAACAATAATTTATTATTTTTGTTATTTCTTTTTACTTTTCTATTTTACTTTTCCTTTTTTGTTATATTTTTTTTTGCCTTTTCTTTTTTTTTTATTTGCCGAGGAAAAGCGTCGCGACACATTTGGAAAATTAAACGATTTTTTCTAGTTGACCTTAAAAAGAGAAAGAAATGTGGGAGCGCCAAACGATCATTATTATTATTTATGTTAATTTCTATGTTTTGTGTGCCGCCTGTGCAAAGTTTGGCTTCCACTTTTCCTTTACTTTTATTTTTTTTTTCTGTTATTATTCTTCTCCCCATTAATATTAAGCATACGTCGCGTTGCCATGGCGTACGACCGTCACTCGAAAGGGTTGCACTTGACTGACTCAGTGCAGATTTAATGTATGTCTGACTCGGCAATGTCTGTCCGCTTTGTCCTTTGTGCGACTGTTGACACATTGGCGTTACAATTACAATTTTCTATACATATATATATATATATTTGTATATATACATATACATATATATATTTCTGTATGTGACACGCTTGAGTGGCGCTCTGAGTAACTAACCGAGTTTGAGGGCGTCTGGCTAGGGCGTGACAGCGTCAAGCGCCAAGCGTCACCTTGGTGCCGTCTCTAGCAATTTGGCACGTCTTTGGCACACAAAGCAAATGGCCAAGTGTTATATACAGATCTAATTGCTAAACCAGACAGACAAACAGACAGACAAACAGACAGACATACAGACAGATAACCCAACATAGCACAATAGCACATACATACAGCTCGCACAAGCTACTGTGGCATCTCTTGACAGGCCACTTTGTGGCAAATAGCGAGGCACATTAAGGTTTAGCTAATTAAACTTCAGCTTCATGAATATATACATACATACAAAATACCTTGAAAGTTATACATATATATTTTAGGCAAACAACTCTTCTACTTGCATAACATATAATAATAATTAACTTGATTATAATGGGCAAAGCAATTGGTTTTATATCTTTACAGCTATAAGAATATGCATGGATATGTGTCCTTGGTGGTCTGTATACTGGGCACATTGGCCAATACCTTGAATATTATTGTGCTGACACGTCGCGAGATGCGCTCACCCACCAATGCCATACTCACGGGTCTGGCTGTGGCCGATCTGGCAGTTATGCTGGAGTATATACCATATACGGTGCATGATTTCATATTGACAGATAGCTTGCCCAGGGAGGAGAAGCTAAGCTACAGCTGGGCATGCTTTATTAAGTTTCATTCGATCTTTGCTCAGGTGCTGCATACTATCTCTATATGGTTAACGGTCACATTGGCCGTGTGGCGTTATATTGCAGTGGGTTATCCACAAAAGAATCGTGTGTGGTGCGGCATGCGCACCACAATTATAACCATAACAACTGCATATGTAGTATGTGTGCTGGTGGTTTCACCATCACTTTACTTGATAACGGCAATTGGTGAGTGGATGGAACAGTTGGATGCACAGGGCAAGGTGATCAATAGCATACCAATGACCCAGTATATCATTGATTATAACAACGAACTGCCGTCAGTCACTGTGGCAGCACTTAATGCCACATCCAGCAGCCCATTGGCCAATGATACAGAACGTTTGAATGTCAGTGATTTGTCTACAACACCAATACCCACAATTTCAACTATAAATGCAACTACAATTGCAACTACAACTGCAACTACAACTGCAACTACAGCTGCAGCCACCTCTTTGGTGGTGCGTAATGTGACCGTCTATAGGCTATACCACAGCGATTTGGCACTGCATAATCTCTCACTGCAGACTGCCACATTTCTTATCTATAGCGTTCTTATCAAATTGATACCCTGCATTGCCCTAACCATACTCTCGATAAGGCTTATAATGGCCTTATTGGAAGCCAAGAAGAGACGCAAGATGCTCACAAGTAAGCCACTATCTACCAATGGTACTAAAACTGTCATCAATGGTAAATCAGGGGAAAGGCCACGCAAGAATAGTAAAGCATTGGAAAAGGAAAAACAAACTGATCGCACCACTAGAATGCTATTAGCGGTGCTGTTGCTCTTTCTGATAACAGAATTTCCACAAGGAATTATGGGACTATTGAATACTGTGCTGGGCGATGCATTTCTTATGCAATGCTATTTAAGACTGAGTAAGTGCAGAATACTTTAAATTTCTTTAAAAAAGTGTATAAAATATAGATTTATATATATATATATATATATATATATATTAAGCAGAGTTTACAAACAAATTCCAATCTATTTATCAAAATCATTTATCCAATGTAGGTGACCTTATGGATGTACTGGCTTTGATTAATTCAAGCATCAATTTCATACTCTATTGCTCCATGAGTAAGCAATTTCGTAGCACATTTACATTGCTGTTTCGTCCAAAATTTTTGGACAAGTGGCTACCGGTAGCACAGGATGAGGTTGCTGCTACACGTGCGGATGGGCTGCAACGCTCTATGGTAGCTGCGGCACCTGACAAGTGTCAGTCGACGCACAAACAGCCGCAAGTGGTGACACTTGCTGCTACCACAACGACCAACAATACCACCCAAGTGACGAATCTGTAGCACATAAAGCAGCAACGTTGCTATCCAAAGCCACCGCTGGAGCGTATACCTAGCCAAGTGGCTGTTGGTAGCAATCCTGGACGCAACCGCAGCAAACTGCGCACACGTTTACTGAGTGTCCTGAAGCGTAGAAGAGCAGAGTCTACATCAGCAACAGAAACAGCAGCAACAGCAGTAACAGCAACAGCTGCTATACAGGAATCAATGCCAACGGCACAATTTCAAGCGATTGTTGTCATCGTGGACAAGTCCAGTGGTGCCACAGATCATCAATTATGCGAGTATACGGATGATGTAATGGCCAGTACTAATGTCAGTCCCTGTCCCAGTCTCAGTCCTAGTCCGAGTCCCAATGCCAGTGACAGTGTCAGTCATATGACGTAGTTGCGCCCAACGTGATGAGCTCAAAGTTTCAGCTAGTTAGTATCCACATATATAAGGTACTATATAAGTCATATATATATATAAATATATATAAACATTTTTTTTCTGACTTTGATAATCGTATTTTTGTGGTAAGCTACAATTTACGGTTGATAGGTTATTTTGTGGTTGGCACAATAAACTATTGCATACATTAGGGCGCTTTGCAAATTACATAACAAAAAAATTATAAAAAAAAATAAAAAAAAACTAAATGCTATAATAATAATTATTACATAGTATACGCATACATATATCCACCTAAAAAAAATATATATATAGAAATAAAATAAAAATAGTAAGATAAAACGAAATATCCTTAAAATAAGTACTGAAGCGCATCATTCATACGCACTGTTGGCTTTTCAAATGCAACATATACGAGTATGAAACACATCAGCTCTTCACAGCTTATTGCCAAATACATATGAATATATATATATATACATATATATATAATAGACACACATATGCAAGCACACACATATACTATAGAGTGTTATACCCCAGCATACCCACACACTCACATATATGCATACATCTATAAAGTATATCCATGCTCTTTGCGATTTCATATGCATTTGTTTTCGATTTTATAGCTCGTTGAGCCTTTCTACCAGACAAATATAAAAAGAATAAATATTCCAATAGTTATGCGCCCTAATATATGACATACAAAAGAACTTCATGCGATTTTTTTTAAACAACTATTTACTGTTGTTACTGTTACTACACAAGCTTATATAATAGATATAAGTATAGAAAATTATATACAAATATATAAATATATATATACATATATATATATAGATATATATATATATACATATATGTACAGTTAACCACAAAGCGAAACAAAATGTTGTTCTTATTGATTTTATTTTTCTACAAAAATCCTAACAAAAAGTGCAGTGACTGGACGCAACTTATCATTTTTTATATTTTTAATAACGGAGGGTGAAAAATATTACTCCCACAACACAAGAAATTAATTTATTTTAAATAATTAATTTATTTAAAAAATTTATTTTTGATAGAAAGTTTACTTTGTTTAAATTAGGCACACTTTTTGTACTAAATAAAACAAAGTAATTTACTTTCTCTTATTTATAAAGGTTTAATCGCTGTATATTTTAAAATATGTCAATAATATTAGGGAAATGTTTTAAATGTGTAGAGAAAATAGGAGAGATATAAAGGAAAGAGTAAAGAATATTTTATGTATGGAATGTTGTTAAAGTCGACTGTTTTTTTAAAAAAAAAATATATTTATTTATTAACATAATACCTACGCGTCTAAGTGATAAGTGAAGGCTGCATATAATTTAATAATATGTGTTAAAAAAAAATATAATTATTTAAACTATATAAAATGCATTAATAATAATAAATAATATAATAATAATAATATATAATTATTATTTAATTAGATTGAAGTGTTTGCCATTGAGCCCCAAAGCAAATATTTTCAATCTAATTATAAATAATAAATTTAATTAAATGTTTAAATATTGTTCCATGGATGTTACAAAAAAAAAAAACAAAAGAAAATAATTTTAAAAATCCTTATGCAGCTTATTGTGAGTGTTTAGCAATTTAAATATTAGCATAAGTTTATTCAATTAGCAACTAAAAATAAATAAATAAATAAATATTAAAATTAACTATATAAAACACAAGATGTATTTGAATTGATAAAAAGTTGCGATTTTGCTTAAAATAATAAATAAAACGTAAGAAAAAAAATTATAAATTAAAAATAATAATAGGTTGTTTGTTATAAAAATAAAATAAATTTAAATGAATAAACACACACACACACACACACACAAACAAATTTAGAAAAGTTCTTTTATATATATAAGTTTAATTTATAAGTATTCTAGTCCTAAATCGTAAATATTAATACATTTAGTAATTTACGCAAGGCTTCATTATTATGTATTAAATAAATTGAAACTACAATAAAAACCAAAATTAATTAAGAAAAAACTATAGCGAGCCTATTTCTTAGTATTCATGACAATTCAATTATCCGTAACTTTAAGGATTCATTAGGTAAACTGAGTGCTGGGTTACAGAGCTTAAATAAGTCTTTGTCTTTTCTGATGTTGCAGTCCTTTGTTTCCGCAATGGCTGCAAAGCTTGGGTAAGTTATATTGATCGAAACTACTGTTAGTCACAAAGGATAAAATCGAAAGTAAGAACAATGATTGGGATGACACATTCCATTGGAGTGCACCTAAAATATCCTGCACAATAACTAAGCACATTTCTTTGAGCTTTGTTATGTTGTGAAATGAAGCCGTTGCCCCCTATAGGTTACTGTCGGGGACCTTTACGCTTTGAAAAGAAAAAATGGTAATACTAGGAAATGTATGTTCGAGGCAGAGGGAAGCATCAATAATGTATATATATTCTTGATCAGCATCAGTATCTCCACTGATCTAGCCCCACCCGTCAGTTATCTATCAGAAAATGGAGTAACCAATTTTGATATGTACATTCCTGGCTTTCCTTCTAATTACTCCTTCTCAACCCCCCTCAGATAAATGCTCTATTGCCTATCTATATTGATAAAATTTAAATCAAATTTTAAAAATAATTTATAATTAATTAATTATTTAATACAAATTAAGCCCTTATGCAGCATAGAAATCTAGAAACAGCGCTCAGTAGTTTAAAACAGGTACAGAAATGTTACTGTAGAAGGCTTCGCCAGAGAAAAGGGCTTCTTGTAGTTGGGTACAACCATTTAATCTTGTTTCTGGCTTAATAACACAAAACACGTATTCATCTGTAAGTTCTTCTGGCCGCAGAATACATACAAAAATTTATTAATTTAAATGCATAAGTAAGAATTTTCGGTGTCATGCAGCAAAAGTTAACTTGAGCTCGGAAATTCTTTTACTTCTTTTGATACTTATTTTAAAGCATTATATACATATGTATATATATAAATATGTATATGTATATATATTTTGTCAAGTTGCTTGTCAATTCCCTTCAATTTGAAGCACTGTTTTAGGCGCTTTAAAAGTTTTTTAATCATTTTAAATTTAAACCGGCCACAAACTCATCAGTCTCAACGGGATGATTGGACAGTTTAATTTACATTTTGGATTAACCGTAAAATAAAAAGGGTTTTGGTTAAAGTTCAAAAATAACCAATAGAATCACAAAATAATTGCACAATAAAAGTAACAAAAGAAAAAAATAAACCGTAAACCTTAAGGGAGTCCCTTAAAGTTCAATAAACTGTAGATAGACTGGGGAATTTGTGGTTAGGAAACGTAGTAAACATTTTAATTACTTTCCAGTGAATCATTAAAGTTACGAAAAGATACGTTTAAGTGCTTAAAGTCAATGGCTGTCTAAGTGTCAAATTTCATCTATCATTTCCACGAAAGTTTTTCACCCATACTTCAAATGTTTTTAAGTGACTTTATAAGTAGCTCTAAGCCTTATATTTGAACATAAATAAGTTTTAAATCTCGCTTTTTAACAATAATCACAGACATTCATTAAATAAATTTATGTTCTTGTTAAGATTCAAATTTCAATTCTCTCAAATTAATATTCTAAAAGTATGACAGAGTTTGAACTAAAATACAACTTATACTAACCTTAAATAATAACAATTATAACTCTTAAGCAATAAGTTTTCATTGATAATATAAATGAGTTTGTTTTGACAGTTGAAATTGCTGGCAACATTTGCTTTTACAGACGTTAATTTTCCAATTTTAATTAATAACAATAAATTTTAAATAAACGGCAAAATAAATCAAAAAACATTTGACGTACATCAGGTAATATAATAACACCAGCATTGGATAACATGGTCAATGTGGTAAGACCTTCATACAACCATAATTAATGGGATCTGCCTAATACGGATACGATTTACTGAAACGTGACCGGACTACAAAATGTTTAGACACAAAAATTTAATACTAATAATCATTATACTATATGTGAGGGGTCAGGGTCATTGACAAATTATATACATTATCAATTCTTATTATAAAATTTGCAAAATGAAATTTAATTTGAGATTTTCATTTCATCAATTGTAATTTTTGATAATTGAGCTCATTTATCTATCAATTGACAATAATAATGACACTCGATGACATTTTCTATGCCTCGAGGTTAAGCCTTGAACAAAACTGGTAAAATTGTCCCAATGGACAGGACGCTCATCCTATGCCCTATACACAATCAGATATAGCTGGTTATTAGACAAAAATACTCTGTTAAATGTTTTATCCTTCTAGCGTTGAAGTAAAGGGTCGTCAAGTAATTGGATACTATGCCAGGTTCATCTCTTTATATGCAGGAAAAGAGAATGCATTAGTTGCTTGGATAATGAATAACAGCACGAGCTCTCAGAGAGTTGGCGAACTTAAGCTTCCAGTCGTGTTTACAATTATAGGAGAAGTGCCAAAGGCAGAAAGTTGTACTACACTATTTATGCAGCAGGGTTGTCAAGTACATGCAATTACCCAACCACCGTTTACCTCTTACCCCTGTTTACTCACACACGGCCACATTTATGTACCCACTGTAAGCTATTGCCTGCTGTTTCAACTGCCGCTTTAATGCTTAACTCCTATTGAGTTAAGGTCCATTCGCTCTGGTAAAATCTGCACTCTGTCATTGTGTAACCAGCTCGATGTCTTACCATAATATAAGTGCAATTATTTCTTTATTATAGCAACCGTTAAGCGGAAGCTAGATGGTTTTTATGAGAGCCCAGCTAAGTTGCTTTTGGACGTAATTGACAGGTCCACAAGCTAAAATTTATGTGCTTGCATCTTGATCGCCTACAAGTCCCAAGTATTTACCCTGGCTTAAAAGCTCAAAGCAATTACTTAGCTTATTGAAGTTAAAGTAAACATTAACACATTTACTGGCTTGAATGCTTATGTTGATGGCCATAATCCAATCCTTAATGAAATGTCTATAATCATGAAGACCATTCGCAAGATTATAAACACTTTTCTCTAGGAATATATATAACATTAGTTATATTTATTTAAATTAGATATTTATTTAACATATTATAAATATATTCTGTACTAAGATATCTTTAAACATGGAGATTAGTATAGTTTTGCATCGTTATCTATAAACTATCTTATAGTGATAACAGTTTGCTGAGAGCATTTTTAACATTTTTGTTTTTTTTTTGAGGCTTCTGTTTTATGCAGTTTAATTACTTTTAATTGTAGTTCTCTTAACATTTCTCTTGTCTTCATAGAAGGAACTTAAATAATTTCTGATTCTTTTTTAATATTTTATATTGCGTAATTATAATTACTGAATGCTCGTTTATCTTTTTATTAGGCATATGTACTGTCAACTCTTGTGTATGTATGTGTGTGTCTGTCTGTGTGTGTGTGTGTGTGTGTGTGTGTATGTGTGTGTGTGTGGTAAGAAAAACTTTTCATATGAAATTGATTGAAAAACTTTTTTGCCTGGCCCAGTGAGGCAAACAAATTGCCGCAAAGGGCTAAGACAGAGATGTATATACAAAGTGAGTGAGCTGCAAGAGTGAGATAGAAAGCAGTTGGCTACTAGCTCATGCATCGTTAAGAGCAAAAAAACAAAATTTGGTTTAGTGTTCTAAGCTTGAAGTGGTTGGCGCTGGAATGTCATGGCAAGGACCACCAAATGAATGCAACTCTACTCTGCAGCGCATAATGTTGACATGCGGCAGCTGCATCCGTGGCGTATTTGAGAATTAGAAACAATTAGCGATATAAACGGTACGATAATGCTACCACAGGCATTACCTAAGGCACAGTTATAAAAGATAACTATCAAAGCTGACCAAGCATGCCACATTTCTCTGTTGTTGCACTTAGACTGCTGCCATGTGGTCAAAATTTTAGACATATATAATTGCTATGAGGAAGCTTTAAATTAGATTTCATCATGTTTTAACAGTGCTCTAATAAACACATACTTTTATATATACATACTATACGCCTTCTTCCCCCTTCACCCCAACCATACAACTTAAATAGTGGCCTGTTGCCTGTTAGCCTTTGGTTGTTGCTACAGCTGCAGCTGTAACTGCAACCGGAATCAGTGCCTTTCCGGTCCAGGCCAGGCTACCGTTGCATGCTCTACCTAATGAGCCTCATTACCGTAATTACGTGATGTCTGTAATAACTGTTAAAAACCCTTACCACTTGATTATAATGGCTCTGTATATCTGTGTGTATATGTGTGTATATATATGTGTGTTTGCTTGTGTATATATGTATATATGTTTCAATATGAGAGAGCTTAGCTGCATCCGTATACTTATTTTACCACTTGGCTTCACTGCAATTTGTGGGCTTAGCTGACTATTGCAAAATACCAAACATAGTTGCAACAGATTGCAACAACAACAACCTGCCACAACATCGAAAACATGCTTAGCTGATTCTTTGATACAATTAAGAAAATTTTCAGTTAATTAGTATAAGTCATTCTTCACATAATGAGCCGAATTTCTAAATCAAATCAATTACAAATATTTATTTGAATTGTGTATGGATATTCCTCCGTTTCAAATGCATTTTTATCTCTTCAAATGCAGATTGTATGTGAGTGTGTGTGGTGCAAATATAATATATATATATAGTAAATACATATATATATATATATATATATTTCGTTACACACATCTATACTAACAAGTGCACATTGCAAAATTAATACAAGTTTATT
Source organism: Zygothrica quintamaculata (assembly GCA_037044455.1). Classification (NCBI taxonomy): domain Eukaryota; kingdom Metazoa; phylum Arthropoda; class Insecta; order Diptera; family Drosophilidae; genus Zygothrica; species Zygothrica quintamaculata. The sequence continues at coordinate 63,696 of JBAMBS010000823.1, read as the reverse complement.
ATCATTACCAGTTCTTATCTATTTTATAGTGTTATCTATATACTCATATCATGATAGCTATATGCAAATATAATATACTGATATGTCAATAACAGTATTTACTATAACTAGTTATATATTTATTTATATACAAATGCAATAAGCTTAACTACATCTTTAATTCCATATGTTTATCGATATTTATATAATGGTTAATGAACATTGTTAAAACTTTTTTGTTTTTTCTTATAATATTTCAAAATTTTTATATCTATATATAACTGTTATAAGACTGTTATACACTTATGCAGAACATAGTGTATATATGTTATTTTATGATGGATTACGCTTAAGTTGAAAACTCAAGCTCGTTACTTCTATAGTTTGTTGCTTTTTATAATCAGCTTTGCAGTTTTCCACTCTGCCACTGCCACAGCTATTTGCAGCATGTCTGGCAATGGTTCGTGCCACAGACAGTTTACTATACCCTTGAGTTACTAGTGCAACTTGCAACTTACAGCTTGCAACTTATGGCATGCAGCATCAGAAAATTATGCCATTTGTTATGGAAAATGATGAGAGACACTAAAGAGAGTGAAACTAAAAGAGATACATGGCAACGGAAGGATGCTGCTTATAATGATTCTCAATAAGCATATCAGAGTATAAAACATTACTATATATACATGTGTTTATATATATGTATATCTGTATATATTTATATAATTTCCTTTATACACTTTAAGCTGTGTCATTAATGTTAATGTAGCAAATGCGAAAACTTGTCTATAAGCATCTTAATGGTCAATTGACTAAAATCGAACCATACTACTAATATGAAAATCAGTATATGGAAATTGATGTACATATATAAATTGCGATATGGTATGGTTTAGTATCTAATGTCAAGCCAATTAAACTAATTGCCAACAAAATGTCATGTTTTAATGTTGGCCTATTTAATTCATGAGCTGCTACTATATAAATTTCAGTTCACTTAAGTTGAACCAATGTTGAATTATACTCCTATCTTTAGGTCTTCACTTTTATATATATATAATTGCTTTTTTGGTCACCAGACAAATACAGACAAAGACACACGCGCATATCACTAGCTACGAAGACATATTACACACACACACACACACAACCATACACCATAGAGATTTCATTTTGGAAACGCCTCGTTAGCTGCTTTGCCATGTAACTGTCAATTGTCAGACTAGTTGGCCAGACAGTAGCGGGTTTCAAGCGGATCAAGCTTCTTAAAGTGTTGCCACTCGTCCTTTAAGCCATGCCCATTAGTTTCGCCTTTGAAAGCAAACAGATTACAGTCACAAAATGTACAACATTTCTTTTGATATGACTGCACTACAGATCCATCTGTTTTATGTCTTAGAGTTAAGTCAACATTTAAATGCTATTTGCTATAATTCTTAAAGGTTTCTTAGTTCTTTTTTGTCGCTTTAAAGTGTAAATTAATTTCTTCAAATAATTAAAGAAAAATTAATATTATATTTAATTATTTATATAACTTTTAGTGTAGAGTATATGTCAGCTTCTTGCTTTTGCTATACAGCGAATATTCTTTAGGACATACAGCGACCGGCGGGGAAAGCCTTATGCAGAGAGCCTGAATCATATACACTGCTATTATATTTAAGGTATCCTTTAAGAAAGTTTTACCATATATAGCCACACTTAATAAGCAGCTGCTACAACGGGGACTCAACGCTTGGTTTAACTAAACAGAATTTCATTACCTGAGAGAGTCACAATGTTTAAATTGGAATGTCTTTAAGGTTATACCAAGCTTAATAAATTACAACTAATCTAATAAGGGGAGTGCCGCCATGCTTGCTATATGAACCATGACCCCAAAATGTTGCCAGCAAAAAAAAGAAAAAACCAAAAAAAAACCCTAAAAAAAAATCAGAAAAAAGTAGCATTTAGCATGTTAATTGGGTAAATTTGCCAGGGAATGAAAGCAAAATGTTTTAGTTATTTTAGCTGTTGGCAACTAACCGGAAATCTATAGACGTAAATTTGTCAAAATGGGCACCACCGACATCGCACCACCAACATGCATATACCACAATGAATTGAATGAGTTTCACTCATTAGTAAAACAAGGATTAAGGATTTGCCGGCAGGCAGTTGTTTAAATGTGTTTTATGGTTTGCTGCTGAAGGCTTGAGTCCTTGAGCACTCAACACGTCGTGCACTTGGAGTGTTCACTGTTAGTGCATAGCGTAAAAAATAAGTATTAATTAATTAATTATAATTTGTAATTACTATTTTTAAATTTCCTTCACCTTTTCATTCAGCTTAAAGCTGCTTTAATCAAGTGACTCAGCAACTACCTGTAGCTTACCCTAAAGCAACTTAATTTATTATAATTATTTATTTATATTCCGCTGAGTGTAGTTAAGTTTTAAAAAGCAAAAATTAAATTAAAAATTTCTTTTATATATTAGCAAATCACCGAACCCTTGGGACCATTTTACAGTAGCCATTATAGTAGCTTAGCTACAAATAATCAGCAGCTCAATTTTCTCTGCAATATTGTAGAAGCTAAAAACACAATTTAAGCAAAATTTATATAAAAAATTTAAATAATTTTATAAAAAAATATTAAATACATAAACAATTAAATAAAAAACTGCAAAATTTTCATACAAAAGGAAATAATTTAATTAATTAAAAACAAGTTATACTCAACGAAAAAAACCTTTTAAATTTTACATTAACGGCAATTGACTCTTGCCACATTCATATTTTAATAGTATTTATTTATTTTTATATTTTTTTATTTATTTATTATATTTTTTATATATTTTTATATTAATTTATTTTATTTTCTATTTATTTATTTTATTATTTCTTTTTTTTTACTAATTGTTCTTACTTTCCATTTCATTATTTTCAGTGATACCAGAAGGTACTGAGTTAATAATGCAATACTTCAATAACATAATGCTAACAAGCATCATGCCAGAACTTAGTATGGTATCGATGAAGACAAAATCAAAAATATTATAATGATATGACATATAAAGTTCTGTTACAAAGCTTTTTTTATAATATAAAATATATATAAAATAAGCCACAGGCATCATGATATGCCATATAAATTTCTGTTATAAAGATTTTATATAATATTAAATATATATATAAAATAAATAACAACAGAAAAACTATGTAAAGGTAAACCAAAGTAACCTTAACTTATCATTGAAAAGTGTAGTCAATATATTAGCTTTAACTATAACCAATTGGGAATTACAAGTGATCCAAAAAACAATTGATTAGTTTCTTATGTTGTCATTGCTTTAAATGTCATATTTCAGTTTACATTAGTTATTTTAGGCCCCATTTGCCTCTAAAGTTACCTTCTTTTACAGCTGCACCATTTTTGTTCTTCATTGGAAATTTTGTTAAGATTGAATAAAAAACACGTGTTATGTTAGGGCAGGGGGGAGGGCTAAAATGCTCGTGCAACAGCTCAAAGTGCATGTAGAACTATGTACAGTATGTCAACTAATTGTTTTGACTCTGAAAAAAATCGCATAATTAAAATTTCAATTGATTAAATATTATATATTTTATTAACTTAAACAATTTTTTCTTTTACAGTATGAATTATTATGGTTTTAACTATGATTTTAACAAAAAAAAAATTAAAAATTATTATAAATACATAACAAAAACAACAAAAGAATCCAAAGTCATGAAAATTTTTTGTCAACTAATTGTTTTGACTTTTCATTCTTTTAGTATTCATTGGCCAATATTGAACCGAAATTTTTGCTAAAATTTGCAATGACCACCATTTGTTGAAAGAACACCCTCCAGATGATCTTTCATAGAAAAAATTAAATTTTTAAAATTATAGTATTTGGTTAATTGGAGCCATTCTTCCTCAATAATTTTTTTTAGCTCGATTTTACTTTTCGGATGCCTTTTAGCCACCCGTCTTTTGAGGAAAGCCGATAAATTTTCTATAGGATTTAAGTCTGGACTCTGGGCGGGCACGTCCAACACCTTTTTGCAGTTATATAGGAGCCACATGCGAACCATGTGGGCTATATGTTTGGGATCGTTATCCAGATAAAATTTATAATTACTTCCAAATCCAAATTTCGCAGCACTGCTTAATAGATTTGATTTTAAAATACCCAGATATTTTGTGGCATCCATTGCACTATCAATGAATGCCAAATCTCCCACTCCCTTGTGCGATATGCAGCCCCACAGCATGACCGATAGTTTGCCAAATTTAATAGTTGGGATTACATTTTTATTTTCTAGAGCTGTTAATGGTTGCCTCCATACTCTTGGGGGCCCATCGTTATAAAATTGCATTATTTTGGTCTCATCACAAAATATTACATTTTCCCAGAATGGGTTATCAAAGTTTATATAAGTAATCGCAAACCTCAATCGCTTTTGAATGTTTTCTTTGGATAGCAACGGTTTTCTTCTTGCAACTCTTGACTTATACTTGTGTGTGTTCAGTATTTTCCTTATACATTCGTGGGATACAGTGACATCTAGATCTTCTTTTAGCCAAGTAGTAAGGGCCCTTAACGAAATCCGGGGATTCTGTTCCACTTTTGTTATTAAAAATCTTCTTATTCGCTTTGAAACAACGACAGGGCGACCATTCGATGTATTTAGAGTAAGTCTATTTTCATTGTTTATTCGTTTTAAAATGTTGTGTACGGTTTGTTTTGATTTGCAAAACATTTCGCACAACTCTCTAATAGATTTACCTAAGGACCTATTATAATATATTAACTGAATAATCTTATCAGGTGTTCTTTTTCCAGGCATTATGAAAATAATGATGAGATAATTATGAAAATATGAAAAAATACAACTTTTACTGCTCAATTCAAAAAATTTTCGCAGAAATTAAGTTCTTAGAATATCAAAGCATAGCATAAATTCAAAATTTACCACAATAAGCAGAGATTCATTTGCTTCGCGAAGCATAGTATGCAGCAAAACAAAACGTCAAAACAATTAGTTGACATACTGTATATGAGTGCAGTAGGAAGGCGTGAAGTGAGCCAAAGTCACTGCAACGGCTCTTGGTGCAAGTACGACTTGGAGCAAGCGGAACTATTTGCTGAACACCTAGCAGCTAGATTCCAACCGGTTGAACTTGCCAGTACTGAGCAAATTAACGAGACCTGGGAAAAATTAGATCGTCCCCTACAAATGGACCTACCTATTATGCCGTTTGCCGCCAACGAAATTAAGGACGTTATCAGCCGCCAAAGTACACGCAAAGCGCCTGGCCATGACGCCATATGCAACGCCACTTTGAAGGCGCTGCCCAATCAAGCGATCCTCCACATGGCGTTAATTTTTAACGCTATGGTGAGGGTGCAATGCTTTCCTTCGCAGTGGAAGCTGGGAATAATTTCCATGATCCACAAACCTGGCAAGCCGGACAAGGACCCAGCATCCTACCGGCCGATCAGTCTCCTCCCTTCGATCTCGAAGGTGTTTGAGAGACTGATTGCTGCCAGGATTTTCAGGATCTTGGACTCTCGGGGAATTATTCCCGAGCACCAGTTCGGCTTTCGAGCTGGCCACTGCACAATCGAACAACTACATCGGGTCGTCGAGCAAATTGTAGTTGCATTTGACAGAAAGGAGTACTGTAACGCTCTCTTTCTTGACATCAAAGAAGCGTTCGACCGGGTTTGGCATCCCGGACTCCTTGTTAAAGTGAAGGAAACTTTGCCTGCGCCGTACTTTGGCCTACTACGGTCTTATCTGGAGAATAGGCGGTTTGCAGTCCGCTTTCACTCGGCAATATCTTCCCAATATGGAGCGTCGGCTGGCGTCCCCCAGGGCAGTGTACTTGGCCCGCTGCTATACTGCTTATACACGTATAACATGCCGCAGCCCAACTTAGCTCCAGCGAATCGACCATGCTGGCAACTTTTGCTGACGACGTCTGTGTTATGTACAGGTCGCCATGTGAGCACAATGCAGCAGAAGGCCTGCAAACATTTGCCTCAGATTTTGCGCATTGGGCCAAAAGATGGAACATCGGCATCAACAGCGGCAAGTCAGCAAACGTCTGCTATACTCTCAGACGCAGGACACCACCCTACGTGATAATTAACAACATGCGCGTCCCACAGCCCACCTACACCAAATATCTCGGCTTAGTCCTGGATCGCAGACTGACATTTGCAAAACACATCACTGCAATGAGAACTCGGGTTCGCGCTGCTGTGGGAAAACACTATTGGCTGCTTAGATCTGGCAGCAAATTACCATTGAGAAACAAAGTAACAATTTATAAACAAATTGTCGCCCCTATCTGGAGGTATGGTTGTCAAATCTGGGACTGGCCTGCGACAGCCATATCAGAAGAGTGCAAGCTGCCCAGAATATAATTCTAAGGCTAATCACGGGTTGCGAGTGGTTTGTGCGGAGCAGCATTCTGCACGCCGATCTAAAAGTGGCATCGGTCTTTGACCAAATTAACCACCATTCCAGTCGTTACAACACCAGGCTGATGGGCCACAGAAGTCGTCTGGCAATTGGACTGGCCAGACCACGCCAGTTGACTAGACTTCACAGAAGGCAACCGTGGGATCTCATTACCCGGAATAGACACTAATTCTCTTTGAATTATTTTAGTTAAGGTTAGATATTAAGTTGTAAATATGTAAATAGCTACATGTATATTTAATGCTACCATAAAGGCTAGCTGGAGAGCCCTTTGGGCAGAAAGAATAGACGCAAAGGACACAAAGGGGTTAACTGTCTACCCAGTATGCCTTAATAAATCAAAATTAAAAAAAAAAAAAATAAATAAAAAAAAATAATTTGTAAAGTAAAACATAAACAAAAACACAAAATTTGTCAACAGTTCTCGAAATATATATTAGATTGGGCAGGTCATTAGATATTAGATTGGAAAAAGTATGAATCTGTGAAGAGAAATAAAAACTAAGAAAGAGAACAAAAATTGAACTTAGAGCTTTAAGCTACTCTTAATATCATATACGATTCAGACTCTAAACTTAAAGTTGAATAAAATTTGCTACTAACTTAATCTAATTACTAACAGCAGATTCATATTGCGGTATATCCCAATGGTCAGAGAAAGCCAACATAAATATCAACTTTATTCCCTTCCAAAAGAGTCAATACAACATCTTGAAATTCATTCAGAATTTATTCTATAATTTCACCTCGTTAGAGATTCAATATTAAAGTGTAGTGCATTTTGTCACAAATCAACAATTGATTTGTTTCAGCAACAATTATTTGTTATATAAGTTAATATTATTCCTTATTATTCCTTAGCATTAAATTTTTTATCCATCATATCTTATTATTTAATCATAATTTCTATCACATCTGTAAATTATATTAAAATCTCCAGGTATAATAGAAGCTCTTTAAATTCTAAAATATGCTCTTAAAGGTTAACACCAAGCAAAGGAAAGATTCAATTAGCAACATTTTTTTATGTTTTTAAATTTAAGAAATTGAACAATGTAAGATTAATTTGTGTAATTAATCAATATGTTTATTATGTGAATATTAAATGTACTTCGAAATAATCTGAAAATACTTAAAATTTTAGTCAAATATAATTGCTATATGTTATTCCCATCACTTGCAACATGCTTGTAGTTGTATGACATGAACTTAAGACCAGACTAGAATGACCAGCAAATTTTGTCAGGGTAAGATGCATTTGACTTAATAGCTTAACTTGGCCTTATGCTTTTATGCACATGAAATTCATTATTTTATATCAGGTAATGGTACAACAGTTTCGGTTTATTGTAAGCTTTATATGTGGCTTAGAAAGATAAGCTTGTACTTTGTTGCGATCATTTGTCAGCTTGACGCCTCTAGTTTAACAGCAAAGCGTATGCTTCGTCAATGTCCTTTTTGTGTCTGATGTACTAGTAGGATTCACTTTATCTTACTTACTGGCAGTGTATTTAGTACGCCTTCTTGGCTGCTGACACATTTTAGAAGCTTAGGACAAACGTTTACAAGGATCTTAATGCCGATTGGCTTTATGCTCGAAGCGCTTTGTTTGCCGCCAGAAGAAAACAAAAACAAAATAATATCTTTTAACATCAAAATTTACTATTAAAGGACTTTATGAAAAGAAAATAAAAGCTGTAACAAAAGATGTGCGAACAAAACTTAAAATTAGAAACCAAATTTATAACAAGTTGAGAATATTTCCATGGTCACTAACCAAAAGGAGTTGGCATATATATAAACAACAACTTCCAACAACTATAACCAAAAAGGAAATGATAAAATTAATTAAATTGTATCAAAAGTCATTAAAGTTTGTCATCAGAGTACCACAGAAAGCAAAGCAGTTACAAATTAGATCAACCGCAAAAGATATGCTACAAGTGTATTTTACTCGCTTCTCTCCCTCTCTTTTGCTTATTCTTTTTGTGTATATAAATGTATATATATATATATATGTGTGTGTGTGTGTGTGTTTGTATATATTTTGTATGAGTTCTATTTACCTGCTGTCATGACTGTATTATATTTGAAATTGCTGCCAGACGTGCAGACAAACCAATACTCATACGCCCTGTACGCTGAGAACGTGACAAACGTCACTTTATCTCCGTCTCTTTTACATTGCTTGTACCTTTCTATTTCTATCGCTCCTATATACTATTAGGAGGAAAAAAAGGGAATAGCAATTTGGGACACAAAAACTTGCAGGTTGTTGTCTAATTCTACTTTTCTATGATTTTCTTTTTGACAATATTTTCCAGTTTTTCGAAAGGCATTAAATGTCTGCGGTGATTCTTGTATATATTCAATATATACATACATACACACACACACACACACACATACATACATATATATATATATATGTGCATGTTTTTATTTTCGAGTGTATATCTATCTCAATGTGTGTGCGCCTGTAAGTGTGTTGTCTTGGTTGCCAGTGTCGCCAAATTAAACTAACTAAATATACTCTGTCTTACAGCTTTGTGATTTCCTTAAAGTGGAGCATGAGAGCAATTATTTTAGATTGTTTTTTATAAAAGGCTTAAAAATATCAAATATTAAAACAACAACTTAAATTGGTTTCAACAACGGAATGTTGTTACCTAAAAAGAACGTACTCAAGCAGAGTATCAAAGCATACCTAAGCCAGTATAAGTGTACTCCTTTTGTGAATAAAAATTACTTTAAGCATCCTTTGCACTACTCTTGAATTATCACTAGTCACTAATTAACTAGTAACCAATTAATATATAGGTAAGCAAAATATTAATATAAACAACTCTGGCTTAGACAGTAGCTTATACTACATCTTAAAGTCGCGCATATAAACCAATTTATACTATACTTTATAAACTAGCTACACACTAGTTTATTGAGCAGCTTATACATTAGGTTATACTCGATCTTACAGTCTAGTTTATACATCAGCTTATAATTCATTTTATTCTCTGCTTTTTACATTAACTACACACTAGCTTATACACCATCTTATACAACACCAAATAAATACCATCGAATTGCTACAATTAACCAATTCGAATATTGCTACTGAGAAAAAAAAAACAGTTTTCCGGAAGCCACCAAATAATATTCTTTCATTTATAAAAAGTTATTACTAATTTTTTCAATTGCAAAAATTATTTATTTAACTTTTAGTATGACTTAAAAATGACTTATAAAATAGTACAGATTTATATATTCTATATATATGTTTTAATAGAAGTACATACATATACACATAAATATATATTTATATATAATATAATTTTAAATATAGCTAAGTGTATGTTAAGTATGTATTAAAATGGTAGTAATAAAGTTAATATACATATAAAAATTGAGCTTACTTTGGCCTCAAATTGAATATCTGATTTATTTCCATGGAAATCAATTGAGATTCAACTCTAGTCTGGCATGCACGCTCCTGCCACACCCCCTTTTTTTAACAAATAGCTATATACGCCCCTTTGATAGGCTTAAAATGTACAACTACTTGGTTTGAGTAAGAGGAATATGCCTAAGAGAACTCTTTGATCTGTACAACAAGAACCCAGCAACAAATAAATAAATTGGCATAGAGAATATTTGAAGTAGAGAAAAGGGAGAAGAAAAGGGAAATGTGTAAAGGTTTTGAGGTAGGTCGTTTTTTTTAGTAACTAAAAATAAGCTGCTTAAGTTAACATTTAAATAATATTTGTGTTTTTTTTTTTGTTTCGAAATAGACAAAGAAAATAAAAGGAACAATTAAAATAAATTGTTGCTAAAGCTTTAAAAGTTTTCCTACAATATTTGCTGATCCTTTTTAGAAATCGTTTAAATATATAATCAGATAATATTCAGCATTGATATGCAAACAATTGCAATGTATAGGAAAATTTGAATAGAAATTTCTTGTCACCAATAATCAAGGATAAACCAAGTGGCAGTCCTTCTATATTTTCTGTATTTGTTATTGGTTGCCAGCCAGTTCAATTTGCATAAAGCCCATTTGGTAAACACTTCAACAACACTGGCAAAAGCAACTCCAAAACAAGTTGGCGCCATTTTTAACACCTGTCAAGTAGGTGAAACAACTTCAGTGCGCAACATAGCATAGCTAACAGACACATACACATGACACATATACACATATACACATATACACATATACACATATACACATATATGCATACATGTTTCAGCACGTTTAGTGCTTGTCATCCTTTAAACTGCTCCTTGTGCGTTGCCAACGTTGTTATTTTGTGAATTTTGTTGCAAATTTTCAAGCTAGTTGCTTGCCTGGCGGCAAATTAAGTTTCAACTGCAATATTCACATACACATAACACTCTCACGCACACCCATATAAATATATATATATATGTGTTTTTTTATTTTGTTGTGTATACGCCAGCTTTATGCCTTAAACGACGCTTAAAGTGATACGAATAAGCTGAATAGCGCCGTAGTAAACGTTTTAGACAGGCTTTTTCAAAGCGGAAGTTTGTCGACAAACTTCTTCAACTTCAACACTAAAGAAGTGGCTTAACCGAAAAAAAAAAAAAAAGAAATCACTTAATTAATCTACAGCAACAACAAGAACAACAACAAAAGAAACAACAGCAACAGAAGCTACTTCTTGCTGTTAACCTTTGCAATTGACAGGCGGCTGGCAAAAACAAACTTTTGCTGAAGAGCAAAAACTGAAGTTCGTATTTTTAAGTTGAAGTTAATTGCTCATTGTGCAACGGGGCGCATGTGTAATAATGAAATACTTTAATTAAAAATCAACACTAATTATGTTGCCAATGCCAATGACTAGAATAAACTTCACTTTAACTTTAAGTATTATGAAATATTTCTTTACTTCTGCGGCATGTGCTGCACACACACCCATACACAAACTTAATGCGACACGTTTGCAGAATGCACCATGCAACATGGTAGGAAACAATTTTTAGATATTTTTTTTTTACAATTTACATTTTTCTCAACACTTTTATAGAAAAGAAAAATTTCTTTTATAAAAATTTCCAAGCTGCTCCTGCTGCTGTTGCATTAGGGAGAAAATTAGGTATAGCATGAAACAGTGCAGCGTCAATATAAAAATATTCAGTTAAGACCAAGCAAATATTGAAGATATGTGTTTTTTTCTTTTCGTTATTAAATTTTAAATTAAGTTTTTTCTTGCCAACAAGCTGTAGCTGCAGCCCTTTGCCACACCAAGTTATCCTCGGGAGCTGAATGCTGATGCAGCTAAATGAAAATTTGCAGCTTTGGTCGCACATTATATGAAATTAGTTTTCATAATTTCAACCTAAACTCATCCAATAGACCAATTGATCAGTTTACAAAATAAAAGTATAGGAAATATTAACAAATTTCTAAAAATTTACGCACAATAAAACCAACACATAAAATTCAATTTACTTTTATATATCATGTTTCTATAAAACTGTGCAGCGCTGTATGCATAAGGTTACAATAAATATTATATATTTATATACAGTAGTTTATTATTTGTTTGATTCCTAAGAGTTATGTCAGCTATATCATATTCTTCATGTATCTGATTCGTTTGGAAATAAATTAAAAATAACATAAATATTAATTTTAAAACTCATTGTTTCTATTTTATTTTATTATAAAATATATAAAATATATAAAAAGAAAAATCTTTTTTTTTTTTGAAACGGGAAATAGTTGAACACATAAATTGCATTATATTTACATTTCATATACTTTGTTGAGCATTGAAAATCGATAGGAAAATTGGTAGAAAGCGAGCATGAAAAAAAAACAGCTATACAACGCAAATTTATTAAGCGCTTCCAATTCAGAAGAAAGAAAGACAAGGAAAACTGTATTTTTTCGCATTGTGTGCAATAGACACCCCCTCCCCCACCACATGCTTACTCCAATTGCCGTATAGTTGGGAAGTAGCAAGAACTACACCCTTGGGATTATGGCAACCGACAAAAAGTAAAGAAGAAGATGAGTGGAAACGTGTGCATGCCTAAAGTGGAGAATTATACCTTCCGGTAGAGTGCAGCTGTGCTATACGTTTACTGTTCTATCGCCTTCAGTTCTGTTCGTGGTCATTTAAGCGGATATAGCAGAAAGCAAAGCGGATTTTAATTTGAATCTGGACGGGTTATTTTTTTTCCGTTTTTTTTTTCTTTTCTTTTTTGAAAGCTACAGAAGGTATGTATCGATTTGATGGGATCGAATGACAATGTTAGACTTTAAAGCTTAACACAATACAGGCATGTGGCATATGGCAATAATTGAACAATATCAATGCCGGAAACAGTAATGACACCAAAAGCAACACCAACTATAACAACAAAAATAGCAAGTGCAACAAGAACAATAACAACAACATAGTAAATCGAGTGTAATAATAATGACAATTTGTGTAGAAGGCCTTAACAAATTTGCTAGAAAATTTGCATAACAACTTCCGCCATTTTGGTGCCACGCATATTTGTTGTTGCACTTGTTATTGACATATTCTAATGGTTGTGTCTTGTTGTTGTTGTTGCTACTGTTGTTGTTGTTATTATTATTGTTATACCAGTAAAGCCCAACATTTGTTTATGTGTGAGTGGATTTGATATGTTTTGCGGCAAAGACCCAAAATGTAATTTGCACTTGAACAACGAGTCAACGCTTTTTCAACGCGTGAGCTAAACACATAAAATTTTTAACTCCGCAAAATGCAAACACACCCACCCACACACACAAACAAACACAAACACATACATATGGTACAGTAAACAGTATACACTAACGCACACACACAAGCAAGCACGTACATGCACATATATATATAACCTTACTTAATTTGCTAGCATTGTTGCTAAACCGCTTAATTCATGCTGTGTACCTACATAATACACAGAAGGCTTTAGCCTTTACCCTATATGTAAATGTGAATATATAAATATATACATATATATATCATATATATATATATATATATATATATATAAATGCTGAAAAGTTCAAAGCTTATGTTGTCCTTGAAAGGATTTCAATGCTCATTGCTGCTCAACTGTCAAAGATATGAAGCAGGATATGATTGATGATTTGGGTTTACTTCTACAAATATCTATATATATGTATATCGAGAAATATATATATACATATGTGCATCTAATGCCAGCTGCTATATATTGTTTGTTTTTTTTTTCTTGTGTTGCTTTACTGTGTTTACTGCTGGGACTTTTAAGCTAAGAGATGAAAAATACTTTTCAAATATTTATTAGTATATAAAACTATATCTGTCAGTTTTCCGTGCTGTTTAGTTATTTCCCCAAAGTCAACACACTGACAACCACAATAATGGAATTGTAAGCGATTTAAGTATTTATACTTCTTATTTATTTCAATTCAATTTATTGTTTTTTTTTTCTTTGTTTGAAAATATTATTTGTATTAGGATATAGTTGCCCTTTACCGGTAAAACTGGGAAAAAATATACTTATAATTTTCTGCAGTTATACAGGTAAATCATATATTTTTTCATTTATGGTCTATTTATTATTAATATAATAATTACCATTGCTACATCCAAGTCAGTTCCCTAACTTTGCATTTAAATATCATATATTATGACATATATGTCTAACACTCAAGTTAGTTGCTAGCGCCATCTAGGAAACAAATTTGCAAACTAAAAAATCATGTGCTGCCATTCGCTCAATTTAAGCACACTCTGGTTTCTATGGCAACGCATGCATTTTCTGTTTCTGTAAATGATCCTCTCTTTATCTTTCGTATGTGTTTTAATCGATTCTGTACTAATACTGAGCGATAAGTACAATTATGCGCGTGGTTTGTCTAACATTAAAAAATTTAAAATTTTTGCGCTTGGTAATGATTAAGTTAAGTTGAAAATCGCACTAAATATTGAAGTGACAGATAAACAACAAGTCGCATAATTAAAAACCTTTTGAAATCTTTTTCCCTTTAAGCAAAATTCTGTAATCGACTCGATAAAACTTTTTGTGCTCCCAGAGACTATAAGAGCAATTCAAAATCGAATAGCTTTCAGAGTTTTTTAACATTCATAGATTATGTTTACTTTAAGTTTTATTCATACCTTCTCTTATCCGAATTCTTTTTCTTATTAATAATACATGCCAATAATTTAGTGTAAGATCATTAATTTTATGTGATAATTCTAGAAAAGCTTTTAAAACTCACTGTGTTAAAACTCAAACTGTAATAACTAGTCGTGTATACTCAACAGAAGCCTCTTTTAGCTATTGTTAAATTTTTTAGCTCATTCTTGGACTTAAGTATAAGATATTTACATTATAATACGCCTTGAACTCTACTTTACTAGGCCTAAGCTATTGTCGTTGTTGTTTTAACTGCCTTATCTTAAACTGAAGTATGCTTTAGATCTACATTTTAAATAAGTCCATTAAGTAAGTAACTTTTTTATTTTGTTCTTATATACTCATAAAAAATTCTACAGTCTGTAAATAATACCAAACAATGGAACAAATTTTTATAGTCGTATTATTTAATTTTTAATCTCATCATAAATACCAAATATTGTTGAGTTTATTTTTCTTTATAATTTCAAAAGCAAAGTAAAAGAAAAAAAAATAAATAAATAATAATAAAAATAAACGAATATTATAAATAATGCCAGCATTACAAACATTTTTGGCTGAAGAAAAAAAAAAATTACAGGACAAAATCTTGAGAAAATTTCAGTTAACTACGTTTTCAACAAAAGCTAATAGAATTTATTAACATAAGCCACGCGACAGATATTTTCCCTTTTTCTTAGTTAAAAGATAAATGTATATATATATATATATATATATATATGAAATTAAGGAAGTCCTTGAACTTGCAGGTGTCTCTCTTTTACTTGAGCCTTGATGTTCGTGATATTTACGGCTGATTCCCTTTGGTGCTCTATTCATGCCAAACAAGTACACGTATCCTTACGTATACATATATATATATATATATATATACGAATATATGTGTATGTAAGGGTTGGCGTGTTTATTGCCATTTTGCAAACAGATTTTCAGCATTTTCTTTGAATGCAAGACAAGAAGTACTCTGGGGTAGCAGTAACTAACCAAAGCTGTTCGCATTCGCAGGACGAAAAGTTGAAACAAAGGAAAGGCAATGAAAATTCTTGTACTTTTCTATCTGTAGTTTATAGAGTAAAACACAAGGGGAGGTAGTGCATTCGCCTGTAACGTACTGTGAAAGCAGTGAATCCTTGCCAGGAAGTCGTCAGCAATCAGCTGTTCACAGAGCTCTTAATTAAATTTAACACCGCTAAAATCCCTACATAGCTTTCATTTCGGTATGGTCGTTAGCAATTAGTCTGCAGCTCTGACCTTTGACCGACAATGTAAATAACACTTAACGATAACCATTAGATAAACAATGCATTTAACAAATATATACGTATACTTAACATTAATTAATTGCATAATATTCTATAAATAAAGAGTAAGTTGAGCAACTTTTTAATACATCTACTGGGCGTGTACAGCTATAAACAATAGAAATGTCAATTACGAAAACTTGTTCTGTACGTTGTCAAAGTTGCGTTTCCATGATACTTTAAGCATTTGACCGCCCCCAGCAGAATGTTTTTGGTTGTTGCAACAATATGGGGCAGTCAAAAAAGACCATTGCAATCTTTGCTCCTCGCGGCGTGTTTCTAAAATCAATTCAAAATTTAATCAAGCAGCTGGCAAAACTTCACAGCTGCCACCATTTTACATCAATTATGCAAAATGATGCAGCTTCAAGCCCCAAGGCATAACTGCATTTCCCTAAATCGTTAAATTAAACAGCAATCTTCTAAAGTATAAAACAACTCAACTTTAAAATACCATAAAACAAATTTAAGCTGCATAATATATATTATACTATTTTAGGTTTCCTTAGCTCAACTTGATTTGTTTTAATTTGCATTTTAAGCAATTTTGTATTTACTTTATCTATGTGCATATTCATTGCTCGTTTTTAAAATAGAAAAAAAAAAACAATTTTTGTCTAAAGTTGAACAATCATAATAATAACAATAATAATAATAATAATTATATAAATGTGTATAAGTAATTGAGTCGTTTAATGAAAATAAATTATTTTTACCTTCATTTTATATATAGAAAGTGCAAAAATGAATAGCTTAGTTTGCTTATTCTTAAACATTTAAGCCATGTTGCTAGGAGGAAAGTCACGAAATGATATGCAAATAACCATTTAGTATACCGTTTATTTATTTCACACCAACTATATAATATTTATACAATAACAAAAAACCATTAGGATACATTGAAACTGGTATTATACTAATCGCAATGACATTTTAAAGCTTTTTTGAAGTGTATAATAATAAATGAATAAATGACAGCTGTGTCTGAGCCCCGTTAAGGCGGCCATTGTCATAAGCCTGTTTACTATTTAAAATGAAATTAATTTGCATAAAAATCACATCAAATACAAGTAAAATATACACCCAGACAGAGGATTACAACTTAACTATGTTTAAAACATAGTTTTCAATCTGGCATTCAACAGCTTAGAGCTTTCAATCAACTAAATTCCCCTGTTTTCAATTATTGAATTTAAAACTAATGTTCAAACTATGCACTGCTTTAGATATATATTTATTTATAATACACTTTTCCCCCTAACTAACTGAGTAACTGGCTGACTGATTAACTGACTAACTGAATAGCCAACTAACTGACTGACTTGCTGAATAGCTGAGTGACTGATGGCCAACAAACAGCCCAAGCCTTAAAAGTAAATGAAGCAGAACTTTTCACTACATCAACACAATTGCTAGAAAAGTTTGCTTAAAAAATTGTTGTTTAAAAGTTGTTGCTTTATTTATACTATTGAAAGAAATATTTATGCATTCACAGACAGTTTACTCGTTCTATTAAATTTATATTTTACCTCATTTTAAAAGCTAAATTTTACTAAATAAACAGGTGGTACATTTAAGGCTTTGCTATATAACTCAGAACAGCCTTTAATCAAGACTTCATAAGCAAATGTTAAGAATATTTAATGAAAATCTTAAAATTATAAATTAAACAGAGAGGCATAAGTCTAGAAACACATTTCGTATGAATTTCAATATCTGAACGCATTTAAATCAACAAATAAGACCCGTTATTGTACGCATAAATTTAGAGTGCAATAAGAGTAATGTTACTTGACTTTATACAACTTACCTTAACGTCCTCTCAATACTGTGGTGTAAGAGAGACCGAAAGTTAAGGGAATCACAAAAAACGAAACAGATAGAAAGAGTTGTGCAGCACAACAAGCACGATAACAGCAGAGCTTTCCAGCGACCGCGAGATAAGCGCATAACGGATCAACGAAATTGGGCGAAGAAAACGAGCAAAAGAGTTACGCGGATGAAATATTAATAATATTTTAATATAATTAAACACATAGATTGAAGATAATTTACACTGATTAACGTGTTAATGAATAGCCACAGAACAGATTCAAGTGATTAAGCGCAGATTAACCGATTTGAATAATATAATTAAATTAATCCGTTAGTTGACTACAAGCACTGATATTAAACTTATACGACGTAAAAAACGATCAACCGAAGCAAACGACCTTCCATAAGGAACTGACTGCTTTATGGTAGGATGAAACAAGAACAGCTGCAACGTGATTAAGATTACTACGTTTGGTACAAATTGTTAGAAAATTGGTACATTATTTACATGTTGGTACAAGCTTAAAGTAAGATCTAAAAGACAACCGAACAACGCAATACAAAGATATATATACACTATATATATCGCATCAATATTAATGTGTAATACATCGATACGATAAGAAATTATTTTCTTTAGGTTTAAATTAAAGTTTCAATTTTATAAACAAACGAAATTAAAACAAGAAGTCTGTAGTCGAGTGTACCCGACTACGAGAGCCCATTTGCCTACATATACAGCCATACACACACATACTCATACATACACACAGTTCTACACGTACTTAGCCATTGCGCGCATCTTTTAGCCCCCACGCTCTATACCGCGGTACTTAATAATGTATAACTTCCGTGTTTATTGTTCAATTTTAACGAAATTCACAACGTAGATGAAGAATGGTCTACTTAATATGTGTGCGGAAAAGAAATTTGATCGGTTAAAAATTGTATCTTATAATCGATTTTTTCAAATTGCGGTGGTCAGGGGAGGAAATTCGAAAATCTAAAACAAACTCGTATAGCGTACAAACATAAAAAATCTACGTTCCAAATTTCGTTGGTCTAGCTCTTATTTTGCGCGCACTACTATACCCCCCGAGTAGGGCTGCCAACTTTTTTTTCAAGAAAAACAGTATATTTTGATAAAAAAAACTAATTTTGAACAGTATTTTAGAAAAACAAACAGTATCTTATTTATTTAATTTTTTAAATACATTCTTTTGAGAGTTTTTAGCACAGTTTAATAATTTATAATCTTTTTTAAAAATTTCATATACTTCTGTACAACTATAATTCAAATTTACACAAATAAGGATACTTTTGTTTAATTTCATCGTGGCTATTATATGATAAGTTGTGCTTTACAGTGTGAAATGTAAAAGCTAACTCGGCTGCAGTTACATTGTTGTGTTCATTTGAAGCAGAAGAAATGCCAGAAGCAGAAACAGAAGTCTTTGGGAAAAACTTTTCCAATAGGCCACTAGATTTTTGATTTTGCGACTTAGTGTTAAGAACTTGATTGTTGAAATCAGAAAAAAACAGTATTTTTGGATACTGTTTTTATGTTCAACAGTATAAAGTATAATTTACTCGAGAACAGTATAATACTGTTTTAAACAGTATGGTTGGTAACCCTACCCCCGAAGCCCATAACGCCACTTTTGATGATCTGTAACTTCCGAGATTTTTGATCAATCTTACCCAGATTGACAACATGGATCAAGAATGGTCTTATTATGATGTATACCAAAAATAAATTTCATCGGTTGAAAATTGTGCTTGATAATCGTTTTTTTCGAATTGCGGGGGTCAGGGGAGGAAATTGAAAAATCAAAAACAAACTCGTATAACCTACGAACATAATGAATCTAGTTTTTAAGTTTGGTTGCTCTAGCTCTAATAGTCTCTGAGAAACAGGCGTTCATACAGACGGACAGACAGACAGACGGACATGGCTAGATCGATTCGTCTTGTCGTCCTGATCACGAATATATATACTTTATGGGGTCTCCGATTTTTATTTCTATGTGTTACATACTTTTTGATTTTGCACATTTCCAATAGCTCCGCTTTGCTTCTTTTTTACAAAAAGGCAAAGGGGCTAAATAGAATTAAATTAATTAAAATAAGAAAATAATAACGTAAAATTCAATCAATATCGTTTATTAATTTCATAAGAAAATTTTGTAATAAGAATTTGTTTGCTTGGCAAATGTTGCCTTTTAAATTTTTTATGAATTATTATGAAAATTGCTATAAAATTTCAATTAAAATGTCAATGCATAAATTTAGTCATTTACTTTGTTAACTGTCATATGACAATTGGATAATTTGCATGCAACGCTAAGAATATCTAAAAACTAAGCAAGCAGTCAAGAGGCATATGGAGAAAGTGCAAGAAAATGGCAACCATAAGCTCAATGTAAATGAAAAAGAAGCAGAAAATGATGAAGAAGAACTTTTACTTAGTTTGATTTATGACTCTGGGCAGAAAATGGCGTTCAACTTGTGTTCATTTTGTGTACCCTGCAGAGGGTTGAAATCCTTTTGTCATGAAATACGTCACTGAGAAAATGTTGCAAAAATTTTCAAACACTGTTTGCTTAAGTACTAGAACAACTTTACTTTACATTTTTTGCTAGTGTTTCACTTGTGCATACATATAGATAAACAAAGTTATAAAAGGCAACACAAACATAAGTTGCTAACTAATCGGATTGAAAGTTAAAGTAATCAACTATGGTTATATGCTTTAAGGGTATTTAAAGTTCGGCACTAGCCTCTTTTCGTTTTATTACTTTGACTGCATTGAAGAGTGCTGTAGAAATAATTGCCATACCCTTTGTATCGGGACGCCTCTCGAGGGCTGTAAAGAAAGAAAGAAACAAAAAAAAAATGCAATAATCAAAAGACATGCGCCGAGTGCCAATTAATTTTCAAAATATGCTAATTGGCAATGGAACAACGACCCATTTTTATTTATCATTAATACGAGTTGCGCATCCTGTTCAGTTCAGTTCTGTTATATATATTTATACATTTTTTTTTATTATTTTTGCCACGCTCAGTCCTACACCCAAACGGCTTATCGTTATTTGCGCAGCAAAACAATCGGAATGAAGCCGGTGGAAGCCTATTAAAATATAAATGAAAATCTTTTATTTGGCCATTGCCTGATGGGTATGGTCCGGTCAGTGGCCATAAATTTAATGACTTGCCTTTTGGCTGAGATTGCGTAATTTATGGCAGGGCCTAGAATAATAATACTTCCCCTTTTTAATTAGATTATGTGTGGTCTAAAACATTTGCATTAGATTGGAGCTCACTCGTACAGTTTGATGAGTAATTTAATACGCTTTAAGTCAGACCCAAACCATACCCCATAATCAGGCCAAAAACTAACAAAATCAATGTCATTGTCGTATCAAACATCAATGCTGAAATTTGCCAAAATTTCAGCTTATGACATCGCTCAATTTGACCAACAAAAGCCGCAATCATTACGCATCAAATGAATCCATTAAATCTACCCAGCAACACTGTCTACTCCAAATAATCTCTTCACTTCTGAAACATCAATGGGCATATCCAACTAGCAATTTTGTTTATCCAATAAAGAAAGAAAATATTAATTAAATGTGGGAGTAAAGGGAATATTATAATAATTAATTTAATAAAAGGAAAGGAGAGCTTACACACAATAGCCAACATTAAATGAATTCCCGAAATAACCTCAAAGGAAACTTTAGTTAAAAGTCTACGATTAAAGGGAAAAACTCGTATTCAAATACCTTTCTTGGAAGCAATGAATTAAGAATCAAACCAATCTAATAACACCCTACTTTAGAATTAATGTAATCATATCTAGGGTATTGCAATATCAACCACTTACATGATCTATAAATATTCTAGTTGGCAGCAAACAATTATTTAGTCACTCTCTATTATAATAATCAAATTTGGGTCCTGTTTTTAGCTTCATTGACATGCAAACAAATTTATGTTTGCCATTGATCAGGTTTGTTGGGACAGAAAAAAAATAAAATGAAAATTTGCAATTAATTAGGGCAAGTAATTTGAACAGCAAAAAAAAAAAATAAACAAAAATAAATATATTACAAAAAATAAATAAATAACATTACTTATAAGTTCAACAGTGTGTGGGTAAAGTGGCTAGACAAGAAACGTGGCCTGCTTTAATGATGGCATTTACCAGGCCCAAGAATAGCAAAGAAAAACTGTCGCCAAATATTTATTTTGCCAGCGCCCAAAAAAATAAAAAAGCACAAAAAAATGAAAAGGCAAACAAAAAAAACCCACACATACACACACACACACACACACACTCAGACCCGGCTAAAGAACCAAGTGGCTTAGTAATTTACGCAGTAAATTTAACGATTTTTCCACCAGCATTTTAACAAAAGGAAACAATTCGTCTAACTTTAATGGTTTCTCAACGGAAAACAGCAAAAATAAAATAATAAATAAAATAAAATAAAAAACTAATTGACCAAACATAAGTTTACTTTAAAGATAACAATTTTCTTATATTGTTGTAACAACCGACAAAATATGTTTTATTGTCTGTGTAAACACCTTTATATCATATTTATCATATTTATGTATACAGTTAATCTTGTGTATTGTGTATTTGCACAAGAGTAGAAAATCATTTCGTTATATACATTAATAATATTACAATTAATCAAAAAAAATTTACTTTACATAACAATTATTCATTTTGCCTTTTAGCTCCAACTCCTGACTTAAGAGATATGTCAATTCACATAGAAATTGGTCCTTCTAAATTTATTAGAATTTTTCAGACATCTTTTTACACATTTTTCTTTTATGATTCGCATTCTTTTTTATTGCATTTTTTAAAAAGAAAATTTATATAGTTCGCAAATTTCTTTGCTTTTCTGTTCATTAATTTCAAACTTTGGGCTATACGTACAATACTTGGTTTGGTCACACTTATCTTTAATTACTTTAAACTTATGCCATAAACCACATTATATATTAGAAGTCAACTAAAATTGTTTAATTTTTATTATATAAGAACTGCATTTTTCAGAACTTCAGCTAACTTTGTATGTATTTTCCCACAAACAGTAATTAAATTTAAGTGTATTTACAAATTAATTTGTTTTTACCAATTAAGTTTTTAAAAACAAATATTTAATTAAATATTTATTAAAAATATTTAGCCTTTATTAATTAAACCAATCACCTAAATAATATCTTTTAATTAATATTATGTCCGTGTAACTACACAATTAAATTATATATTTATATTTTAAGTTGCTTTATCTATAAATTGAGTTCAAAAAAAACTTCAAACTTTAAATTATTGGTATATATTGTTTTTATTTATTTTATCTTTTTTGTATTTTTTAGATATACTGAGTACCTGCTAACCCAGGTGGGTTAGCTTACACTGAAAATATATTAAACAAGCTCTACTGACCACATGGCTAAATTGATTTAAATCTGTTTCTACATATTAATTTCTCTATATCTTCTGTTAGTTGAATCAGTCAAACGAATACTTGAATCTTAACAGCAACAAGTGTTATACACTGATCAAATTTTTTTATGTTTCTTTTTATCAGTTGATAATGCCGCAATTTTTTAAAGATCGGATGAAAAAAACGTATTCGTTATGCGACTATTAAATTTATTTAGAACTGATTTTAATCAAAATAGTTTTAAGCAAATATTTAATAATATATATATATATATATATATATATATATATTTCTATGTATTAATCAAATTATATAATCAATAAGCCAATAAAATTGAGAAACTTAGAACATTGCATAATTTTTAGTATACAATTAACATTGCCTAAATTTGATTATATTGTTGATAAATTTAATTAATATATATATTATATTTATAATTACAATTCAACCAAAATTGTTTCATATATATACCATATATATATATATATATATATATATATATATATATATATTGTACAATTTTCAACGGTTGAGTCAGTTTTAATGAGGTTCTGCTTATATCGATGTAAAACGAAAAAAAAAACAAGTAAGAAGTCTGTAGTCGAGTGTACCCGACTACGAGAGCCCCTTTGCCTACATATACAGCCATACACACACATACTCATACATACACACAGTTCTGCACGTACTTAGCCATTGCGCGCACCTTTTAGCCCCCACGCTCCATAGCGCGGTACTTAATGTTGTATAACTTCCGTGTTTATTGTTCAAATCTAACGAAATTCACAACGTAGATGGAGAATGGTCAACTTAATATGTGTGCGTAAAAGAAATTTGATCGGTTAAAAATTGTATCTGAAAATCGATTTTTTCAAATTGCGGGGGTCAGGGAAGGAAATTGAAAAATCCAAAACAAACTCGTATAGCGTACAAACATAACAAATCTACGTTCCAAATTTCGTTGCTCTAGCTCTTATTTTGCGCGCACTACTATACCCCCCCGGGGCCCAAAACGCCACTTTTGCTGATCTATAACTTCCGAGATTTTTGATCAATCTTACCCAGATTCACAACATCGATCAAGAATGGTCTAATAATGATGTGTACCAAAAATAAATTTGATCGGTTGAAAATTGTGCTTAATAATCGTTTTTTTCGATTTGCGGGGGTCAGGGGGGGAAATTGAAAAATCCAAAACAAACTCGTATAGCGTACGAACATAACAAATCTACGTTCCAAATTTCGTTGCTCTAGCTCTTATTTTGCGCGCACTACTATAGCCCCCCCGGGGCCCAAAACGCCACTTTTGCTGATCTATAACTTCCGAGATTTTTGATCAATCTTACCAAGATTCACAACATCGATCAAGAATGGTCTAATAAAAATGTGTGCCAAAAATAAATTTGATCGGTTGAAAATTGTGCTTAATAATCGTTTTTTTCAAATTGCGGGGGTCAGGGGGGGAAATTGAAAAATCCAAAACAAACTTGTATAGCGTACGAACATAACAAATCTACGTTCCAAATTTCGTTGCTCTAGCTCTTATTTTGCGCGCACTACTATACCCCCCCGGGGCCCAAAACGCCACTTTTGCTGATCTATAACTTCCGAGATTTTTGATCAATCTTCACCCAGATTCACAACATCGATCAAGAATGGTCTAATAATGATGTGTGCCAAAAATAAATTTGATCGGTTGAAAATTGTGCTTAATAATCGTTTTTTTCGATTTGCGGGGGTCAGGGGAGGAAATTCAAAAATCAAAAACAAACTTGTACAGCGTACGAACATAACGAATCTAGATTTCAAGTTTGGTTGCTCTAGCTCTTATAGTCTCTGAGAAACAGGCGTTCATGACGGACGGACGGACGGACGGACGGACGGACGGACGGACGGACGGACGGACAGACAGACGGACAGGGCTAGATCAACTCGTCTTGTCGTCCTGATTCAGAATATATATACTTTATGGGGTCTCCGATGATTATTTCTATGTGTTACATACTTTTGGATTTTGCATATTTCCAATAGCTCCGCTTTGCTCTTTTTTTACAAAAAAGGCAAAGGGGCTAACAAGTAAGAAGTCTGTAGTCGAGTGTACCCGACTACGAGAGCCCCTTTGCCTACATATACAGCCATACACACACATACTCATACATACACACAGTTCTGCACGTACTTAGCCATTGCGCGCACCTTTTAGCCCCCACGCTCCATAGCGCGGTACTTAATGTTGTATAACTTCCGTGTTTATTGTTCAAATCTAACGAAATTCACAACGTAGATGGAGAATGGTCAACTTAATATGTGTGCGTAAAAGAAATTTGATCGGTTAAAAATTGTATCTGAAAATCGATTTTTTCAAATTGCGGGGGTCAGGGGAGGAAATTGAAAAATCTAAAACAAACTCGTATAGCGTACAAACATAACAAATCTACGTTCCAAATTTCGTTGCTCTAGCTCTTATTTTGCGCGCACTACTATACCCCCCCGGGGCCCAAAACGCCACTTTTGCTGATCTATAACTTCCGAGATTTTTGATCAATCTTACCCAGATTCACAACATCGATCAAGAATGGTCTAATAATGATGTGTACCAAAAATAAATTTGATCGGTTGAAAATTGTGCTTAATAATCGTTTTTTTCGAATTGCGGGGGTCAGGGGGGGAAATTGAAAAATCCAAAACAATCTCGTATAGCGTACGAACATAACAAATCTACGTTCCAAATTTCGTTGCTCTAGCTCTTATTTTGCGCGCACTACATAGCCCCCCCCGGGGCCCATAACGCCACTTTTGCTGATCTATAACTTCCGAGATTTTTGATCAATCTTACCAAGATTCACAACATCGATCAAGAATGGTCTAATAAAAATGTGTGCCAAAAATAAATTTGATCGGTTGAAAATTGTGCTTAATAATCGTTTTTTTCAAATTGCGGGGGTCAGGGGGGGAAATTGAAAAATCCAAAACAAACTTGTATAGCGTACGAACATAACAAATCTACGTTCCAAATTTCGTTGCTCTAGCTCTTATTTTGCGCGCACTACTATACCCCCCCGGGGCCCAAAACGCCACTTTTGCTGATCTATAACTTCCGAGATTTTTGATCAATCTTCACCCAGATTCACAACATCGATCAAGAATGGTCTAATAATGATGTGTGCCAAAAATAAATTTGATCGGTTGAAAATTGTGCTTAATAATCGTTTTTTTCGATTTGCGGGGGTCAGGGGAGGAAATTCAAAAATCAAAAACAAACTTGTACAGCGTACGAACATAACGAATCTAGATTTCAAGTTTGGTTGCTCTAGCTCTTATAGTCTCTGAGAAACAGACGTTCATACGGACGGACGGACGGACGGACGGACGGACGGACGGACAGACAGACGGACAGGGCTAGATCAACTCGTCTTGTCGTCCTGATTCAGAATATATATACTTTATGGGGTCTCCGATGATTATTTCTATGTGTTACATACTTTTGGATTTTGCATATTTCCAATAGCTCCGCTTTGCTCTTTTTTTACAAAAAAGGCAAAGGGGCTAAAAAAGAACAAAAAACAGATAAAATAATATTTATGTAAATCTGTTGGCAGCTCTTGAGATCCTACGGGGCATTAATTTCACCATATTATATAATAAGCATTTAATTGCATATTAAATATGCTGTCCACCTACTACATATATACAAAGAGGCATGTCTGCCTCTGGTTATGTATATATGTATATATGTTTCATGCAATTACTTGAGTCTGTGTCTACCTGGCAGTTGCAGGCATTTCAAAATTTAATTACAAAAGTAAATGTTAAAATGTTTACTCTTCGACATAATTAAGTTTTCACACTAACAAACAATCTCTTGCACTGTCTATATTATATATGTCTATCTCTCTTGATCTTTATACTTAGCAGCTTAACTATCTCCCTCTAGTGTGGTAAGACAATAATTGTGCCGTCTACTATAAAGCTCTCTTTTCTCTCCTTTGGATACTTTTGAATGCTGGCAAAGAATTCATAGACTTTAAACATGCTGACAAGGACAAGCGGATGACAGCATCTATATCCATGCACTTACACTTACCGGAGTCCTATCATCATCTCTTTTAACAACTGCAGGCATCATAGCAACAACAGCAACAACAACAACAACAACAACAACAACATCAACAACAAGAGCAGAAAGAACATGATGAACAAGTGCTGGCACTTCTGAGTGCTTCATAAAGTATTATTTTTCAATTAATGTTGTAGATTTACAGAAATTGTGCTGACTTGCAACTGGACTTGCAAAAGGACCTCATCTCTATGCTTTACTGGTTATTATTTTCCACTCACCCACCCAATCACTCTCTCTCTCTCTCTCTCTCTCTCTCTCTCTCTCTCTCTCTCTCTCTCTCTCTCTCTCTCTTACTATTTGTTGCTTTCTATATATCTATGCATATATACGAGTGAGTGTATTTGTGTTTTCTGTTTCTGTTTAGTGCATGTCACATCATTTTCAATTTATATTTTAAATATCAATTATGTAAATAGCAATGCTCATTTTCATAATCCACAATAAGGGGATTGTATAAAATGTAATAACTGCAACCAAGCGACAAGATAGCAATTTACATTTATAAGCATTGAGCCACAGCCAAAGGTCCCTTTGTAATTATCCTTTATGGCAACAAAAAGTTATATACACATTTAGTTCTATATCATGTTTAAAGTAAAAGTATGCCTTTTAGTTTTAATATCAACAATAGTACTTGACATTCAATTAAGTTGTCTTCACTTATTACAAAAATTGCAATAAATTAAACTGGCTAAAAAGAAAATTTTGTGAAATATATTGATAAAAGTTAAGTTTGTCAGATCATAACTTATTTAATCTGAAGTTGCTATAAACTTCAACAATGTTTGTATTCTATTAAACTTTTGATTTATATAGCTAACCATTACCCTTTATAACAAGTAAGAAATCTGTAGTCGAGTGTACCCGACTACGAGAGCCCCTTTGCCTACATATACAGCCATACACACACATACTCATACATACACACAGCTCTGCACGTACTTAGCCATTGCGCGCACCTTTTAGCCCCCCACGCTCTATAGCGCGGTACTTAATAATGTATAACTTCCGTGTTTATTATTCAATCTTAATGGAATGGTTTTATTAATATGTGTGCGAAAAAGAAATTTGATCGGTTGAAAATTGTGTCTTATTATTCGAATTGCGGGGGTCAAGGGAGGAAATTAGAAAATCTAAAACAAACTAGTATACCGTACGAACATACCAAATTTAGATTGCAAATTTCGTTGCTCTACCTCTTATTTTACGGGCCCCCACGGGCCCTATAATGCCACTTTTGATGATGTATAACTTCCGAGTTTTTTGATTAATCCTACCCAAATATACAACAAAGATCAAAAATCGCATTATTATGATGTGTGCCAAAAATAAATTTGATCGGTTGAAAATTGTGTTTAATAATCGTTTTTTTCGATTTGCGGTGGTCAGGGGAAGAAATTTAAAAATGAAAAACAAACTTGTATAGCAAACGAAAATAACAAATCTAGGTTTAAAATTTGGTTGCTCTAGCTTTTATAGTCTCTGAGAAACAGGCGTTCATACGGACGGACGGACGGACAGACGGACAGACAGACGGACAGACAGACGGACAGGGCTAGATCGACTCGTCTTGTCGTCCTGATTCAGAATATGTATACTTTATGGGGACTCCGATGATTATTTCTATGTGTTACATACTTTTGGATTTTGCACATTTTCAATAGCCCCTTTGCCTTTTTGTAAAAAAGAAGCAAAGCGGAGCTATTGGAAATGTGAAAATCGAAAAGTATGTAACACACATAAATAATCATCTGAGATCCCATAAATATATATATTCTGAATCAGGACGACAAGACGAGTTCATCTAGCCCTGTCCGTCTGTCCGTCCGTCCGTCCGTCCGTCCGTCCGTCCGTCCGCTATGAACGCCTGTTTCTCAGAGACTATAAGAGCTAGAGCAACCAAACTTGAAATCTAGATTCGTTATGTTCGTACGCTGTACAAGTTTGTTTTTGATTTTTCAATTTCCCCCTGACCCCGCAATGTGAAAAAATCGATTATAAGGTAAAATTTTTAACCGACAAATTTCTTTTCCGCACACGTATGTAGTCGACCATTCTTCATCTACATTGTGATTCGTTAAAATTGAACAATAAATACGGAAGTTACACAACATTAAGTACCGCGCTATAGAGCGTGGGGGGCTAAAAGGTGCGCGCAATGGCTAAGTACGTGTAGAACTATGTGTATGTATGAGTATGTGTGTGTATGGCTGTATATGTAGGCAAAGGGGCTCCGTAGTCGGGTACACTCGACTACAGACTTCTTACTTGTTTACAAAAAGGCAAAGGGGCTCAAAATGTAACTGTTAACCTTTGAACTGACGACATTTTGTATATCAACATTTTGCTCTGCTACTGAATTCTCTTACCGTGTTTCAAAGCATACAAAATCAAAGTAGATATTCTTATTATAAAATTAATATATACATATATTATAATATATATTATTATAATTTCTATATATATATATATATATATATATATATATATATATATATATCAATTATAAATATCTGTAGAATGCCAGTAACTGTCTGATAACTCACTTAACCAAAAGATTGTTGGTAAGGGCTGTAGAAAATTTACCTTAAGCAAATATATAATGCTAGTGTGACCGCATAAGGATAATTAAGTTATGCTTTATATTCAAAGTATATGGCAGGATATGCATTGTAAAGGATATACACGTTATTTAACATCACACTAAAATTGTGAAACGGCGAATTCAATCAAGCAATGAATACTTTGAGATAAAGCACGTCTGCAGCACATATATACATACATACTCAAATTAACATGCACATACACCTACACATACACATACGCATACACCTACATATTTGTTTTATGTTTCTGTATCTGTTTATAGGTTATGTGCTGTGCGACTGAACAAAATGCTTGCTATTTAATATTAACATTTCTCTTTATTTTGTTTTTATTTACTTTGCTTTCTTGTGAAAAGTATTTTCTATCAATGGAAAAGTTATTAACCTGACAGAATATATATAGACATATGTGTATTATTGTTGCTATTATGTTTGAGTGTGTGTGTGCGTGTGAGAGTGTTTTACTTTTTCAATTTGATCAATTGAAAACTTACTGGCTTTTGTTGTCTTATTTTTTTATAGGATTTATTTGATTGTGGGATTTCTTCAATTGAACAAGTTTTTAATTAGCAAAATGCCAACGAGAGAGTTTATAGACGTTGCCTAAGCAGCAAAAGTGGCAGCCACGCCTTTAGGGCCATCATTTCATCTATTTGCGTTAGCGTTCACTTGCCTCTAAGCTCTTGCCAAATGCCCCGCCTTCAAATTTTCTAGAGTTTCAGCTACCGTTGCTAAGCACTTTCAAATGATTAAGCACGCCCACATGGCGTCGACGTCTGGTTGCACCCAGACCAATACACCTTAAGCTTAAATGAATCTGTAAAATACATACTTATAGTATATACATACATACGTATATATATAATATATATATATATATATAATATATATGTGTGTGTGCGTTTGTATATATATTTAGTACGACTAACTTTTACTTTGAAACTTGTAAGCGCGAAATGAAGTCGAGTAAATTATTGTTTTTGATTGGTTTAATGAGGCAATTGGTTCATGTGGGGTCTGCTCTCAGTGTGTTTGCCAGGACCAACAATAAATTCAAATAAGCTCACTTAAATCGCAAAATGTTTGCAGCTGACGCTGACGCTGACGCTGATGTTGCTGCTGCTGCTGTTACTGATGCTGAAGCTGACTCCAGAATTTAGGCTTCTCTTTACTATGTACCCTAACATTTTCAGCCAAAATCCGAAGGACTTCAAAGGCGTTGGCAGCAGCTGTGCTGCGGCATTTAATTATGGCCTTTGAAATAAATACAAGTCCCTTACTGAGCCCACACAACAAATACTTAGACAAATGCGTATACATATATGTATGTACTATAATATACACAATATATATATATATATATATATATAGAGAGTATATATTATATATAAACATAAATGTCTATATCAAGAGACACACTTGTGGGCGCCTGGGCGTGACCCTTGGCATAGAGCATAGCAGCATCTAGCAGTATGTCGAAGTGTCGTGTTGTTTGTGGCCAGATGTTGACATTGACTGGGACCCGAGACAGCTAAAGTGTGCACAACAGCATCCACATATATATATATACACACAAACACCCACACACATAGATAAAGGCTACTTGGGTTAGAACTGAGCAGTTGAACAGGTTCTATTGAGCTAATTAAGCAACACTAACAAAACCACTAAACTATGCAACACACAATACCAAATTGGTCGAAAGCAACTTACAAAACTGACCACAAAATTAAGTTAAAAGACCAAAAGCAACAAACTAAACAAAACTTTATTTTTTTACTTACTTTTATCATTGTATTTGTATCTAAATTGACTTTGACAAGTCCACAAATCACACACAGACACAAACAATTAAATTTTGTTTTTTAACCATAAACAAAAAATACTGTTATATCTACAAATAGCTACATTTAATTTGTGGAAACAAACTTCTTTCAACCTTAAACTGTCTAAACACACAAAACTTAAATAGTTAATGTTAGCCACAATCTAACAGACAGACAGGCAAACAGACAGACAGACAATATCACACATACGACATGTTGCCGCACTTAACTTCCAATTAAACACAATTCCATATGAGTTGCTTATCTTGTTGCTATTGGTGTTGTTGTTGGTGTTGTTGTTATTGTTGTTGTTGTTGTTACTGTCAGCTAATGTCGTAACTGCTGGCCGGAAACTTCTGCAAGTTCTGTTACATTTTAATATGCATAAAATAATACTAAAGCTTGTGACACGTAAATCTGAGTTAGATTTATGCTGACAAGATCTAAACAGAAAACTAAAAGAAACATATATATATATATATATATATATATATAAGAAGAGAAATAAAAAACTAAGCCAACTTGAAAGCCAACAGATTTGAAATAATGTTACAAAACAATAAAAAAATATAAAATAAAAAACAACTCAAGTTAAATTTCGTTTTGCTTTTTACATCAACTTGACCTCTGCACTTTTGTTGAATCTCAGTTTACTTGGGTTCAACTGGGAAGTGTCTAACAGAACGGGCACTTAATGTATGAGTTTGTGGGTCTGTGGTCCTTTTTTTTCCTACTGTTACTGTACTATACTGTAAGGTACTACCCACGAACAGATGTGATGTTGCCGAAAAAGAAATAATAGGAAAAACAGAAAAAGCTTTTGGCATTCAAAACTCCTTATTTTTGTTAACATGAAGATGTATAAACGATATGAAACGTAATGTTGAAAGATGACTTACATACGACTATATATGTAAACTTTATCTTATTCACTCTTAGAAGAGAAATATAAAAAAAATACTGTCATATCAAGTAACAATCAAATTTCAGTAATCAGTAATCAGTAACCAGATGCCAATCTACTTAAGCAAAAAATAAATCAAAAAAAAATTAAAAAGGAAAACGAAATTAACAACCTCAAATAATATGCAGTATTCAACAAGCATTGATTTTACTTTTATATTCAACATTTCCACACACACACACAGATATACACAGACATACACAAAATTACACTCATGTAATGCCATGTAGCAAATCCTTGAAGTGGGTATTATAAATCTGCTATGAAATGTGCAAAACAATAAGACCAACATTTCCGTATTCATCAAAGTATATATAATCTTGATCAAAACATTAAGCTCTAACAACATGTAAAAGCTTTAGTTCCTAATATCCAAAAAAGAGGAAATAGAAATGTCTTTTATTTGGTATATTGATCATATTTTATATATAGGGTATAGAAAATTCGTTAGAAATAATATTATTTTACTATATTTTAGTTTCATATTGCATACGCCTTCTGTCTCCAAGTTAATAATATGCATATAAAATGGTAGTTGTTATTTTGTTCATACTGTTGCCTGTCCACAGTGGCTTTATTAAAAAGTTGGCAATGCGCAATGATAATAAAAGCAAGAACAACAATGAGTAAAATGAAAAAAAAATAAAAAGGGAAATAGTATAAAAGAGATGGGAAAATGTTTAGTTAGTTGTAGATTTGTATAGAATCCCATGGATATATATCCATAATGCAGACGTGGCGTTACATTTTAGATAGTCTAATGGGAATGCTTTGTGCATAACTCATATGCCATGTTGGCTATGTTGGCCATGTAAAGAATATATTTTGGCCTACTTATATAGTCTATGTACACATTTTAGTCCTACACTTTTTCGTTTTCGTTTTTTGTATACAAACATTTGTCTGTCCAAATGACACTCAAAGTATTCTTATAAAAAGTTCAAATTTTTTGGCCATTAAGTGTTGTGTACACACAAACAGATACACAGACAGATACTTATACACCCCCACACACACACACACACACACACACACACACACACACACACATACACACAGGGAAACACACCCATACACATACGATATAGGCACTTTAGGCTGTCCAAAGTTTAAAAATAAAATTTGCATGATGCTTCGATAATTAAACCTAATGACAATGCCAGCTTTTGCTACTAATGAAGATTTCCCTCTCCCTATCACACTCCCCCCACCGAACCATCACACATACACACAGATAAATGCCTTGGATATTTAATTATGCGTAAATTACGTAGCTAACTATACGGCGGTGTAAATTAGTTTATTTTAATTATTTCGCTGAGTAATTTCATCCGATGCTAGATGAAGCTTTTTTATGATGTATTCACCAGCAGTTTATCACATTGTAGTGTTCAACTTTTTACTACGTTTGTCATTAGCGGCTGCTGCTGTTGCTGTTGCTGTTGACGATACTGCTGCTGTTGCCATTTTTCATGTTGTTGCTGTTGGTGTTATTTTGTAGTTGTCGTTACTGTGCTATAAAGTTTTAAACTCGAATGTCATTTGCAGCTATCGAAAAGTTTGCCAGCGGTTCCATAATTTACATGCAATGAAACTGTTCCGTCAGCATCTGCTCTGAAATATCTGAATTTTCAGTTAACTCTGTTTTTGGTATAATGCGCAGCACATTATTTGATAATGAAATTGCTGCTAGGTGTGTGTGTGTGTGTGTGTGTGTGGGTGTGTGCGTGCGTGTGTGTAAGTGTTAAATGTATGTATGCTCTCTCTCTAATTGTAGCTGTCATAGCTATAAACAGTTACAATTTAACAATAACAACAACATCGAAAGATAACAAAATCCTACTGTAAATATCTTGTGTCTTTAGTATTTGAAAATGTGTTGCCTACTTTTGAGCGCTGTGCGCTTTGAAATCAGAGAAATTCCACGTATTTGCTCAAAAGTTTGTCCAGCCAAATGAATTGTCCTCTTAGTTACCCCAGAATATTGTTGGCCAAATACTTGAGCACGCACATAGAAAATGTGTCAACTTTTAACTTTTGACTAATGCACATAATGTGATTTGACTTATTTTGAGTATTATTTGCATGCTTCAGTTGAAAAAGTAATTGTAAATTGTAAGTAAGTTTCAAATGCCAAAAAATTTTCATAGTCCCTTTACGTCTAAGCCACTTAAAATTTTTACAAAATACACATCAACCACACATTACCATTTACCATTTACCACTTATCACTAACAACTAACCACTTATCATATAGCGTATACCATATAACATATAGCACATATAACATATAACATATAACATATAACATACTTCAATACAAACGTAATCGCAGCCAGTGTCATGTTAAACCACAAAACAATTTACGAAAGAAACATTGAAAACTTTTCTATTTGTCATGAGCCAATTGAACAACGCGAAACAAGAACAAATGTGACAACAACCAACTGCCAAAGTTGTCAAAAAACACAAAATGAAACAAAAAAAAACATATATATATATATATATATATATCTTTTCTTACTATATATACAAACATATATATCTATATATATATATATACTATATATTTATACAATAAAGCATGAGCTCTGAAAATTGAGCTTCGTGCCGCAGGCTAAGTAAATACTCTAGAATTGTGTAACAAACAGAAAAGAATAACGAAATCTAAGAGAATCTTTTCTCTTTTTTTATATATATACTTTTTTTTATTTAGTTCTTTTCTGAATTGCTTCAGCGAGTGGGTGGATAGATAAATAGCATATTTGGGTGTCCAGACAACGTTCTCGACAACATCGACAACATACTTTTCGATTTCTCCCTTTTTTTTCTTTCGTTTCTTTTCTCATTTTTTGTATCTTGTTTCGTTTGTAATCATGAGCGCACCTAATTTTTTTGTTTTTGGTTTAGAAACTGGGCATAACGCCTACGCATAAACTGACATGGCTCATATGGCAAGAGTGCATTGAATGTTTGTCACACTGTGCGTATGATTGACATAATCAGAAGTCCCACCTCAGCTACATCTTTAGTCATTAGTGTCGCATTTTTATTGCCAGTGCTTCAAGTAATACTATGCTTGGACATTGATTAATTGTCAGCTACAGCTGTTTACATTGTATATTTGAGCTGTTCTTCTTTGTTTTTGGATGTTTTCCTTTTCCTTTTCTCTTTTTTTTGGTTTCTGTTTTTATTTTTGTTTCAGGCTAATTGCTTAGACAATCAAATATGTGCGACACAGGGCATAAGCAGCTTATGATTCCAAAGCATAAACAATGATATCCACATTTAGTTTGGTAACATGATTTTGTTACATTTCGCTTGGATGAGCTGACATCTAATTTGTTCATACATAAACTTATATAATATATTATGATAAAACGATAAAAAGCTTTTGTTGATTGTATAATAAACACCAAAAGTTAGCATCAAAAACAAAAATATAATAAAACAGTATTACTTACGTGTAAATATAAACATATTTATAGGTTATACACTTATATACAACATGACAAGATAAAAATAATATTTATTTATAATTATCATATAAACCACACGCAATATGTAACCTTATACAGTAGTGTGATAGATATCATCGAAGTATTTTAATTAAAAGTATTCTATACTATTCCATATTTCTTATAAGACAAGTTTACTGCTCAAACAGTGTAACTTAGGTTACTTCTGCAGGAGTTTAAGATTGAAATTTCAACATGTTCTTTACAACTTCAGCAGATCATAACAAGTGTTTTCAAATATTGTCAAAGATTTAATACATATATATAGCGTATCTAATGAAAGATTTTCAATAAAATGACTGTATCCCATTGCATTGAGACACTCAGTGTAACTTAGGCAACTCCTCAATGAGTCCTAGATTCAACTTCCAACTACCAATAAGTGTATCAAGTCCATAGAGCAGCAGTTTGTAACCAAAAGTCAATTTCACACGGCTTAGGCACATTGTATAATTTGATAATATCACTTTATAGTTGCATATATATATATATATATATTTTTTTTTTTTTTTTTGCATTTTACATATAAAAATTTCACAAATTTTAAAGCCACAAATAATTTATTATTTTGTTTGAAAATATTTGCAGGAGTATATTCTTTTATATTTGTTATTTGGGAAAAGCTTACAAATATTTTTTAATTGGATTTTCAAACATGCCAAAGGAACATTATAAATTGACTTATATGCACATTCATTTACAATATATATATATATATATATATATATTTATATATATATATTGATGTATAGAAAGGCTTGTCTATTGAAAGGGTTTATGGGTCTGGGTAAATTCATTTTACATTGCCTTGAAACGGTGCCAAGTCTTTGCTTCATAAATATAAAATGGGTATTGCAGCTCCTTTTGTGCATAATTCAAAAATGTGTGTCACTGCTGAAATATGCAAGCGACTTGCTGGATGCATGCACAATGCACAGTTTAATTACGCATACGCTACGTAGCACGAAAGGCAAAATGCTACCAAGCAAAGCATTGGCAAAAAACAACAACAACAACAGCAACAATGACAACAAAAATAACATAAATATATATATATATATATATATATGTACACATACATAAGAATATTTTTGCAAAAATTTATCACTTGTTTGCAGTAAGCGGATTTGGGGCTTTAAGTTTTATAGCTTATGGCACATCTTGGCTGCTTGGCATGAACCCAGTCAGACGAAATAATTGTGGTTGTATTTCCATTGAAACGAAAAGAGCCACAAAGCCACATAACTAAATGCGGAATCAAGACCATAGTTAAGGGTCTTTTGCTATATACATATATTTTTGTATATATTTGTGTCACAATTTTCAATGGATACGCATATAAAATTCACATCAATGAATCTGTATTTTATTTTTTTACTTTCTTCTTTTTTATGCTATTTTTTTTTTTTTTTTTTTTTTTGACGCTATGTGCAGATTTACGTTAAGTATTACACAAAATTATATATTTGAATTATTTAACTGTCATCAGTTGAGTTTCAGATATGACAGTGTTGAAATGTTTGCTTCATATTTAATTGGCACCATTAAATTAATCACAGATGTGTCAGCTCATAAATATTGCAACACAACGTTAAAGAGTCACATACAAAATATGCATAAAGTAAATATAAAATATAAGTAAGAATGTGTTTTAACATAAAGCAGCATAATAAATTACTGAGACTTGTTTTTCCCTTAAAGTTATACAAAGTTTTTTTCTCTTTTTTTTATTTTTTTTTTTTTTTTGTATATAGCCCTAAAACATACATATAAGATAACTCTTAATAATAACTCACTTCGAAATATTTTTTTTATTTTATATGTTGCATATAAATTAAGAAGTTCATATGTCAACCGTTGACTTCTTAACTTCCACTGGCATACAGATGTCAGTGTTGCCATTGTAGCTTTTTTTTCCAATGAATCTGGCTATTTTATAAGTACAATTATTTCTACGAAATGTAAATTTAACAACCTATAAAAATCTAAGCTTTAATCATGAAATTTTTACACTATATATGAATACTATAACAATGTTCAGATAGAACGAAAGAGAGATCAATATGAGATCTCTACGACTACTACGATGTGTTGCTGATTATAGAATATGTATATGAATTTATAAAATTAGTTGAATATCTGTTTATTCATAGATAATATTTTCTCATATTTATAACCGTAAACCCTAAAGTTAACCATAGTAAAAAAGGATCTTCATTACCTGAAAAGATACAAAACTGCTTATACTGCAATCATTGAATCTGCTTTGAATTACTTTTATCATCGTGGAAAGACAATAGAAAGTCTTGTTAACTATGTATATTATTGGTCTTTTATAGTTGCACTTATATTAATAACATTTTCATTCTATTAAAATTCATTCAATCATTTAAAATTTTCAATACTTTTAAACTTTTCTTTGATTGAGGAAAATGAAGTTTAGTTTTTAGGTAATTTGTTAATAACTTAGCTTATTTTAGTTAAAAAGTATTGGCAACACTCTTGGCTTAGTCTACAGTTCCGTATTTTATGCTTTCTCTCTGTTTCTCTCACTCTCTCACTCTATCTCTAATCATGTGCCACATATTATAAAGGCAGACGCGTCGTATGCGTGATATGAATATATATATATATAGCAGTCGGTTGTCTTAACTGTCGCTTATTTGCATGAATTAATTGCTTTTGTTGCTGTTGTTGCTGTTTATGTTGTCTGTTATGTTATTGTTGCTGCTGCTGCTACCGTTGCCGTTGCTCTTGCCGTTGCTGTTGGTGTTTCAAGCTCTTATCAAGCGTAGCCAACACTTCATTAATTGTCTAAAATTAGCCATAAAACAATGCAAGCATCCTGCTAACTTGTTGTTGTTGACTTTATATGGCAAACTCTCTCACGCAGTTACACCTACCCTAACCACACCAACTAATCTACCCTATCACGCCCTTAAAAAAAAAAATAATAATATATATATATATATATACACTCGTTGCCATTATTACTTACCTGAGAGCCAACTCCTGTCAAATAATTTCACGTTGCCAGGGAAAGGAGCGTAAGTTAATCTTTAGCTGTTGTTCCCTTTTGCTGTTGTTTTTGTTTTCATTTATATTTTTTTTTTTTTTTTTTTTGTATTTTGTTTATTTTATTGTGTTTTTGCTTTTGTTATTGTTTTTGTCTCCTCTCTTCTCTTTTTGTTATTGTTTTTCTTTTGTTTTTCTGTATTGTTTTAGTTACTGCTGTGCATTGAAGCAGCGTTTGATTTGCTCTTGCTAAATTTTTGTTATTTACCATGCTATAAATCAAATAATATTATACAAAAAGGTTCACAAAATGAGATGAAGAGGAAATATTTGTTTCATATACCGCCCAAATAATTTAACCCAACAACAACAATAAATAGAAGTCAAAACGACTTTAAAATGCACTTTACATGCAAATGGTAATGAAATTTTCGCATAGGTATATATATTTATATAAGTCACTTCATTAGCTATTCGTCTATGCCCCTTAAGTTACCCTAACTCCTATCTAATAAAAACAAATACCATTCGTAACAAAGGGCAACCGACCCAAGTTCCGACCGCAAACGTATTTACTTCCTTGGGGTTGAAAACGGTTGGCTCTTACCAAAGTTTTTCTTCTTTTTTTTTTTGGTATATATATTGTGTCAACAAAACAGTGTTCATATCATTAGATTGTTTCGAAGGGCTTTGCTTTACATTTTTTGTATTAATTTCTTTTTTTTTGACATGATATAACATTTTATAGCTAAGCTTAGGGTTAAAGCTAGTAGTGCGACCTGTTACTTATTTTTTTATTTATTTTTTTTCTTCATGGGCTTTATGTTATAACATTGTCATTACCGATTGGGCGTGAAGTTATAAAGCTTAGGGAGTGCTAAGTGCTTCAATGTTGCTTGCCACTCAGTTAGCCAGCCTGGCTGATTATGGTCAATAAAAGATGTATAGGGTTTGGCTCTTTGTGGGGGTCAAAACAATGGCTTCTTGAGCAAGAATTAAATAAGCCCTGCGTGGCCAATGGTCAACTTAAAGCTAATGGACAAGTAGGTGTGTCTACCCTCTAGGGCATTGGACTACCCACACATATGCTCACATACACACACAACGAGGTAGGTAGATTTATGAGCTGTGTGGGCCATGTTAGCCAGGCTGATGTGGGTAAGATTATGTGCTAGACTTAAAGTCACTTAAAACGTAAATTCTTTCTTGTTTAGCTCCATCACTAAATTCAATTTGAAGCTATGAAAAACGTATTTTTTTATATACTTAAAACGTTTAACTATCTAATAAAATATAGAAAATAATATCAATTAAAATATATTTACATAAATATATATAGCTACTCCCCTCATTCCGGGTTAGTAACTTATAATTCCTCATTAGTCAGTAATTGTATTTTAATATTGATGAGAAAACAAATTGCAGTTGCAACTACAGTTCTAACTAGTTAATTAGAACAGTTGCAGCATATGTATCTAAACATTGAA
Organism: Zygothrica quintamaculata; assembly: GCA_037044455.1. Lineage (NCBI taxonomy): Eukaryota > Metazoa > Arthropoda > Insecta > Diptera > Drosophilidae > Zygothrica > Zygothrica quintamaculata. Next base: position 22,939 of record JBAMBS010000823.1, on the reverse strand, counting down.
CATTTTATCAGTTGGAGTGCATCTGTATTTAAATCCATAGTGCCCCAAACTATAACTTCTTACCGACATTGCAGATATAAACTTTATACATAACGCAAAGTATAGTTCAAACGGACTAAGCCAATAAAACACACGCACGGAAAGAACCCTTGAACATTTACTCATAAACCACTTTGACTCTTTTGGAATAAAACAATGGACCACATTCCGGATGACAGCGAATTGTTACTCAAACAAAAAGAAAGAAAAAAAAAGAGGTTTAAAAGCTTAAAACAATAGTTCTATAATCCTACATTTTATCATTGTACAAATTTCTCAATAATTTTGAGCTCTCTTTTAAGTAACAATTCAAATAAAAGGTTTAAGCATAATACTTATTAACTTCTTATTCTATTTTTCTAATTATGAAAACAGTTTCATACACATTCAATTTACTGGTTATATTAAAATTATCAGCCTTACTGAGCACTATTTATCCTTGTATCTGTATGCTTTCTACTCGGGTGCCACCAAATAATTTATGCTACTATTAAAATTTTAAGATGATATTGTAACTGATAATATATTACTTGGGCGCAATAACCTGAAAAATAAGTCAATTTTTTTTTTAATTTATTTATTTGCAATTTAGTTTTGTTTTATTTCAATTTATTATTTATTTTATGTTTTTTATGTATTTTATTTATTTTATTTATTCTATTTATTTTATTTATTTTATTTATTTTTGAAATTTTATTTATTTTTGAAATTTTATTTATTTTATTTATTTTTGAAATTTTATTTATTTTTGAAATTTTATTTATTTTATTTATTTTTGAAATTTTATTTATTTTATTTATTTTTGAAATTTTATTTATTTTATTTATTTTTGAAATTTTATTTATTTTTGAAATTTTATTTATTTTATTTATTTTATTTATTTTTGAAATTTTATTTATTTTTGAAATTTTATTTATTTTATTTATTTTTGAAATTTTATTTATTTTTGAAATTTTATTTATTTTATTTATTTTATTTATTTTATTTATTTTATTTTATTTATTTTATTTATTTTATTTATTTTATTTATTTTATTTATTTTATTTATTTTATTTATTTTATTTATTTTATTTATTTTATTTATTTTATTTATTTTATTTATTTTATTTATTTTATTTATTTTATTTATTTTATTTATTTTATTTATTTTATTTATTTTATTTATTTTATTTATTTTATTTATTTTATTTATTTTATTTATTTTATTTATTTTATTTATTTTATTTATTTTATTTATTTTATTTATTTTATTTATTTTATTTATTTTATTTATTTTATTTATTTTATTTGTTTTATTTATTTTTGAAATTTTATTTATTTTATTTATTTTTGAAATTTTATTTATTTTATTTATTTTTGAAATTTTATTTATTTTATTTATTTTATTTATTTTATTTATTTTATTTATTTTATTTATTTTATTTATTTTATTTATTTTATTTATTTTATTTATTTTATTTATTTTATTTATTTTATTTATTTTATTTATTTTATTTATTTTATTTATTTTATTTGTTTTATTTATTTTATTTATTTTTCAAAATTTTATTTATTTTTGTAATTTTATTTATTTTATATATTTTTTTTATTTTATTTATTTTATATTATAATTAAGTATTTTATTTTTCTTTTTTTTTTTCTTTTCACGTTATTTTATTGTACATAGCTACTTATTATTTTTTTATTATTTTTATTGAAATGCCTTTATTTCAATAAAATTGAATTGATTACCAGAATCCGTTGTTACTGTTAAGTGATTGATTTGACAGGTGCTGGTTGATAGATGCTTGTTGCTAGAAGAAAGCTTTCCTCTTAGTTCAGATATAAAAATAAAAAAAACTGGTTTAAATAATCATTCGAATAAACTTAAATAATAGTTTGCTCTAAAAGTTTCATAACTTTAAATGGATATATTTTATTTATTCAAATAAGTGAGACAGCTGTGTAAGTCATTGATTCTATACTCAACTTACGCAATGCCCTTAAAGCCTTCTTATTTTAAAATTAGATGAACAAAATAATATTGGTTACAAGTAAATTTCATATGACGCAACTTTTGCTACTGCACCAGCTTGTTGCATGCCATAAAAAAAATTATGTAAAATATTGTAGTTTCTTATACCGTTCACTTAAGTAGTACTTCCGCCGCTTTTTTTATTATTATGATTATAATTTGCAAGAGCAAGCCAGCCAGCCACAAAACGCATTAGCTTCAGTAACCGTACCTACATTAGCCCTGGTCACAAGGAGCCGCAAAAAGGCTGCGGCTATGCGTTTCGCCTGGTACACTTATAGCCCATATCTATAAAGGAAATAACTCAAGCACACAACATAACAGGAAAAAAGGATGGGAATGGGTAAAAGAAAAAAGAGCAAAGAAGTGAAGCAAAGGGAAAGAACGGAAAAGAAATGCTATTGCTTGTGTCGAATGTATCCTGTGAAAAAAGCATGTTGCACGCCTGCAAGTAGCACTTTATCGATGTTGTTTCAAGCGTAATTGCAACTGTCAATGATAGGACGTTGGTCGTTGTATGTATAATTAATACAGCTAAATACAGTACTAACTTTTATGCAACAGGCGCACACACATATGAACAACGAAAGAAAAGTTCTGTCCTCCATTTACATAATAGCCATTTAATTAAGTGGCCAGCTAGAAAATTGTATCCTTTTATTTTACCATTTTTATATGTATTTTTGTTTTGTTTGTCCCTTATAAGCTGTTGTCTGCCAGTAGCTTGACACTTATTAAGTTTGCTATTAATTGAAAATTTAATTTACAAGCAGCTTAAATATTCTTTATATCACTTAACATTCAATCAAAACTAACACTTAAACCTTTTTTATGACCACAAAAGAGAAGAACAATAAAATATTTAGTTTTATTTTGAAGATTAACTATGTATTCGGCTATGAGCTACCCTATTTAACAACACTTTATAAACAGTATAGACAAACTATTTGTGGCACATTTCTTTTAAAAAAGTGAACCCAAAGTCCACAATAAGTCACATGTATTGATTTCAAAAAAAATATGCTTTATACCTGTTAACAAGAAAATTATTATAATTAAAAAGTATATTAAGTATATTACTGAAGAAAAAAAAATAAATTGTTATAATTAATATTTCCTTTTTTCTGTAAATTTTTTCTATAACTGTTGATGATATTATAAGAATACTATTTACGAGTAAAAAAAAACAACATCGACTATATATATAAAATTTTTAATCTCCAATACTTTACAACCAAATGTCAATTCGCATGTGTCCGCTTGTCCGAAAAAGTTTGTAGAGCGGTGCAAGTTGACACCTGACTACCAATTCAGTTTGTGCACACAGCCGTCAATAACATCCACACAGCTTTTGATGCCGAAGAGTACAGCTACTTAAGTTGCGAGTGGCAAGAGATGGCGCAACAAAAAAGTTTTTCTTCGAAAGCTGGACGTACACAAGGTACAATTTAGCCCCCACTACCCTATTCACTATTCATGGCGGACAATCCAATTCACAAAAAAGAAATGTTGAAATACAGTAGGGACACATGAATATACTTATAATACCCATGTGATGATACTGTTAGAAACATAAGTACCTACAGAACATACTCCAATGGGATACCAATAACAACATCATGTGTAACTCCAACTCTGAGCAGTCTCTTCGTAATCTTGGGAAACGAGCCAAATGTATAAAATATGAAAGACAAGCATTTAGAACATATACTTAATATAAGACTTCGATTCAGAGCACACATTGACTCAGCATATGGAATGCTAGCTTAATGATAGAAGTCTCTGCTATATATATATCCGGAATTAAGGTAATAGGAACAGTATAAAAACATGATAACGCTACAAATTGGAAAGTTTCTCCTTATAGAGATCTAAACTGCGGTTGTAACTATGGAAAAAATATTATCTTTAATTAATTTATATAATTTTAAAAAGTTCTATCAGATTAATCAAAGTTTTGTTGAAAGAACAGAAAATTATAATCATTTAAATAGTTTTTCTTTTAAATTTAAGTTGGTTTTTATTTTTGAATTACAATATAAAGTAAAATTTATTTTTATTAATTAATTAATTATTTATTTATTTTGTTTTTTTTTTTACCATATATAATTAAATGTATACATACATATATAATTTTTACAAGTTCGTAAAGCTAATCAAAAGCTTTCACCACATATACCAGAATTTTTAAATATTCTTATAATTTTCCATGAACTTTTAATCTTGAAAACTAAAAGAAAAACGTATTTACTCATATAAATAAAACTATATATATATATATATATATATATATATATATGTATGTATGTATGTATGTATGTATGTATGATTGTATGTATATATACACATATATGTTGTATCATAATGTATCATATGCTAATACAGAATAATCTTTTTATATGTATATATATATACATGAACATATACATATACATATACATATGCATATACATATACACATACATATACATATACATATACATATTTATGTTTGTATTTATATATGCTATTTATGTTTCCATTAACCGCCATCAAATATTATATTAATATATCGAGTGTTTGATTTCTGTTATATAGTTTTCAATCTTTTTACAAAGCAACTAATAAGTTGCATTTAAATACATATATATATATATATATATATATATATATATAAACATATACATATATAAATATTATAGTTGCTGCTGTATTAATTATAAATCCAGTGAATACATATATTTGTTTTTATCTGATGTTAATTATTTGCTATGTCTGGTTGGCTTAAAATATCGTACAGTTTAAGACCTATGAGCGATAAAGGTATTAACAAACAATTGTGGCTAACATATAGAAAAAAAAAAAAGAAAAAAAAATGAAATTTATTTTTCTTATTTTTTCCTTGTTTTGTTTTTTTTTTTTTTTAAGCAAGTAAACAAAATATTAAACTTGAAAACTTGAACTTCTGGGTATTCGGTATCCGGTCGCAAGGAGAATTGTTATCGTTTCGTTATTTGTGGCATCAGCTTACATGGCCTGCTCTGGAGGGAGCATGTGCATGAAATATAGATATATAAGCATTGTGTCTACTATAAACATGCACACAAAATTAACGTAACCCTAGAGTAACTCCTCGTTGGCATTTACAAGCAATGGACGTGGGAGCTGTTCCCGACGTCGTCTCGCTTGGAGTGCTGCTTGTTCAGCAAGATCGACAAGTGGTTCAGCATCATTTAAATTTCGATTAGGATTTGGATTGGCATATCCTTCTTGTGCTTCGGCTAAAAGTGCTTCTTCGGCTTCTAGTCGTGCTTTTAATTCTTGGGCAGCAGCTGCTTGTTGTGCCTGCTGTTTCTTGCGGTGCTCATAGTTAACCAAGCGCTGTCCCACCAGATATTTATCCACTTTTATTGATAGATACAACTTTTTCATTTGTTTTATCTGGAATAGGATAAAGCATATACTGCCCACAACCACAAAGCTAAATGGGTATATTAATCTTGATATGGCCAGGCGATTATATGGATCTAAAAAGAATATGGGTAAAATTGAATGTCCAATGACATAGGGTATGGCCAAGGCCAAACCAAAGGTGGTCACTACAGGCACAGCCAGATCGCACATCACAAATTTTAGGTCAAATTCTCGCAGACCATCTGTGTAGGCACGTTCGAGTGCACGTTTCAGATGCCAATCTGGACCCATCAGCGTTAGGGCGATGGCTATCTTGGTGTATAGCACGCCCAGTGCCCAATCTTGCCACAAGAAGTGTATAGGTGTATTCCTAAGTGGCACACGCAACGGTATAACAACTACCAGTTCAAGCAGTAGTCCAAACAGCAAAGGCACTATCACAAAGATGCCTAGCAATGTTATTACTGGTAATGCATATTGCAATGCTACATTTGCCCAATGCCTTAGCTTGTTGACGATGGCAGCACGCCCTTGGGGCAGCAGTGTAACCACTACAGCGATACCACGGGACACAATCCAGCAAAGATAACCGCCAATTTCTGCAGTATATAGTTCATGAGGACGCAACAAACGTTCGTTTTTACGTACAATTAGCGTATCTGTAAGAGGTGAATCGGACACAAATGGTGCTACCTTATCACCCGGTGGACCTGTCCATAACATCATTAATCTTCGTCCTATATAAACAGGAACTGTGAGCATCAGCATGGCGGCACAAATGATAGAAAGGCACATTAGCAAGAGCAGAGCGCTTAGACGCATCACAAAATATGTGGGACGTTCATAAGGTTGAAAACCGACGGGCACATCACGTTGCATGATGGCTTGATGAGCAGCAGCTAAATTACGCGGCAGTGCTGGCTCTGGTTCCGGTGGTGGAGGTGGTGGCGGTGGTGGTGCTGGTGGTGCTGCTGCATCAGCGCCAGGCGCAGCCTGAGCGGCTTGATCACTCTCTTCACCAGCTGCTGGCTCTGGGGCAGGCAACAAATAACTGCGTATTCCAAGTATCCAGGAAACAGCCACGCACCAGATACGCAATAATCCTTTCAGCCAAATCCGCGTTTGAGTTTGCTCAAAGAAACCAGGCAACACGATCTGTGATGGTATGTATGGATTAGGTTTTCGATTTAAATGCCACATTATGCTCACCTGTAGTAATAGCAGTTGAAGGCTTAAGTCATTCACCTCCGAATCGCCACTTAGGGCGTACGGTAAAAAATTTGGCCATATCACTTGTAGTATTCGTATTGGAAGCCAAAGCATGAGTAGTACAGCAAAACCAAATATCATTGCTGATGCAACGAGGCGACGCACGTGTCTAACAATTGGCACATGAATCATTTCTTGTATGGGACTAAAATCAGGATCATTAACATTTCGAAAGATCCAAAGAACTCCAGGACGTAGCACCTCCCGTAAAAGAGATATAAAAGCGGCAAAGTAGTAAACATATACCATTCCAAACATCCAGTGTACAAAGAGTGAAGTACCTGGGGCAGCCTTAAAGCTTGCCTTGCGGTCTTTGAGGCTGGCATCGAGGAGCGGCAGAGAGCATATATCCAGCCACCAGCCGCAGATAAGTGGCAATACGCCGATCTCTACCACAGACAGTAGTGATACCTTTACTACGATATAACAGAGTCCGATAAACCAGCATATTCGGCGTAACCGAAAAACACGTGCAAAGAAATGGAGCACCACTAACGTTAATCCAATGCAGCAATATCCAAATAGCGTTGTGATGAGTCCATGGAAATGAAGCAATGGTTTCTCCGGCTGTAACAGGTCCATAGAACTAAGTATAAAATTTCCAACACAATATGGACAAAAGGCAAATGTGAAGATAAACATTGTGTTTAGCGATATGATCCAAAAAACATGCTCCAAGAAGACCAGTGAGCCGTCTAGACCTAACAAACGCTCCCAGGTAAGTTCTTCCGCACGATCCCATTCAATAGGATTCCAATTTTGTTCATCGTTATCTGCATCAGCAGCAGCAGCAGCAGCAGCAGCCGCAGCAGCAGCAGCAGCAGCAGCAGCAGCTGCAGCAGCTGCAGCAGCGGGAGCATCTGCGGCGGGCAAAGCTTCAGGCTGTGGAGCTTCGTCTTCATTAAGTGGTAATTCGCCATTGTTGTTATCATCTTGCACAGGTTCTGGTATAATAGCTGGTGCTGCACCAGGTGCAGCTGCGGCTGCTGCTGCCGCTGGTGCCTCATCGCGCTCCAGCCAATCAGGGCCACCACCATGCAGAATTTGCTCACGTAACCACACTAATCCAATAAACGACAACAGTGTACAGGTGACTACAAAACAACCGCGGAACGCATCAGATGCTAAATTCTCCATTGAGAAAATGTCAAAGGGCAGCGACAGAATCATATCAAATGAACTTGCTCTAAACAGATAGCGATAGGTGCGATACGCAGATAGAGGCACTATACCAAACCAGGCCATGCCAACTAGCGAGTAATGTAACCAGCAGCGTGCGCCTTCTAACACAGCAGACATAAGACCGACAACGACATCGCGTAACGGCAAAACGCGCGGCATATCTGGCGCATATATGGGCTGAAAACTAAAACGATGACCGCAAAGTTCACAATATTCCTTGTGCGAGTATCGCATCCATTGCATTAGGCAATCCTGATGAATGTATTTGATGCTACCCGTGCAAATGCAGGGATAGAATAGCGGTCGATCTGGCAGCGCCTCACAGCGGCAGACGCGACATATGTCGCCCTGCGATAGATCATCCATCATATGTACTCTCTGTTATCCGTCCCGTTTCTCTACAGTCTCGCCTTGTTATGGCCCTGTGCCATTTGCGCAGTTAAGGAGGTGCATTCACTAATTGCACCCAGAAATTATATACAGTTTTTTCAGTTTAATTTGTAGTTTATAAATGTACACGTTTTCAAAAGCTCGTAAGTAACCCGTCAATGTGAAACTAATACTTTAAATTTGATTTTTGTATGAAATCAAATCAATTGAACTTTTGATATTACAATTTTTTATGCTCGACGCGAGTACGTGTTACAGTATGTGTATATATATTTATATATATATAAATATATATATATATAGATATATATATTTATATATATATATATAGCTATGTGTGTGTGCTTGTTTGCGAGCGTGCATATGTCTATTTGTTTGTGTATGCGCGCGCGTAAGTGTATGCGTGTTATGTTTGGTATTTTAAAAAGTTTGTATTTTTTTTTAAAAATTTTGCAATTTGCAAATAAGAAAAAGTTAATACCCTAAATAACTGAAAAAAAAATTTTGTTAAAATGATCAAAACGACATCAAATAAAACTTGTTAATTTCAATAATTTTGTCCATTATTAATGAAATCCCGGTTAGCATTGTTAAACCTATCAATTGTTTAAATAAAAGTTGATTCATTGATTTTATTGTCAAAATTTTTTGAAAGAACACTTGCAAGAGTATTTAACATTTGTCATATTAAAAGAATTTAATTATATTTTATTCCAAATTTAGCTAAACTTGTACTAGCAGAGACGGTTACACTGGTCAGATGATAGCACAGAACAGCTGTTTTGTAAGCACTGGTAATACTGCAAATATTTGCAGTAACTTTGACTGTCAAATATAAACTTTGTGACACTTTGTGTGAATAAAATAAAATAAAATGCAGCGACAACTTGTTTATTTGTTTGGAAATATATCGCGTCAGGTGCGCAACAGTCAACGTACATTCTCAGTAACATCACAGCAAAGGGAAATATTCCATGTACAAAGCCCTGAGGATTTTGACAAGAAGGTGAAGAACAGCCAGGAGCCAGTTATTGTGGATTTTTTTGCAACGTAAGTAAAGAAACAATGGGAAAATATACATAATTGATTGCATAATTAATTATCCTATTAATTATTACTACAGTTGGTGTAATCCTTGCAAACTGTTGACACCACGCATTGAAAGCATCGTAGGAGAACAGGCGGGCTCCATTAAATTGGCTAAAGTGGACATTGATGAACACAGTGAGTTGGCGCTGGATTATGATGTAGGAGCTGTGCCCGTTCTGGTGGTTATGCAAAATGGCAAGGAAGTACAACGTATGGTGGGACTCCAAGATGAGGATAAAATACGCGCCTGGGTGGCAACAGCGGTTAAAAATGCAAAGCAATAGCAGAAAATGGAACCTGATCCACCTAATGGAGCAAAGCTTTAAATTCATTTTACTCAAAAATTATAATTTTTCAAAATAAATGTTATTACTCGTTGCAAGCAACTTAAACTATACATAAACTTAACACAATTAAATAGAGTACCAGCCCGGTGTACCGCGTCTTTTTTTGTTACGATCCAAAAACTGTCGAAAGCCTGCCTTTGACTCATCCAATGATTTCTCTTCTTTTTCTTGCTTCTCTACCTTATTGCTAAATAGATCCGGAAAAGTAAAAGATTCCGTAGAAGGCTATAGCAAAGTATACAATTTTTGTCATTTACAGTATCTTTGTTTTTAAGTTCCAGCTTCTTCCACTTACCATTGTTACATAAGCCAATTTAACGTCATCTTTTTTGGTCACATAACCGTAGGTTTGGTCACGTTTAGTCTTTCCGAGTTCGATACGTGTGCGTACATTTACGACTGGTATCTTGTAAATTTTTTCCAAGTAGTTTTTCACATCATGTTTGGTCATCTCTGTGGACACGGCAAACGTAACAATATTTGCCGGTTGCTCCTCTGTCGGCCGCACTAGCTTCATCCAAAAGTTGGGCAAAAAGACACGCAACTGCGGATTACCGAGTTGATAAATTGGATACCATCTTGTTGACATGACGTCAACCCCAAAATATTAATTTATACAAAAAATTAAATACGAGCTACAATTGAACAAGATAGTAACAGCTCAGCTGCTCGCAAAGGAAAAAAATACAAAAGTATTATAATAATAATGTATTAAAAAATACCACGCACGTGCTATACACAGCTGATTAGGCAACACTAACAACCTTATTTGAAAGATTGTTTTGTTGTGCTTTAATTAGTTGGAAATGGTCAAACTGAAAAAGAAGGAAGGAAAGCAAGCTCCAAAAAAACCGCTTAGCCGCAAGGAACAACGGAAACATAAGCAGGAAACAAAAAAGAACAATAAACGTCTTTACCATGCTGGAAAAATAAACGGCGGACAGCGTGTGGCGGAAGCAGCAGCGGCAGCAGCTGCTGCTTTGGCAGTAACAGGCAAAATAAAAAAGAAAAAAAAGCCAAAAAAACTCCTGATAAATCCAGATGATATCCCCCGAGAAGAACTATTGGCTGGTGAGGTTAACACGGATGACGATGAATCAATTGCATCCGATTGTAGCGATGCAGAAGTTAATGTACGGTTGCCGCCAGGCCTTAAGACAGAGACATACGAGCCATTAGGCAAAAGGACTAAGAAACATGCTGGCATACAGCGAACGGATGATATGGCAGCACGCAGGAAAGAGTTGCGTCAGCAAAAGGAGCTACTCAATAAATCGCGCAAACAACGCATAAAGCAAATGAAACTGGAAAACGAGGAGGACGATAAACAAATTGCAAAGTTGGAAAAAAAACTAAAACTGAATAAAACGAAAGATAAGAATCGATTGGTGCGTAAAATGTTTAACGATGGCTTGGACTATTTACTGGATTTCGTGTTAGACGATGAGGAGGAAAAACGAAAATGGGAGGAAAAGCAAACACGTAAAAAGGAACTAAAGGAGCAGCAAGAAAAAGAAGAATCAGGCATGTGGAGTGAAGATGATGATGAACCAATGAATACGCCACAGGAAGAAGATAGCGAAATGGAAGTAAACGTATCTGAAGAGAGTAATATAGATGAGGATGGAGACACTGATCTCGAATCGGATAGTGTAAAAGAGCAGAATGAACAAGAAAATAAATGTAGGACTTTCAGTGTAATAACTTTTAACCTCCTTAAGTTGATAATTTTTTTATTATATTTTACAGACAAAGAAGATATCTATGGACGTCGACGTGATGCCGATGGCAATATTGTGCCCGATGTAGCTGAGATTGAGGCTACAGTTACTGGACAAAAATATATACCACCACATCAGCGTGCTCTACTAGCTGCCAGCCAGAGCTCGACTGCTCAAGAAGCAGAAAAGCTGGCCCGCCTCCTTAAGCAATGTAAGGGTTTACTTAATCGCCTTTCTGAAGCTAATCTTCATAAGATTTCAAGTAGCATCGAGGAGCTATACATGAAAAACTCTCGTTACAACATGAACGATACATTAACTAAATTACTGCAAGAAGCGCTGCTGGGACGAGCTCGCGCCAACGAGCGCATGGTCCAAGAACATATGGTGCTCCTAGCCTATTTACATGCGCACATTGGAAGCGAAATAGGTGCACATTTTCTACAGACATTTGTGGAAGAGTTTGATAAATTTCTTAAAGAAATAGACACACTCGAAGTGGAGGATAAACGCCTTAACAATCTAGTGCTGCTGCTATGCTATATGTACATATTTAAAATATTTGAGCAGCGTTTGTTACTGGAATTAATTGCTCGATTAGCAGGTTGTCTCTGTGAAAAGACCGTGGAATGCCTGCTGCTGGTCTTTCAAACAGTTGGTTTTCGACTCCGAAAAGACGATCCTATGGCTTTTAAGGATATGATGCAAAATATGCAAGCACAAATTGCAGTTGCACCGCTGCAGCTGAAAGAGAATCCCCGCTTGCGTTTCATGATTGAAATTTTAAATGCTGTCAAAAACAATAACTCAACCAAATTACCCCAATATGATCCCGAGTTAGCTGACACACTGCGCAAACGTTTAAAAGCAATGTTAAAAAATGATCGTTATGTTGTTACACTTAATATTACTCTAGAGGATTTATTGCGTGCTGATAAGATTGGCAAATGGTGGATAGTAGGCTCTGCTTGGACAGGAAATATAGCTGAAATGGGCAGTGCACAGACAGACCAAGAAAATCAGCTTGAGCAAAAGAGAGGTAATAAACGTTTCTCTGAAAAATTAATAGATTTAGCTAAGAAACAACAAATGAACACTGCCGAGCGACGAAATATCTTTTGTATTATTATGAGTGCGGAAGATTATATGGATGCGTTTGATAAAATTTTACATTTATCATTGAAGGATCATCGAACTATTGCCTATGTACTCATACATTGTGCACTTAATGAGCGTCATGCAAATCCCTATTATGCACATCTTGCGTTAAAATTTTGTCAATATAATCGCAAATATCAACTGGCCTTTCAATTTGCCAGCTGGGATCGAATTAATGACATTGAAAATCTATCAAAACTGCAAATACGTAACATGTCCAGCTTTCTAGAGCAGCTTATACTCTCCGGCGGCTTACAGTTGTCCGTATTAAAGGTAGTGGACTTTTTGCAATTACACAAGCTCAGTTTTTATTTTATGAAAGAGACAATGCAGCGTCTTTTGATGTCTAAGAAGGAGGAGGAACTATACGATGCTTTTGAACGTGTTGCTAGGAATTACGAACTGCAAGAGTTTAAGCAAAGTATCCGCTTGTTTATAACACATTTCATGTTTGTCGGAATTGATGAAAAGGAGGAGGAGGAACAGGAATTGCTACGTGAGCGTATAAGGCATATAGACAAACAATTGGCTTATGTAGATTTGTAAATAGTTGTTAAGAATCCATTTGTTTTTATGTTTATTAAAATATAACATCAACAACTGATTTTAATTATCAATATAAACTAATGATCGTTACGACTTAATCAAAACTTTGTAGTAGACTGCGAGCACGCTGATACCTTGATGATTCTACAATGGCCTGGCGCGCTGATTCATCATCAATCTGTTCACATTGTTTGTCCAACTCTTTGATGACATCCTCAGCTAATTTGCTGATAGTTAGCTTTGAAGCACCCCGGGAGCTAGCTAGGTATTCCAGAGCAATTGGCCAAATATCTGTATTTAACTTTTCTTCATCAAAAGCAAATTGTTGAATTGAAATTTGTCGTAATTTTACAAACTTCCAATTTTGTCTATCTTTTTTCCACATACGCAGATATTCCTCATTCCGTTTGGTTGCTTTATTTGAACTTTGATCTTTTTGTGCTTCCATTAGCTGTAAATGCTTCTGCTTTTTCTTCTGGCGCACTGTAACAATAGCATTTTTGTTTTCAGGCATAGCTGCCGCTTTTAATTGATCTGCTGTAGGCATTTCATCCACTTCATCATCCTCGACTGCATCGACATCATTGTCATTTAGTGACTTGCTGCGTTTCCCTTTAATTTCACCCACATGTGGCTGTTGTTTACGCTTGAATGCTAAAAAAAAAAAAATTATTTAATATATTATGTTTTCAAACATTATTCTTTTTATTATTTTACACTTTCGGTTTGTCTCTTCCTCAGTGTCAGTTTCTGTCTCCACCTGCTGCTGCTGTTCGACAATTAAACTTTTGTTTGCTACTTCGTCGTCACTACCCACTGGAGGTTTTTCATGTTTTCTCTTTTTAGCTTCACGTTTCTGCTTTTTAACATTTACTTCGGTGCGTGCCATATTTATTACTTGTTAATTAGAATTAAATAATTTCACACGTTTGCGTTTATTTTTTTTTTTTGTTTTGTCGCGGACCAACCTATACGCAGCTAACTTCATGGTGAACAACAAATTGTATGCAGCCAACTTCACGCGAGTCAAAATTGCGCGCAACCAACTTCAAGTATTTAGCAAAGTGCGCAAAACACAGCCTAATTGTTTAGTAACAGATTATTTTTTGTTAATCCCACTGGCGCAGGCCGCGTACACGGTACGCCGAAAAAAGCAAATGAAGCAGACGGCAACATTCCAACTAATACACTTTTCACAATGTTGCTCCTGGAGCTAAACATTTTAACCTTAAACGTATGGTGTGTGCTTGTTTTATATTTATAAATATACATATAGATATATCTATATATGTTTATTTTACTTATTTTAGTCACGCGGTTTAAAAATCTTATTCACCTTGACTCAACTTGTGTCACCTTAATTCAATTATAATTCCAGGGGTATTCCGTTTGTCTCTAGTGATCGGTCGCCACGTATCGAAGCAATATGCAAGCAACTCAATACCGGCGTGTATGACATTGTGTCGCTACAGGAGGTATGGTCGCAGCAGGACAGCGTGACACTACAACAAAGTACTGCGGGTGTATTGCCTTTTTCTCATTATTTCCATAGCGGCGTCATAGGCGCAGGACTTTTAGTTCTTTCAAAGTATCCAATTCTTGGAACGCTTTTTCACGCCTGGTCTGTTAATGGCTACTTTCATCGTATACAGCACGCCGATTGGTTTGGAGGTAAAGGCGTTGGTCTCTGCCGTATTCTCTTTGGGAATCAAATTATACATCTTTACAACGCGCATTTGCATGCCGAATACGATAATGAGAATGATGAGTACAAGACACATCGTGTAATCCAAGCGTTCGACACAGCCCAATTCATAGAGGCGACGCGAGGCAATTCAGTACTTCAAATTTTGGCGGGTGATCTTAATACACAACCTGACGATATATCATATAAGGTGCTTCTATATACCTCAAAAATGAAAGATAGTTGCAATTCAGATGAATTTCGCACCAACGAATGTGGACGTAACTCTTATACATCCTCACAGGCGCTTGCTAAAAATCCACTGGGAATACGAATTGATCATATATTTGTGAGAAGTGCTGATCATTTAAATGCGGAGATTCTTGAATATTCGCTACCATTTCCAGAACGTGTGCCCGGACAAAAGTTTAGTTACTCCGATCATGAAGCTGTATTGGCTAAATTAAGACTTTCACCATTGTTACCTTCAGGTTTTGAATCTGATGGGGATATAAGTGTAAGAGCGGAGCAAGAAGAATGCAAACTATCTGATCAATTAAGTCATTCAAAAGAACGCTGGCATGAAACTGCTAATACAGATGGAGATGTTGCTGTTGCTGGTCCATCAGTCGACAGTAATACGACCTGTTGTTTACCCGTACCTAAAATTCTGCCTGCTGCACGCACTGCAGCACTTAATGAGGCACTTGCCCTGTGTGATGCTTCTTTATTACAATTAAACACAGATCGCATTTTATATTACAGTGCAGCAACTGTTTTGTTTGTGCTCTTAGTGCTGCTCGTTGAATTTGCACCGCCTGTGGGACTCAAAACGATTTATTTATTTCTAAAATTTATTGTATTTGGCGTCATATTATTTTGTGTATTTATGGCTTCTATATGGAATTATATGGAACGCAATGGGGTACTTCAAGGGAAAAAATCAATGGAAGTAATGCTACAGCATGCAGAGAAATATGAATATTTCTATTAAAAATTAATACTTATTCTCATAAACCCCACACCATAAAAAGAAGCTCAAAAAGCATTTACCTAGCCTATAAATATTTATAAATATATATATATATATATATATATAGATATATAAATATATATATATATCATATCACTAATTTATATACAAGATATGTCCCAAAACTTTCGAACTTTTTGGATATAGAATAAAATTCGCAATATATTATCTGTGACTTTTATTTATTAAAAATATGTTCCATTTGACATAATGCAACGTATGGAACAACGCGTGCATAGATTTTTGTCATTTATAGAATTGTATAAAAATGTTCTTTGTTCCATGGTGATCGGATAAATGTCTTGAATATTTTCCTAAAATTATACATTTATCTTAATTTGTTTTTTTTTTTTTAAATATAAAATAGACACACAGTAGTAGAGCAAACAAATCACACTAATTATATAATTAAGTTTTAGTTCCTCAAAAAAAAAAAAAAACAAATTTGTTTTCTAATTCTGACAATATTCTTAGTAAAATTGGTACCCATACCAATCATTTTACTAATTCTTTCTACCAATTCACAATGATTTCAAGTTTTTGGACAACTTGGCCTTTATCTTGTCATGTATATTGTTTAAGCCACGTATAATCTTTAATAAGACATAGAATCATGAATTCATCTGTTTCAAAAAATGTTTTTATTACACACAGTCTCATAGTTGCCCTTAATTCCGTAATGTTTTTTATTATAAGTGCACTATTTGTGTTATTATAACGGATGTCAGTGTAACGAGTGTCATAAAATATACATAAAGCTATCTGCGTTTGAATAAAGATAAATATATAGGAGAACACAAGATGAGCTTATGTTTTTGCTGCTGTTAATTTTTAATGCATGGCTGTGCGTGTTGTATAATTTAAACATAAAGTTGTCATTAACCAACTTACATCTACATTTAATGCAATATTATTGGATTGATAAGAAAAACGCAAAGATCGGAAAACTTTTCAGTTAATTAATTTAATAACTTACCAACCTATTTCGTTTTCAAACATGATTCTCTAACTGTTGCCGCTGGTGTTCTACCTCAGTTGCCACCTAAGAAAAACAGAATGCACCAAAATAAAATTAACATAAGAAAACAATATAGCTAAAGCTGAACCAAAATAATTTTTCCATCTTATAAAATAATTTTTTTATTTATAAACAAGGAACCAATAAAAAAAGAGAAAACTGCGGCAATGCAAATACAAAAGTGCAGTTTTGGCGCAAAATAGACAAGTGTGGCAACTCTGTCAGCAACAGCTACCATCATTACACGAATAAAAAGAATATTTTAACAAAATATTGAATTAAAAATAGTTTTAGCTCATATTAAGTGTGTTTCTAATTAAAATATATATTTTAGGTTATTAATCTTTTGTAATTTTTTTAAAATAATAAACATATATTTTTTTTTGGCACCAATCAACGTGTAAAGGAAGAAATACATGCTATTGACCTGGCTCTGAATCACAACCAATCAAAACAAAGGAGCAAGTAAAAGGGTGGCATAAAGGCAGACAACAAAGAAAATGAATAAATTACCAGGTGCCAACTTGGAATTTGTACGCGAAGATGATTTCTTAGAATATTATATATTTCCAAAGTTAACTGAAGGAGTTGATGAGTCTTTAATACGCGAGACTTTGGAGGAAATACGGACTGAATGTATGTCCATTGTGGAGAAGAAAGTCACGGAACGATGTTATATTTGGCACAAGGACGAATTTCAGCTGCTGATACGTACAGGCAGCGCAGAAGAACAAATCTTAAACGAAGAGCTAAAAAGTGATGAGGATGATGAAGAGAAGGAAAGTAAGTGCATCATTATAGAAATATATATACATATATTATGGATCTATATTTAGCAATTACAATTGGGCTCATTTTAGGTTTGTTGTTGCCCCATTTGCATGGTGTCACACACTATGGTGATAATATTGGTGACGAATGGTTTATTGTCTATTTACTGAGTGAAATAACCCGCGCACGAGAGGATTGCATAGCACGTGTCTGTGATGCCGATGGTGAATTTCTTTTGATTGAAGCAGCTGATGTTCTGCCCGATTGGGCTAATCCAGAGTCATGTGAACAGCGTGTCTATATTGTAAATGGTGGACTTCAGCTACTGCAGGACTCTGCCAATTCTAGTCAAAATAAACGTATCCCAATGGCGACAGCTGTGCAACGTATACGTCGAAATCCCACACTCTATCGTTGCTCCCGTGATATACAAAATTGCATTGATGCCCGACTTCGTGATTTTCAAGCAGCAATGCGACACGTTTCCATTCATCGCCAAATAGTACAGCTGCCACAGAATGCTGCACAGTTACTTAAGCAACGTCCGGGTCTAGTAGCATCTGCTGTGCGGGCTTTCGTTGAACGTGATTCATTTGACACCAAAGCATTACGTTCAATGCGATATTTTCCACCAGAATCACCACGTAAACGTACAAATGTCGCGTTTACACGTTGTCTATATGCTATGCTGTTGCAAAGCGATTATACGCCTGAACGAAGATTGGGTTGGCAATTGACGGATGCAGTCGCAAATCCAGAGAGCCATAAGGAACAACTTCTTGGCATTAAGTTAGCTAGCGGTCTAGAGATACTGGCAAGTCAAGCAAAGCGTGCTGCAACAGAACTGGAGGATAAATCACCCGCTTGGCGTGCTTATTTGCGAAGCCTACAGAATAAAGGTTACTTTCGGGATAATATTGAAGGCAGTGCTGACTATAAACGTCTGCTTGCCACAGCCAAGGAATACTTTAAATGCAATCAGGAACGCTTTCGGACGGCACCGCGAGTAGGTGCTGAAATTGTGGAGCTTATGTTACACACTGGGGAAGGCAGTGGAGCTGAGCAGTTGCGTGACGAAGAAAATAATTTACTTCCCAGTGATGCTGATGACTGGATAAATATCAGCGCGGAGGAACTGGATGCTATGCTGGAGCAACGCTATGGTGCTCAAAAACTATACAAACCAAACGGCGATATGAATGCAGCAGAATTTACCAAGCAGCTAACAGAATTTTTGGACAGGCAGTCAAACCTTGAGGGTATTGAAACACCAGAAGATGACGGCGACGAACTTGACTCAGACGATGATGAACCAACGGCGCCGCCACCCAGACCCTCTAGCAGTTCGAATGCCAAAGTAAAAAAGAACGCCTCAATGCGAAAGGCCTGTCAGCGAAACTCATTGATACAGACTGAAGAACAGGATAGTACACATGTACGAAATTTTCTGGATTTTGTGATACCTGAAGATAATTGGGATTCAAATTCTGAGATGAGTGATTACGCCGACGAGGATGATCTACAACGTAATTTTGAAGCTTTGACATGTGCCAGCGGTGGCGGTGATGATGATGATGTCTTCCCATTGGATCGTAATATCAAGGCGTACATGGAACAGATGGACCGTGAGTTGGCTAAAACAACCGTTGGCAAATCATTTCACGGTAAAAGTAACAGTAGCTCCAACAAAGCTACTGAAGATGACTTTGATGACATTGAAGATTTTGAACCGATTAATATAAATGTAAATACACTTCGCAATATGATGGATAGCTACAAGTCGCAAATGGGTAGTGCAGGACCCGTGTCCAATTTATTTAACGCAATGGGCGTTGGTATGTCCGCTGCAGCGACTGAAGACAAACCCAACGATCTATCCGAATCAGCTGTCTAAGGCACAACACAGGAATTCTGTCCTTCCCACTAAGATTGCACTCAAACTTCTAACAAGTGAATTAAATATGTATAAATATCCCTAATTCATATATATAAATATATACACATAATTTTATGTGAAATTAATTTTTTTTTTTACTTAGAAGATCACATGCATCTCTAGAGTCAAATATATAGTATAAAGAAATTATTAATGTTAATCTCTGGAGGCAGGTACAAAGTTTCCATAGTCCCGTCTGACCCTCATCGGCTCATTGCGGTTTCTATCTTTTCTGTCATCATATGAAGGATTGAATCTACCACCTCGATGTTCGTTACGGTTACCCTCAGGCCTGTTATAAGGTCTAAAACGAACGTTATCTGAAAATTATATTTACATATAGAAACTTTATTATCAAAAAATATTTAAATATTTACCTCTAGAACTATTGTCATTGTACCTATTATAGTTGTTGTGATTATTGTTGTTGTGATTATTATAGTTATTGTGATTACTATAGTTGTGATTATTATAGTTGTAGTTATTGTAATTATTCTGATTACTACGACCGCCATCTCGTCTTTGCCAGCCACGATTCCCACCACCTCTGCGTAGCCGGTAATTCCGGCGATTTTGTTGACGCGGAGTGCCTACTTTTTTAGCACTCTTCCAGTTTTTCACCATTGGTGGTTCAGGCAAAGTTTTTTGACAGTGTGTAACAAACTCAACATCGTTTTTTGTATACCGCTCTGAAAATTCTGATTCGCATTCTTTTAAAAAAATATTCTTTACTGCCAATCTGTTGATTTTACGATTAGGATCAACCATTTTGTTTATAGTTGTTTGTCTTTTTATGTGTGTTAAGAATCAGAATGCGAACAAGTACTAAAAAAACACAAATAAATGTTGTTCCTTTGCCAACATACAAAATATTGGCATATAAAAACAAGTAACTGTGAACAGGGCTGCAAACTTCTTTTAATTGTTTTTTCTTAGGTTTTTAGTTTTGTGTGAATGGCAACTGCTGTTTAATATATATTAAGCAGAAAATCTTTTAATTTAAAAGCCAGTTGCCATAACAAAGAATTAATTTGTTTTACTTATATTGTTATCGTAAATAATGCCTAATTTTAAATAACTGTTCAGTATTTTAACTTTTGATGTGATAACCAATTGTTCCCCCGTATAAATTATTTCTAATCAGCACACAACTCTTCAATCATAAGTTAAATATTTTAATATCGAAAGGCCATATAGAGAATAACAATGCACTTGTTATTGTCTATATGGCCTTTCGATATTAAAATATTTAACTTATGATTGAAGAGTTGTGTGCTGATTAGAAATAATTTATACGGGGGAATAATTGGTTATCACATCAAAAGTTAAAATACTGAACAGTTATTTAAAATTAGGCATTATTTACAATAACAATATAAGTAAAACAAATTAATTCTTTGTTATGGCAACTGGCTTTTAAATTAAAAGATTTTCTGCTTAATATATGTCAAACAGCAGTTGCCATTCACACAAAATTAAAAACCTAAGAAGAAACAATTAAAAGAAGTTTGCAGCCCTGTTCACAGTTACTTGTTTTCATATGCCAATATTTTGTATGTTGGCAAAGGAACAACATTTATTTGTGTTTCTTTAGTACTTGTTCGCATTCTGATTCTTAGCACACATAAAAAGACAAACAACTATAAACAGAATGGTTGATCCTAATCGTAAAATCAACAGATTGGCAGTAAAGAATATTTTTTTAAAAGAATGCGAATCAGAATTTTCAGAGCGGTATACAAAAAACGATGTTGAGTTTGTTACACACTGTCAAAAAACTTTGCCTGAACCACCAATGGTGAAAAACTGGAAGAGTGCTAAAAAAGTAGGCACTCCGCGTCAACAAAATCGCCGGAATTACCGGCTACGCAGAGGTGGTGGGAATCGTGGCTGGCAAAGACGAGATGGCGGTCGTAGTAATCAGAATAATTACAATAACTACAACTATAATAATCACAACTATAGTAATCACAATAACTATAATAATCACAGCAACAATGATCACGACAACTATAATAGGTACAATGACAATAGTTCTAGAGGTAAATATTTGAATATTTTTTGATAATAAAGTTTCTATATGTAAATATAACTTTCAGATAACGTTCGTTTTAGACCTTATAACAGGCCTGAGGGTAACCGTAACGAGCATCGAGGTGGTAGATTCAATCCTTCATATGATGACAGAAAAGATAGAAACCGCAATGAGCCGATGAGGGTCAGACGGGACTATGGAAACTTTGTACCTGCCTCCAGAGATTAACATTAATAATTTCTTTATACTATATATTTGACTCTAGAGATGCATGTGATCTTCTAAGTAAAAAAAAAAATTAATTTCACATAAAATTATGTGTATATATTTATATATATGAATTAGGGATATTTATACATATTTAATTCACTTGTTAGAAGTTTGAGTGCAATCTTAGTGGGAAGGACAGAATTCCTGTGTTGTGCCTTAGACAGCTGATTCGGATAGATCGTTGGGTTTGTCTTCAGTCGCTGCAGCGGACATACCAACGCCCATTGCGTTAAATAAATTGGACACGGGTCCTGCACTACCCATTTGCGACTTGTAGCTATCCATCATATTGCGAAGTGTATTTACATTTATATTAATCGGTTCAAAATCTTCAATGTCATCAAAGTCATCTTCAGTAGCTTTGTTGGAGCTACTGTTACTTTTACCGTGAAATGATTTGCCAACGGTTGTTTTAGCCAACTCACGGTCCATCTGTTCCATGTACGCCTTGATATTACGATCCAATGGGAAGACATCATCATCATCACCGCCACCGCTGGCACATGTCAAAGCTTCAAAATTACGTTGTAGATCATCCTCGTCGGCGTAATCACTCATCTCAGAATTTGAATCCCAATTATCTTCAGGTATCACAAAATCCAGAAAATTTCGTACATGTGTACTATCCTGTTCTTCAGTCTGTATCAATGAGTTTCGCTGACAGGCCTTTCGCATTGAGGCGTTCTTTTTTACTTTGGCATTCGAACTGCTAGAGGGTCTGGGTGGCGGCGCCGTTGGTTCATCATCGTCTGAGTCAAGTTCGTCGCCGTCATCTTCTGGTGTTTCAATACCCTCAAGGTTTGACTGCCTGTCCAAAAATTCTGTTAGCTGCTTGGTAAATTCTGCTGCATTCATATCGCCGTTTGGTTTGTATAGTTTTTGAGCACCATAGCGTTGCTCCAGCATAGCATCCAGTTCCTCCGCGCTGATATTTATCCAGTCATCAGCATCACTGGGAAGTAAATTATTTTCTTCGTCACGCAACTGCTCAGCTCCACTGCCTTCCCCAGTGTGTAACATAAGCTCCACAATTTCAGCACCTAC
>JBAMBS010000822.1:0-456666 GCA_037044455.1 Zygothrica quintamaculata | reverse complement strand
ACTTTTGCTACCATTTATATATTTATTAGATGTGGCATAAATTTGTTAACATATTAAACATTTATTGTAAAAACTAGACTTATATTATTTTCAAGTGGAGACGGAATCGGAAAAGAATATTCCAATGCATTCTTATCCTACCAAAACTTAATTTAGTGCTTAAACAAATGGAAAATTTAATATTGTTCCGATGTATTTCATATTCTACATCCAATTATTTTAAGCGTACATCAGATTATTTAACTCTATAGATATATCCTTTCATTTGTATTCAATATATCATATTAAAACTGCATGTGGGTTAGCGGGTGACCCATTGTGCACCCGTATACCTTACATAAAGAAAGAAAAAAAAATCGTTAAAATTAATTAATTAATATCTAAATTAAAATCGAAAATCAGATTTTACTAAAAAATTGTATTTTCAAATTATTTCTCTTTCTGTCTGTTATCGCAAATGTTTAGCGCTTTATTCTGTTTAGCAACTAAACAATTATTATTATTTTTTTTTTTTTGTTACACATTTGTGTTAGATAAATAAAGCAATTAACTCGCAAAGAACAAATTAAAAGGTTAAACGTTGCCTTTTCCATTTAAAATTGTATTGTATATAGCGCCATCTATTGAACATTTCCACCATAAACAAATATTATATATTCTTATTGGAATTGAGCAGATATTTAGTTCAATTTTAGTAAAACATATGATAGATATCAAAGTAACAGACCATGTACTTGCATATATGTGTATGTGTGTATGTGTGTGTGTATGTTTGTGTGTATGTATATTTGTGTACATGTTCATATAACTATTTGTGTATGAGCCCATGGATTTTATTTTTTTTTTATTTTTTTTTTATTATTATTATTAAAGAAGCCCATGGATTTAATTGATATTTTAGCGAGAACATTTAACATACAAATCGCATAATAAAAAAACTTAACCCATTTTTACTAAGTTTAATGTTTATTACTAACACTTTAAAACAAAAGGTACAGTCGACGCTCGCTGCATTAGAAAAAATATTATATTAAATATTAAAGATATTTTCTAATACATACTTTTTTTTGATATTATTAGTTGTATTTAAAAATTGATTTTTAAGCTTTGTAAATCTCATCATATGATTTTATGCTGTTTGTTTTAATAATTTGCAACTTTGACTTATGGGGCACCGATGGCAGCTAGGACACTTGACACAACAGTAAAAATAAATCAATAAGCGTAATTATTTGGAAAGTCCAATCTTAAGATAAAATCAACAAGTTATTATAAGATAAACTTTTAGTTATTATTGTTCAATATTTAAATATTTTAACGTCAATGAATATTAAATAAATCATAGCAATATCGAATATATTGCATATATGCAAAAACGAAATATTGATTTATTCAAGCAAGAATTTTAAAAACACGTGCAAGAATTTGAATAATTAAGCAATTGAAATATATGAAATATGCTCTTGACATAAATTGGTTATAATTTGTGAACAGTTACTCTATTGCTGTACTGCTTACTCTGCTGGCAAAAGTAATAGAAATATGTACAATTTGATTTATGTAAAGTGTAAAGTGTATCGTATCGTTATGCTCGTAACCATCAGGGAAACCACATTAACGTATATAAATATATATATATATATATAATGGGAACTGCAGTTTCAAAGCAAGAATCCTCTAATGGCGTTGCTCGATTGATGATGAGGCAACAGAAATCGCCGCAACTTTATGTTGCATAATTTTATTGACTACTTTAGAAGCAGTTCCAAAATATGAAACTGGCAATAGCATTCGATGTGTGGCATGTGGCATTTGGTAGTGGCATGGAGGCAGACACAAGTGATTAAGAAGGAAACAGAAAGATGCTTGCAGCTTTTACCCAACATTCAAAAATTGTTTTGGCAGCTGTTCTATAGAAGAAGAAGAAGAAGAAGAAGAAGAAGAAATGTACAAATAGCCGTACATACTCATACACAACAGTCAAACGTTGTGCGTTGTTGCTGTCGTTATTGTTATTGTGTATTATTATTATGATTATTGTTATTGTTTTTGCATTTTAAAGCAAATGGACTTTGATGTATTTTTCTTTACTTATATGTGTAACTGTGTGCTTTGTATATGTATGTATGTATATGTGTTTGTGTTTGTATAGATATGCCAAAAATTAGCCCAGTATATGCTATGGGCCATCTTTACAGAACATTTTGATGTTTCTTTAACTGCCTGTCGGTCGACCATCAATTTTACTTACGATATTTTACAAGCAGCCTCTAAACATTCGCGCACATAAAAATCAAATTTCCGCATAAATTACCAGCTCAACATTTTAGATGTGCCTTCTACATTTTCTACTTGTTCTTATTGCTTGTCTTCCTTTTGCTTCCTTATATATGTACTTATTTTTGTGTCTGTGTTATTGTTTATTTCTGTTGTTGGTGTTAACATAATTGAGGCTTTTATATAAAAAATATAGCAATTATTTTCTGACATGCAATGCCCTGATAAGCTTAACAATTTATGTGCTTGTTTTGTACATTTGAACATTAAATGTCCATGGAGTCCAGGTAGCGTTAGTTGTAATGTTTATAACACAAAATAATAGTAAATTCTTAAATTTGTTATACATATGTTTTGATATTTTAACTTATATCTCTTTTGTGTATAGCTGCTTACATGACCTACATACATATACTACATATATGTATTATATATAAAATGTAAATGATTAAGTTTACATTGAACCATTATGACTCTTAAAATATAATAAATGTTGTTAATTTTACTATATTCGACATATTCCATATTCTAATACCACTCTCAGTCTTAGTAGCATGATTAGCGCTGACCACTGACCTTGACTGATAAGCCCAATGAGCGCATTAAAAGTAAAACTGCGCAACGACGTTCTTGATAATACTAGTACAAAATCAACTTTTAAAACTAAGCTCCAGTTGTGTTTTGAAATTTGCTACATTAACAACGCACAAAATCGAACAAAATATCGGACGGAATGAGATTATTGCAAATTGTTATACTCTGCCTGGGCCTGTGCTTAAGCTGTAGTCAGGCGCATCGTCTGCTGATGCGGCGTGAGGCCAATGCCTTAGTAGAGCCTCAAACCGAACAGCAGCCAGCTAAAGAAAGTGAAACTGTTAATGTTAATAATGATAGTTCAACGGATAAAAATAATTGGGAATCGGATGAATCAACATCACCCAAACCACTTGGCATTGTTTCAATCAAATCCAGAGCAATTGCCATGGATCAAAGCCTGTGCAAGGAGCAATCACGCTATCATCCACACTATCCCAAATGCTTTCAATACTGCAGAAGGCTGGAACATTGGATTGGCCAGTGTTGGCGTGAGAGCTGCCATTGTATTTCATGAGTTGTTCATTTTTCAAACTTTGTACTTAATTAATTAAAACATTTATATTTCCTATCTATTACTCACACTTAGTGATAATTGTTTTTTTACTCCTTTCAAATTTCCTGCCTTACTTATGAAAATTTCAAAGGTTTTTAATGAGTTTATCAACAGTTTTTTCTGTGCCTACTTAACAAATAAGCTAATAATTATTATTTTAGTCTTTATATAAATTTTGTATACTTTTGCAGATTTCCAACAAATTTGGACTATTTGCTCTTTGTATAAATAATAAAGTTTACTTTTCCTAAACTTTGGTATATACTTTTGGAAATTGATTAGGAAAATTACTTAAAATTGTGTACGAGTGTGAGAAACCTTTTAAAATGAATTTCGACCAATTTTACTTTACGTATTCAATATGAAACATTAAACTCATTAATGTCTTTCACCATGAATATTCAATACAATGATGGTATGTAGCATGAAATTCGATATATGTATATTTACTTAAAACGTTTCAAATCCAATGTTGGCCCAGTTAGTTGCAGCTACCAAAAATGGTCAAAAAAAAAATGCTAAAAAACAGTTGTAGTGAAAATAAGTACTTCTATATGTACATAAGTACGTAGGAAACAAACAAGTAAGAAAGCTGTGCTTCGATATACCTGACTACGAGAAGACCCTAACTAGACACAGTCACATACACACACACACATAACTGTGCGCTCAGTCAGATGCTGCTTGCCGCTTCAAGCTCCCCGAACGGCAAAGCAGAATAGTTTGTGTTGAATAATTTTCCTTGTGTATTATTCATTGTCAATAAAGTTATAGCAATATAGTTAATAAAATTGCATTAAAAAAGGGATTTTTGGTGGGTTGAAAGGGGTTGAGGGGAATATTTTAAAGTCTAAATCTGTGTCTTATATTACCTGCGGTAGACAGGGCTAGAATCGACTCAGCTACTGATGTTGATCATATAAAACATACCTATAATACCTAATATAACTTTGCTCGATGCGCTAATCCTTAAAGTCCCTTTTTTAACCTTTTTTCCACGGGTAAAGGGCTAGAAAATAGTAACTAAACACGGATCCTCAACGAAGCATTGCTGGAATTTTACGTGGCTCTTGCATAGATATATAGAAACTTTGTATATATATATTTTTATATGTTGGTATGCGTGTTGTTGTGTATGCGTGTGTAAAGTGTGTGCGAATCTCTTTCATATGCTAATTTAATAGTAAACAGTGGCAAAAACGCGAGCCCAGAACATGGCGGGGACGACCACATGGACAATAACGGATGCGACAAGGGTGGGACGATAGACAAATGGAGGGACATTTGAATGTGCATACATGTAACGAGTGACAGCTACTAATAGCACACACAAACACACACATACATGCACTGTTGTTGCTGTTGATGTTGTGCATAGTAAGCACACAATATGCATATTCATGAACTAAGTGGCTGCATTTCAGCGCGTTGCTTTGTAAAGCTTCTTTGTGCAAATTGTGAGCATTAAGTTTTTTATTTTTTTTTGCTTTTTTCTCCCCTTTTTAGATTTTTTTCTTCCATTTTTTTTGCTAGTTTTTCTTTTTGGTTATTTTCACTTTCTGTCAACCACAGTGCTGCTCAAAAGTATGCACCAAGAGTCAACCGCTTGTACAATAAGCAAAGGCGTAATCATTTTTATAAAATTGTTGTACTTTAATGCTAATTTTAGATTAATTTACTTAAAAATGTAATTCTCAGCTAAATAAGTTTATTTATAAGAAGAAGAACCATAACGTTATACCTTTGTAACATACTCCAATTAACCCGCTAACTTGATAATTTCTATTTATAATATAACTTTAGAAGTTAATCTTCAATTATTTAACATGCATATTAGCACTTTCTATTTTTATTACCAATTTTATGCAGAGGAAATCCTATATGTATATAAATATATATATATATATATATATATATATATATATATTTATATATATTTCGATAACTGTCAGCCGCGCGTTAACATCAATTAAATTGATAGTTGACACTTAGACAGTAAGAACGAATGTGTGTGTGTAGACAGCAGCAGGGGAAGGGGCAGCTATAAAGAGTGTGGCATTAAGGCCAACATTATTAACCAGTTTGATTGATATGATTGTGTGGCCATTAAAATTTAATGAGCTACAATATCTGCCAAAAATATGCCCATCTCGTGCCCAAACAATTGAAATTCTGGCTGAATTTGACATGGATGATGTTGAATGGGAACTGACAAATGAGACGTATCGTATGTATAAAACTTTTTATAATCTGTTATACTTTATGGTTAATAAGGGCAGTCCTTGCATAGCCATTACCCCTAACTGTATAACTCTAGACATATAACGTGCTATTAACATATTAACTTAAAATTAACTTAAAGGCAAAAAGGTTTTCAAGGCCAACTTTTTCATTTTTTAATAAATCCAAAAAACAAATGTTTTGTAAAATTTATTTATATTTATTAAGTATATCTTATACTTATTACAGGGTATACACTAGGTCTGGTAACCTTAGTATTCATTATTTTTTATGTCATTGTGTTTGCACAACATTTGTCCTCGTGTGTTTTTTTTTTGTGTGTCTGTTCAACTGATTTAGCTCAATAATGTGATGCGTCTCTCACTTTGATTAGGGTCTTTGCAGTGGCAACTTGGCTACCGTTGTCAACAGATAATAATAGCAACAACAGCCAACAATAACAACAACAAGCACGACCACAATAACAACACTCACACTGTCACATACAACAACAATAACAATAAGTGGTAAAACAGTCAACACGAGTTCGTTATTTTTACCAATGTTAACACTTCTACAGAACCACCTCAAGTTGGCCAGGTTTATATATTCTAAGTCATAATAAAATCTAATTGTATTTTTTATTTTAAAAAATTCTTTAGAGCTCTGTTATGTATACAAAAATAATTTTATATTTAGAAATGTTTTTCCTATTTGTATAATGAAAACTATTTCAATGCAAGGTATCCCTCATACGATCTACTAAAATATTAACTTCTTTTATATTTCTTTATGAAACTATCCACTAACTGCTGAGCTCATTGTACCCTAAATATATAAGTAAATACTATAATTATTTCTACTTCTAGAGAGAGCCACTTAAGAGACTACCGTAGTACAAGACGAGGGCGGGGCAATAATTCTAGTTTTTTGTATACAAAACATTCTGCTTTCAGCTCTATACCTATATCTACTTGGACCAACGTTTCTTCTATTTTATAAACATTTTAAAGTCATCAGAATAGGCATTTGGTTGCGCGCAGACGACAGCATTAAAGTCAAATCTCCATCCTTCGATGGATGTTTGAAAACAAATAATATCTACTGGAAGTTAAACCTGCCCTATGAGGTGGATATGGAAGCGATTGGTAGCTCAAGTCATAGATCTGCATTGTATTTCTGAACGATATCAGTCTTATTGGCCGAAGCGTGTCATTTTCTCCTTCTATCTCTATTCAATTAAGTTAAGCAACTTATTTTGTTTCTTTGAAGATAGTTAATGTGACTTAATCCACGGAAACGCCAAAATATAGTAGATTTACTTTGGTGTTCTTTGTAGTTGATTTTCTTGAGGAACTCTGTATGGATTATGGTACATAAATATATATTTTATTTTATATTTTATGGTATACGGCAATGGACAGGTTTCAACAGGATTATTTAGCCGGCAGTGACCATATTGGTAGATCCAGTATTCCATAAATAGCTCTATAAGAAATCTAAGTTTAATCTTCTCATGCACCTCTTAGCATCTGTGTTGCCAGATAGTACGGAAATAAGCAGTAAAATTCAAAATAGAAATAATATTATAATTATATTGTTATCCATGTCTTTGCCCAATTGCCAAAAAAAAAGTAAGCTCCTATAGGTAAATTCAATTTAAACGATTTTATAATTTTTTTACACTTTTCAGGTAGTGATTGAAAAAATAAATAAAATGTCAATTCCTGACATATAAAACTATGCTATATATGCTCGATTTCAGGGTTATGCTTTTAGCAAAATTTATTAGCTTTCCACTTTCAAATATAGTATATCTAGCCTATAATAAGCTAGAGTAGCAAGACTGCTTACCACTTTTAGTAATCGCATCCTGGATAAAAAGTATATTTAAACCTTTATCTATGTTAAAGTAGCAGATGTAATATTTCATTGGATTGTAGATTGATACCATTGCAACACCTACTATGTTCAAATTGGGTACTGCACCACAAAGTTTCATACCATATTTCTTAAGTATAAGTCTTAAGAATGGTCTTGTAAGGATATTACTCCATTATACTCCATATTCAGCTAGAAGCTTGTCTACATATGGTGTTCCGTAGTATAAGTTGTTAGAATTATCGAATCCTTAAGTATAGCTGGAAAGGAGTTTGCTATCCACGAACTTGGCTTACCCACACTCAAATGTATACATATTTCTTGACATACTTGTTGCTTGCTGCATCTTTCACAAGGCCTAAAGAAACATTTGACAGTTTCAGGAATATCTAGTAGTATATAAGATTTACATAAAAAACAGTGATTATTGTTGATTCATTCTCATTTCATTTCTTCTTTTGAAGCTCAATTTATTTTTTTGTAGTACATTTGTAAATATTTTATTTTTTTTTTGTGTTTTTCTGTTTTGTTTTTTTACGAGGAGCAATTAATTTTTGATGACATCGATTATACATGTCAATGTCTATTAGTATGTTTTATAATTTTCTAAGCAGTAATAAGTATAACAGAATACGATTAGATCATATACAATTACAAAGTGTATGTAGATTTGATGTTTAAGCCTTGCTTAACCATTGTATCCTTATGCAGTTGATACTGCAAAATGATCTGTGGTCCCAGACGCAAGGCATTACGCAGCTTGTTGCCAATTTCAAGAACAGCTTCTTCATTTTTGCCATTTGCTGTCCAAATTGATATTTTATTATTCTTGCCACGTATATTGGCAACAGCACCACAAATCTGCTCTAAATTATCAAAAACTTCGCCAATTAAACAAAGTAACTAGAAAATTGAAAATTGAATTTGAATAAAAAATAAAAATAATTATATATAATATAATGTATTGGCCAAGTATAGTACTGTGTACTGCTTACCACATCTAGCCATAATTCATCTAAATCATCTTTCTTATTAAGAGATATAACCCAGCGTCCACCATTTTTATTGGCAGCATCTTCCCACATAGGACGAATACCCTTCTTAAAAAGTGAATAATCGCTGCCCAATTTAATATCGGATGGCGGCTTAATATGATTGTAGAGACTCCAGAAATCTTCCACAGTATCAAAGCTACTGATCTCATTTTGCATATCCTCCCAGGACTTATTACGATCGTTCTCCAAATACCAGAGTGTCCATATATTTTGTAATGGATGCTTCAATAGATTCTCACTACGCATATCGCCAGCTTCTTGTACTGGTTTACTGGATACCTGACATTTTTCATCGGCCTTTGCGGCGCCTTCAGTTGAAGTCTCTACAGCTGCCGAGGCAACAGAAGCAACAGAAGCAACAGAAGCAACAGAAGCAACAGAAGCTACAGAAGCTACAGAAGCTACAGAAGCAACGGAAGCAACAGAAGCAACAGATGCAACGGAAGCAACAGAAACAACAGAAGCTGCAGTAGCCACGGAAATTTTATCAGTGCTCGAATTCTCTACAACTGCTGCCTCATCGCTAGCATCCTCTTGCTCAGTGATAGAAGTTAGTACATTACTTCTAAACATTGTTCGTGGATCAGCAAAATTCTTCATAATGTGCCAAATATCCTTTATTTCCCTTCTAATATATACTGAATAACTTTTATATTCCACAGAATCCTGCACTAATTCTCCTTATAGTCAGTACAGACAGATTTGCGGACCAGTATTTACTGTGGAATTTATATAAAGGTAATCTGTTAAAATTTTAAAATTAAATTATATATACGTATATGTGATAAATTGATAGGAATGAAAGTTTTTGTATATAAGCAAAATACAATTTAAAAGTCAAATTGCTAATATATATATATATATATATTATCTGCAATATATATATATATATATATATATATATCCATACAAACCACATATATCTATTATATATATGTTATATATTAATAATATGCTAGCATTAGTAATAAATGCAAGTCATAATTATTATAAATAATAAATATTTAATAGATTAACAAGTTTTTTTTCGATTTTTTGCAACTTTTTTTCAACAGACTTCTTTTTTACTAATTTCGATATATTTCGCTTATTTTGAGCTTGCAATTTACCTTAGGGTATGCCAGATTTAATGGAACATACGCAATTTACGGAAATATCGCGTTAAAAACGAGTATTTAAGTAAGAACAATTCGTTAAAATTTTTACTCCTATGTGTACGAGTATATAAATGTATATGAATTTTAATACTTTTCACAGCACACTAGATGTGTGAATGAACTCTATGCGTTGCTTTTAGTTAACAATTTGACAAATTTCAATTCTAATATTTTGTTTTCAAAATTTTACTTACATATTTTAAACTGAGTTTTATCTATACTTCTTACACCTAAATATGGCTAGTTCTTCCATTGAAAACTTTTTGAAATTTGTTAAATAATTTAAAGCAGCTTCAAATGTTGCATTTAAAAAATTTTATTTTTATTTCCAACGACTATTTGCTGCAGCAATTGCAAAACATTGGCAACATTCCATACAATCGCCACTAAATGCAATATCTTCATTAAAGCTAGTGGCACACTAAGTGCCTGTCCATGTTGTAGTATCGTTGGCTTTAGTCCAAACCACTTTCCTTAACAAATAAGCACGAGCAGCACATTTTTAAAATTTTTTTCAATTTGTTTGTTCTTATACGCTGTACATCATCATAGTGCAAGTATAATACCATTTAAAAACTTCAATACCTATTCTTTTTCAAACAAACTCTACCACAACTATGGCATCGGTACATATCTTTAATGCATCCAGCTCAAGTGATGTGTATAAATATTATAACTTAAATAAAGCTGGTGGTGGAACACACTAAATGTCCCACGTCAGCCTAACTTGCAGAGAAGTCTTCGGTTTGATACTCAGCTAGCAACTTTGTATTTCTTTCATTGGTATTGAACACTTCTTATATTATGTTATATCAATTGGAAACTTTTGCTGCAATTTTAAAAATATTGCTCATGTTTTCATGAAATAAAGAGTGTGAATGCAGGAAAACTTGCAACGTATCCGTTATATATATATATATATATATATATATTTATATATATATATATATATATATAATATGTATATAATCATGTAGTGGCAAAACTTATATATACTTATATATATGTAACTGTCACTGTTGGGGAAAATTGGTTGTTATCAGGTTGCAGACCGAAGCACAGCATATTTCTCAGACATACTCGACTAGAGTAATCGTATTACTTGTAAAACACTGGACTTTTGAGCTTTACATTAACACAAATGAAGTGTCTTTAAGCCTTAGGTAATTGGCAGTCAGTAATATGCTATATAGGGTTTTGTTATACCAATTTTATATCTATATAAAATGATAGTTAAATTGGTTTGTGCTTACCTTGTGCAACATAAAGATAATTAAAAAATTTATTCGTTACATAACATGTGATGCAAATAAGTTAAGAGAAGACCCAAAAATAGATTAGATAATGAGAATTGTTTATCTATGATACAAAAATAAACCAAAAAAAAAAAAGATACCTTGTAGTATACATTATAATGGCGGGCATGCCACCTACTAACTGCTAACTGCTTAGCACAACAAGCGCCATGGGAGCCTTAGTAAAAAAAAGCTACACTCAAAGCCAGAGTTAGAGTGAAAGTCACAGCCAAGGCCAGAACGAATCCTAAAGGCGGTACAATGGTGCGATGGTATGATGGTATGATGGTATGATGGTATGATGTTTTGGCAACTTCGGTAAAACTGTGAAGCCATGTTAATGTTAGTCAGATACAAGAGGCATACATATCGTATAATTCATATAAATTTGTTGGGCACAAAATTCTCCCCGGGGTGCATTTAACTAAACGCAGCAAAGGGCAACTTCGCCAGCTGAAGCTGGTTGACTGCTCGTGGCAATTATAAATTGTTGAAAATAATTTCATTAAAAATGTAAAAAGCGGCACCAAATAGAAAAGTGTATTATTAAAATCTAGAGACCTGGACCTGAAAATGTACCCAAAGCTAAAGCAGCAATTCAAGCTCTACAACCATCGTAGGCAACGTTGTTGTACATATTTGAGCCCTTGTCCGTATCCGCTGTGTCCGTTTCAGTGTCCGTGTCCGTGTCCGTGTCCATGTCCGTGTCGGTGTTGGCTACGTGCCGCCATTAACTTTGCTTTTGCCATGCTCTCTAGAAGGACATTGTCCTATTATTGTCGTTGTTGTTGTTGCTGTTGTTGTTGTTGTTGTTATTGTTGTTGTTGCTGTTGTTCGAACTTTGACTTCCTGTGCCCGAAAGGTTTGCACTTTGCGCCTGCTATTTGGCTTGCAAATTTAATGCGTTCGTAAATTTCCACTGAAATTTCATTTGCGTTAGTTAGTTCATTTCGAGTGCTTACTACACTTCTCTTTTATTCCTCTAACAGCAAGTTACGTATGTTTTTAGTGCCATCATTTGAATATTAGCTTCAAGGAGAAACACTCGCATACAATTCGACATTGCTGTCGAAATGCCAAAATGCGTGCTGCATTTTTCGGTGGCAGGAAATTAAATTGGCAACTTTACATAAATCGTTATCCACAACCAGACTCTGTACAGCTACAATAGCCACAAGTACTACAAGTACCACAACTACCCATACTACAACAGCTTAAATTACTACAACTATTAGAACTACTACTACTACTACTACTACTACTACTTCTATAAATACCATTACCAGTTCTAAAGTAGTTGATTCTGCATATTTGGCATTTGTTTTTACTCTTTGGCACTTTTATCAGATATTGCAATGATAGGCAATGCCTCCGCTCTTGTACAGTAAATTCTATTTCAAAATCGACAAAGCAAAATAAACAATAAAAGGAAATAGAGGAAGAATGATAAAAAATTATACACTTATATACACATTCTAAATTATTGGTATAAAAGGACATTCATCATTGATGAACGCGTTCCACTTTCTTCGTTCTATTCAGCACTTTAAGCCTAAGTTTATAATGTTTATAACAAATCGAATTGATATTAATAATATAATAAAAATACATTTAATACTTTGACACAATTTTTTTTACATTAATCAAATTTTATTTTTATTAGTATTCCATTGAAAATTATTTGCAATTTGTTATTATATTATTATTATATAAGTTCTGTTTGTGTTTCTTCTTTGACTTTATATAAAAAATAGCAAGAGATTTTTCTAATGCGTTAAATATGAAACTATCTGTGATTTTATAATGGAGATATACTTTGTTTTATTTTTTTTTATAGATGTCTATACTAATATAGAATATCAAAATGTTAATAGAATAATAAAACAATCAAGGGGCCATGGGTTCGAATCCCAGGTAAGAAAGGAATGTATGATATACCGTCAAGAGGTCAAAGTGAATAAAGGGAAAACATAATAATTTAATAAATAAGAAATAAGAGATATAAAATTGCGTAAACGAATAAAACAAAAAGAAAGTATACTTTTATTTGTATTGTCGCCATTTTTAAGTATAGTCAATGCATTTAGTGGTAGAATAATTAAAATAAAAAATCTGGAAAAGGTTTCCTTTATAATTTCTTAACACAATCTATGCTTGAACCAATTTATTTGGATAATTTAAAGTTTTATTCAGAACCATTGAATAATATTAATGTTTTCACTATATAAATATATCAATAACTTAGCTTCAAGTCGCGATTACTTGCGATTACTTACAATTTCCGTACAAAGTGCTGTAATTTTTAGCTAAGAATTAATTTTCTTGATAAGCGCTGAAAAGTGCTTTAATTTATATGCAGTTAAAGCGAGTAGATAATTTAAATATTTCCGTATAAATAAAGATAAATCAAATTTTCGATCAGTTAAAGTAAAGAGATAAATCGTTTAAGTATATATAACTTATCTACCCCATGAACTATATTCAACAGCAAAAACAGTAATAATCAGATCAGTTGTTATATGGTTTTGTGTATCCCCCTTAGGTGAATCTACAAGCTTAGCTGCTGGTCCTTTAGCTGATTACACTGTCCCTCTAATCAGTATCCCCGTATCCGTTTGTATTGTGGTAGCGACGGCTTGAAATCAAATTATTTAGATTTTTACTGTAAGCTCTTTAAACTTTGATGGATAACTTGCAAGGTATTATTTAATTTTTGTGTTAATTCATTGACATTGAGCTTAAAACTTTATATTCAAATGAAATTTTTTTATTACTGCAATTTTATAATGTAGATATAGGCGTTTGCCATTAGATATCTATTGGACAGCAATGAGCGATTTCTACCATCTGCTATTGCTACACTTAAGCATCTTAAGTTGAATGCTGTAACAAGTGTTATATGAATATATATAGAAATATATATATATATATATATGCATTTAATATACATAATTATATCTATACTTAAAGAGAGGAAGATAGATTGGGCTTGGGCGTTTATCTATATTAATTTGTATCTTAGCATTTCGATAATCACATTTGAAGCAAATTTAAATAAACATTTTACGCTTGATGCCAGCTTAATTTGTCCCTTCATCTTTCCATCAACCATACTTGGGATACCCATAAAAACATCCTTCATATCTTCATCCTTCATCATACTCCTTCTTCTTTCTCATCTTGGGCAAACAGCGTAAATAAACAGTCTGTAATTATTTAGGTGCTCGACTGCGTTTGCTGTTAGGGCCCATTACTCGTACTACATATAGGCCAGGATGCGACTGTTTGCGCTGACTGCGTTAAACTTATTAGCACATATACATATATAAGATAAACAATTACACATACCAATATACACAAACGTTTGATTCATACGTGCTCCATTGAATTATAGATGTGTTTGCTAAAAAAAACTGGTGCCTTTTACTTTATGAAGAAAAAAAGGTAAAAGAACTTTATAAACAAATTTAAGCAATTTTATAAATAAATTAAATATATTTATACATTATATATTTATATTTTATATTTATATATACCTTAATTAAAGCAATAAAAAATCAATTTAATTAGAATGTATTTAACACAAAAGAAATGTACAAAAATTTAAAATTATTTTAATTATAGGGAATATATTTTATTATTTTCTATAAGGAAGCAATGCTTCATTTTTCTCAATTTTAAAAAAACCTTCTACAATTTGCTTTAGCCTTTAATATGTTTTTTACTTTTGTCTATATATTAATGATACTGTAAAATTTAATAATGATAGATAATACTTCGGATATCCTAGATACAAACATATTGCATGTTCATTTTGTATCTTCCGCTGCCGCATTGATATAGATCAGAAAACATCAGCTGCATTATGTCAGTGGCATTTAAACGTCATTACAATTAAAAGAAAATATAAAATATTAAATGAAAAAAAAATAAAAAATTTCATGAAAATCCAAGAAAATGAATTAACAGCAAAAACCAACATGCATTTAACGAAATTAGGCGGCATTAAGTAAGAAATAAAAAGTGCAAATTAGCTTAAAATTTGCACGCACGAACGAAACGCAGTGCCAATGGCTGTGGCAGTGGTAGTGGCAGTGGCAGTGGCTGTGGCTGTGGCTGTGGCTGTGGCAGCGGCACTAGCCCAAAAGTGGGATCAAACCGCTCCAGTTGCCAGAGAGTGATGGGAAGTGATATAATTGCTGGGGCAGGAAACGGTAACAAACTGAGTGAGTGACTCAACTCGACTCCAGCTCAGCTCAGCTTGGCTCAACTCAACGCAACGCAACTCAACTTTATTGGGAACTGGGATTCAAATGAAAACGAAGAGGTGGAAAAAAAAACAAAAAATGAAAATGAAAACGAAAACGAAAAAAAAGAAAAAACAAAAATTTTAACGAAAAATGAAAATAAATAAATAAATGCGAAGTATGCGAAGTTGGCGAAGCGCCCAAAGTGTTGCACACTTGACTGCGCCCAGGGTGTGGGCTTTGGTAAATGCTTTAAATGAAGTGAAGGAGTGTGTGGGGAGTGCGGATGCGGCTGTCTGTTGGTTTACATGGTTTACCATAGCCCATTGGCATTGGCATTGCCATTGCCTGTTTATGTTGACGCTTGCAGCGTTTTTTTTCTCTTTTTCTTTTTCTCTCAATTTTTTTTTCATTTTTTGCTACTGATGATTCGCGCAGTGCCAGGCGCAGATAAAAATTAATTTCTGAAATGAGCTTTACGTTACGGCTAAAAGCAAATTGTCGATTCATGTCATGGGGAGTTTAAGTCATCAGCCAGGATGCGTTGAGGCAGTATCTGGCTCATATAGGTACATATATATTAATATGTATGTGTGCAGCTCGCAATACCTTGAAGTATGTGAAAATTTATACAAATTTCGACACAGCGTCTGCTTTTAATCAGCGTTGCTATAAATATATGCAATGCTCAAGTTAAAAGGCCAAAGGTAAGAACATATTTATATACATATATATATATATATATATATATATATATAGGTCAACACATAAAGATTCATAACATAATTTTATATATTTTTGCTAATACTTAACTTCACATTCAAATAGGTTAACTGTATTGGTCAAGGTTCTAACATTTCTGCATTTATATATCATTTCATTACTTTACAGCTTAGCCGCATTAACAGAATCCCCAAATGGTCTTGGTACTGGCCATAACTTCTCATATCGTACTTTAGCCAAATGGTTCAACACTTTTGGGTCTTATTTATTCATATATAAGACTGGCCATTCAGGCCACTATATCAGTTCAGCTAACCACTCTGCCACTTGCCTCACTGTTATATCCTCAAACCAAACCCCAAAAAATATGAAAATACCGACCTAAGCTACTACTATAGTCCACCACAGTAGTCAAATCCATTGTGGTCTCTCTTTTGCTTACACCCAGGGACATTCCCAGCCGGCAGGCCGGATGCAGCTCTGATAGCGGAACTTATACTATCTGTTAACTGACTGTTGGTAAAACGGGTTGTATATAGTAGTAGTAGTAGTAGAGTCAACCAGGATAAAGAGTCAGATTTTAGTTGTTTACTGTTTTATGGTATATGAGTGTATATGATAGTATATGGTTTATAGAGTGCAGGTTTACGTATGCGGGTAGCTGATTCTTACCAAATATTTACATTGCGCACTCGAATATTCAGTGAACAAATCGACGCTTGGCCAGCAATTGCATTTAAATAGTTTTTCATTTGACTGGGCAATTTACGTTATATTCGCTGAGTATTTGGGCCGTGTTTATTATACCGTCTTTTTGTGCGTTTGGCATTTTTGTTTTATACTCTTTCCACCTCTCGGACTGCCGCAGCCGCTGGTCGCTGCCTTCGCCTTTGTTTCAGCTTCTGCTTCTGCTTCTGATTCGGCTTTGGCTTTTGCCTCTGTTTGTAATTTTGTTTTTGGTTTTTTTGTTGTTCTTGTAGCTGTATCTGTTTCACTTTCAGTGTGCTTTGGACCAACTTAAATCGTCACTGAATGGTCAATGTCAGTAACAGGATTTCTTGTGGTTTATCTGCAAATAATTGTCATGTTTTTTGTTTTGTATTTGTATTTGTTGTTCATGTTGTTATTGTGTATTATTGCCTTTTGTTGCATAGTTTTAGGGCGTTTAAAATCGGTTGAATGCGTTCGCAGGCCGCTGAGTAAGCAAAAATTACAACATTCATGACAATTTGTAATCATTTGATAACTAAAAGCTAAATTTTATTATCACAAATGAATTTTATACGCTTGGCATATCAATCAAGCCAACTTAAACCAAAAAGTCGTTCAGGTCACAATTCAGCTCAATTTCATATTTATAGAAGTTCAAAAAGTGAAAAACATTTTAATGGACTTTAAAACTTTTTCTATTGAACATTTTCAAAATTTTCAACATCAAAACCATTTTCCATATCGTACTTTTCCTTAACAAATACCAAAGCAAATAAAATCAAAAATTTTTCTTAACAAATAAATTTAATTTGCATTTAAATGCAATCACAATGTATAAAAAAAAAATAAAGAAAACATTTGAACAAAACAACTGAACAGAACCAAGTAAGAAATTGCATTTTCAATAGATTTAAAGACTAAACCAATTACAGGCAAGCTTTGAAATTGATACGACTTAAATATACCCTACAAACAGCTTAAGAGTTCAACCAATTTTTTTTCGTTAATGTGCGACAGGCGCAATCGAGGGTAACTTTACTTCAAGGCATTTTTGAAATTAAGAAAATATTTTCCAAAATTATTTGCATTGTCAATCTCTTTGCAAGAATATAAAATTTCTAAATTTGAAGCGCAAAACTTAAAAAAAAATGTTATGAAGAAATAAAGAGCAAAAATATAATGAGCTGGCAGCCAAGTTAAGCGATCATACCCATAAGATTACACAATAAATGTTAGAGTTTATTAAAATATTAAGTCTTAATTTTCAATTCCAAATATAATGCTACTAAAATTCTTACAAAACTTATTAATAAGACCAAAAGTAATATTGCAATAAAATTTTTTTCTCTACATACAACTCACAAAGTTAACATTTTGGAAACCTTTTTGGTTCAAATCAGCACAAACGTTATGAAAGTCCTTTGGATCTAATATGTGGAAGAAAGTTAATGCTAACTTAAATTATTGGAATCTAACAAAAACTATCATACAAATAATCATAAATTTGAAGTTCTTTAAGCTCTTAGTAAAAGAAGTGCGCTCCACCTACCAAACAGAAGAATCAAAAATTCCCCTGTCCCCCAAGAATCACCATATCATCTAAGTTTAATTATGTACATATATACTCGTACATATTTTGTACTTATTTATTATATATAATTATATTATAAAAAATTAATTCTATAGTATGTGTTCCCAACGTAGCTAAGGCCTTTAGGCACGTATGTAAAACTAATATTAAATACTTACCGTTTAAGTTGGTATAAACAGAAATAGAAAGTACTTCTTCTTCTTAAGTATGGCAGTCAATTAGTAGCAAAATAACACATCTTAGAAAGTAAAATATTATGTGGGCTTAAGTTAACTCTTATATATACATTTCTCCTTACATATACTCTTAATGGCGTCGAAAGTCCTGACAAGACATTGCCGTCGCCTTAAAGACATCCTGTGAGTGTACTGCGTTGCCTCTGTAGTCCTCTATTATCTCTCGTATAGCATTCAATTTGATTTTTAATACAGGGAAACTCTTTTATATTTATATTAAAAAAAATTTTAATGTTCTGCAAAAAAATTTGTTCGAGTTTCGTAAAGAGTAGACAGATGACAAATAAATAAAAGAGAAATTGATTAACAAAAAAACAATTGTGTTTTTTAAAAAGTATCGAATACAGTACGTATCAGGTGAGTTGTGTAACATTTAGCTTTGGCAATGCTCACCCAGAATCTGTCACGGCCCGTTGCTGCAATCTTATCCAACATTTTGCTACTTAAGATGTGCCCCAAAGCTAAGCTGGTGAGCCAGGGTGTTGACAGCATATATTTGCCGCTCCAGCGTACCTTTCTCAAGCTGAACATCTAGCTGAGTTAGTAATATCCGGCTTTTACGGTTATTAAACAAAAATTTGTTGTTTTCAGTGATTTGGGTTTCTGGTTGCAACACGCTGCAAGAGTATGAAGATATCCCAGAAGAGCATTAGCGGCGTCTATATTATTTTTGGTATTACACACATGCGTAGGCTGCAATAAGAAGGAGAGTTTGCTATATATTGGAGCTGCCAATCAATTATATATAGATTTCAATTCTACAGGGATTCTGTACGTGTGTCGCACACATTTGCACTAAATGTATATACCTCAGTATTGGATAAGTAATCATTAATTTTGTATAAAAAAAAGTGAAAAAACACATATCTAACGCTTTAATTTTTATTGCCTGGCCCAAAAATTATATATTTATTTTCATGTATATATATATATATACTTTTTTGTATTTTTTTTGCATTATTTGTTTATATTCCCTTGTCCAATTAAACGCGTTTTGCAGCCCGCCAAAAAGCAACAACAAAACTTTTTTGATTAAAATTAAAGAAAGTTTTCTGAAGTGAAGTGAACGTC
The DNA here is from genome assembly GCA_037044455.1 of Zygothrica quintamaculata. Lineage (NCBI taxonomy): Eukaryota > Metazoa > Arthropoda > Insecta > Diptera > Drosophilidae > Zygothrica > Zygothrica quintamaculata. The sequence goes on along the minus strand of JBAMBS010000822.1, from coordinate 437,052 downwards.
AGGCCATAAGTTTCATTGGTGGGGCAACAAGTGTTGGGCATTGGGCTGGAGGCGTTTAATTTTTTTTTTTCGCTTATTTTTTGTACTTCTTGTGGGCATGGTCGTCGAGTGCATAAGACGCTGCGTAAGCAAAATTACGAAATAAATTACAATAACAATAAAATGAAGTGGCTGCCTAACAGCCAAGTCTTAGTCTCGTCTCCTGTCGCCCGCCTCCAACCACCTCCCCATATTTCCATCGCCAAACCCCCGAACACAGAGAATCAGTGATTTTGGTACGCGTTTTGAGTGCTTCAACTGCAACAGCGCTTCAAGTTGTTTACTGGCAAAACTTTAACCAGAAAAATTACAACTTCGCCACAAATTATCTGCGCCAGTGTTGCAGCTTAAGCGGCAACAGCAAATAACAACAACAACAACAATAATAACAACAACAATAACAACGCCAACAACAACTATAACAGGAACAACAACAGTCAACAAATTGGCATCATTTCAATGTGAAACTTATTCAAAGTCAATTGTTGGCAGGCGGCGCGGCGCGCGTTCAAAAGCAGCAGCCAAAGCGCGACAAGCCGTCATGCCACGCCTCAGCGTGGCCAAACGCCCAAACACCCAAATGCCTCAAACCGCACACATATTCAGTACCAGTACCAGCAACAACAACAGCAATAACAACAACTACATTGAAGGCTGCCAGCAGATCCAAATGAGCATTTGAAACATTTTCATGAAAAACTTTTTCTTCGTCCACGTCCGCGTGTGCGCATTTTATTTAACTTGTTTTTTTCCAACTTTTTTTTATATATTTATTTTTTTTTTTTTTTTTATTTCTTTCTCGCTAGCGCGGAAATCGTAATGAATAATTTTGCTTTTAACTGTTTGGGGAGCTTGACAGAGGCGCAAAATCTGAATCTGAATCTGGTTCGGATTGTCAATGTGGTGGCAGTAGTTGTTGTGGTTGTTGGGTTTGGTTTTTGGTTCGGTTTGGTTTGGTTTGGATTGCTTTGCTTTGGTTTGGTTTTCCATCGGTTTGTTGACAACTTGACTCTATGGTTGTTGCTGTACCAGTGGCGTCGGTATAAGCTGACAAATCTATAGGGGATTATAAGTTCTGAGCTGAAACTGTAGCAAGTTAATATACAATTTTCCTTAGATATTTCCACAGTAAAAATTTAAAAGACATTAAAGGAAATGGAAAACTTGTTTTAATTCAATATACAATTATTATACCCGCCACTGATTACATATAGAGATCATAGAGATATATAAAAATAGGAAGTTAACCCCCATAGTTATAGTATTAGTTGTTATAAATCTTGATTTACAATTGAAGAAACTGCTTAAGCCTAACTGATCAGCAAATAGTGAAAATAATCTTTGATATTATGCGACTTGCTGATGCTCTCTTAAATGATAATGATGATGATGATGATGATGATGATGATGATGATGCTGTAGTGCACAGTGTATACAAATTGTAATCAATGTGTTTAGTGCAAGGAAATGAAATAGAAAGAGAAATATTATCACACATTATTCTTTAAAGTTGCTTTCGTTGTAACGAATTTGGTTGTATTTTAAAACTGAAATGAGTAAGCCAATGAGGGCAATGGGCTAAAATGGATTTAAGCATTAAGCATTAAGTAAGATTAATCCATTAAATTTAGCTTGAAGCTGCTATGTGATTTTAGGGCTCTTATCGAGAATGTTTTTATGCGGGAAATTAGAGACAATTCGTGTGGAAATGAATGATTGTGCGAAAAGTCCTTTAAATATATATATGTATATACAAATATATATATATAGTATATATATAGTTATAGCAGTGTGTTTTAATTTAAAAAAAAAAAAATAGAAAAAAATGGTTACATTTGCCTTAACCAACTTAAAGGAGAAGGCCAACATTTGTTGCCAAAGCCATTTAAACCAGTTCAAAAGCTAACATCTAAGCATAAGCCATGAGCTGTAGCCCCTAGCTGATTGCTTTAGCAACTTGTCTGCGGCGGCAGCAGCTTCTCACCCATTGATGCAACCAACAACAGCAACGACCAGCTGCACTCAAAGTCGCAACTGTAACCTGCGGCGCGTTTCCGTGGCAATAAATGGTCAGCCAGATTTTGTTGGCTTTTTGGATTCAAAAACTTGTTTTTTTTTTCTTTTTTGTATTCACTTACACCAACTTATAAGCTATACAAACTGCACTTACTGATGCTATTGATGTGTGGTATTACTGGTGGTGCTGCTAGTGGTGCTACAGCCTGATGGTGAGCTGATTTAGTTTCGTCTGCCCACTTTCCTTGAATTGCATAATGCAATTGCAATTGCTTTCTTTTTAGATACAGACACACGCATCGCATTTCCTGACATGTCCATGCATTTCATTCGTAATATACAGTTAGTTGAACTGGTGGGCTAATTAGTTGCTAGGCAGCCAGTTAGCCAACTGCCCGCCTTTTTTGGCCATACGCAATCGTAGGCTGAATGTGGCCACAGCCACTTCCATAGAGCCAACTATTTATCAAGAAATGCCATTTTATGATTATGAAATGAAAACGCATTAAAAAAAATATGATTTTTCTGCTTAATTTTCCTTATTTTATTTTTTCTCTTAATTTTTTATGTAAATTGCATCATCTAAATATCAAAGCCACAACAACAACGAAACCTGAAAACACTTTCGATCGAATCGGTTTTATGAGAATTGATATGAATATGAGTTAATATCACATTTGGATTTTTTTATTTCATCCGCATTGTAATCTTTATCTGTGTGTGTGCGTGTGTGTGTGTTTTGTGTGTGTGTGTGTGTGCGTGTGCGTGTGTGTGTGGGAGGTGGATAAAGTTTGTTAACGTTTCTTCACATTAATTAGGCCATTAATTAGGCATTTGTATAGGCCATTAGCATACGCTTTAAATGTTTAGCAACTGATTTTGTTTCTGGTTCTGACTAAATGCTTTCAGCTTAGAACAAATCTCTTACTCAATTATATTTAATTAGCTACTAATATATTTTAATCAATATGCAAATAAACTTGCCTATTATATAATACAGTCGTAACTCTATAAAAAGGCATACACTCATTTATTTTCCCTTAACTTTTCAACAACCAAAATTATTTCTCACATGCTAAAATTAAATTTGACGCATTCAAATAATTTTAAAATACAATAAAAAAATTTAAATAAATAAATAAAATACAAAAAAAAAAAATTTAATTTAAAAAAAAACTAGCAAAAAAATTGAAAATAAAAAACAAAATTTAAAAAAGATTTAAAATGAAGTAATAAAATTCATAAAAATTTTTCAACTAAAATAAAATTTTTTTAAAAATTTAAAATGAAAAATATAATTTTTCAAACAACTTTAAAAATATTTAAAATAAAGAAAGAAAAATAAAAGAAAATAAAATAAAGAAATAAAGTTGAATAAATATTTCAAACTACGAAAAAAATTACAAAGAAAAAAATAAAAACTACAATAATTTTGAAACGAAATTAAAAAAATTTCAAATAAATAAATAAAAAATAAATTACAATTAAAAAAATAATTAAAATAAAAATAACAATTTTTAAAACAAAATTAAAAAATATTTAAAATGAAGATATAAAATTTAAAAAAAATTTTCAATGAAAAAAAAATTTTAAATGAAATTATAATTTTTAAAAAGGATTTCAAAATATTTAAAATAAAGAAATAAAATAAAAAAAAAATTCACATAAAGAAACAAAATTAAATAAATATAATGTTAAAAAAAAATATTTAAAATAAAGATAAAAAAATTTAATAGAAAGAAATTAAATTAAATTAAATTAAAAAATATTTAAAATTAATAAAAAAAAAAATTTAAAGTAAAAAAATTAAAATGAAAATTAGAATTTTTAAAATAAATTACTTGAAATAAAAAAAATTTTTAAGAATTAAAATAAAAATTAAAATTTTATAAAGCATAAAAAACATTTAAAAATAAAAAGAAAAAAATAAAATTCAAAAAAAGTGTAAAATGAACTCAATTTAAGTAAGCTTTGCCATAACTGAAAGCTATAATAATTTACTTTGTACCAAATAGTTTTCAGTTAGTATTATATAGAAAAAAAGAAAGCAACATTTCCTAAACATAAAGTATTAATAAATTTTTCTAAAAGAAAGTGAATATTTATCTCATTCAACAAATGTGATTCCTTTTGATATATCGTGCTGTTTAAATTCTTGCATAAACTTTTTTTACACCTAAATCCTTCAAGAAAATTTTCACCATATTGCAGCAACAGTTGCCCAATTGCTGGAAACAACGTCGTATTGCTAATTTGTGGTCAAATCAAACATTTGTATATTCTTTCCTGATGTTTTACCCTGTCCATGCCGTGCATATGCCTGTCGGATATTTGGCTTTTAAGAATATAAATTTAGTGCATAATTTAGTCAGAAATTTCACGCAGCTGATCGAGCGACACAACATCGATGTATTGCTGCTCAGTGAGTCACAGAACCTAGGAGACGGCGTCCCTCTAAAGTTACATGGGTCACAAGGTCGCAAGGCTAAGGCTGCTCATGACTCAGTTGGCAATGTTAGGGGACGACCAACAATCCTTGTCAAGTGTGCCCTGATGTACTATCCATTGAGACGTGGTGCAAACAAGAAGCTGCATCTACCATTAGCAGTTATCATGAGGATTATTCGTTTGATCAAATTTGCATATATGTGCAAAAATTGGAGCAACGAAGAGTTAACAGCCGACCTGGAGCAGCATCGCTCATAATTTCTAGTTACAGGGGACTGGAATTCATTTCTACAAGAAGCTGTGGGGAGCTGGCAGAAACTATTGCCTTAGGGGTTATAACTAATTGACCATTAATGATACGATGCACTTTCTTAACCAACCATTAATTTTGGTAATAAAATTTCTTATTTTTGTTAGTACACATCCATATATGACAGTCATATAATTTCTCTAAAAAGGTAAGTCCCTAAATAATCACCCATTTTACAAAGTTAACTTTTTAGATCAAAATATAACTGCGCCTCTATAAGCGAAATGAGTTAAAACAGGCTCAATCGTCAAGTAATTTTAGCCCAGTTCTTCTCTCTGTTTAACTGTCTACAAGTGCCTCAAATTTACTGGGTAAATTCATGGATACTAAACGTAGATGCAGATTGATATATAAAGTAACGGAAGGGATACCCCAGCAATGAGCTGTGTATTTCAAGTTTGGTATAGTCGGATATACCCTTTGCTTGTTTATTTTAAGGACATTAAATGCCGTAGTGTATTTATACTTTGATAAAGGGCTACTACTAGGCGATAAAGCCCAACTGCAACTAGCTTATATATGTTTGATCGCTTAACTGAATGGAACTGTGTAACTAGTTAAACTTGACTAAAGGTCTGTTCATTGTGAGGAATACCTTTTACAAGTTTATTTTTAAGGACAATAAAGGCTGTAGAGTATGTATCAGTAAAGGCTTAGTTGATATTACTTTTAATATATATTTATATCGTATAATGTAAATAAGTTGTCAATAATTCAGTTTATTTTATAGCAAATTATTAAGTAGAGTAAAAGTTTAAGATTATCTCCCTAAGGAACATGGTTTTTCCTCTGATTCTGTACCATTGAGTTGACTACCGTTACTTGTTATATATATATCAGGATGAAATAGGATTTCCTGTTGGTCCTTAAGATCTTGTAAACTGTAAATTGTTAACTGGGACAGCTGAATTCTGTTGCGTTTTGCAATTGTAAGAACAAATATGGGAAAAAAGAAAAAATCTTAGGACTAAGGACATAACGATATGAGAAACAAAAAGCAAGAATAAACAAAATGTTAAAATATAACTTGATTGCTGTGCTTTGATCCTTGTCCTTTACCGTGTCATATGCGTCATAAATAGGCACATGCTTGTCTGCCTCAAAGGACGAGCAGCAGCAGCTGCTGTTGAGTATTTTATATATGTGTTTTTTTTTACTTTTCATTTTAGAGTCAACGTTTGCACTGCTGCTAATTATAACTTACAACAAACAACAATGACTATAAAAACATTCACAGTAACAGCAATTAAAACATTTTAAAGGCTAGGGTTGCCACATACCATAATTCCATATGTGTAAGCCTCATATGGGCCTTAAACTTGCCACTGCTACATTTTATGGAGGCTGCAAATTGGAGCTTTTATTTGATGTGACATGGACATTTTCAACAACAACATTGTTGTTATTGTTGTCATGAATGTGTGTAAGTATGTGTATATATATATGTGTGTGTGTGTGTGTATTGTCTCTGTAAATGTGACATTTGTATTGTGAGTAACTGTTGCTGCTGTTCCTACAGAAGTAAAAGTTAACTTTTACTAAAAGCCACTTGATTTTATTAGAAACGCTCATAAAGTCGTTGTAGTAAGTGGTCCATTGCGTTACTTCTACATAAAAAAGAAAAAGAAAACGAAAAAAAAAATAGAAAGGTTTATAGTCTAATGGTTGGAGAAATGGCAAATAAATGTTGTAAGCAGTTTTTGTAGTGGTAAAGTCTTAATAGGGGTCCAGATTTGGAATGCTCCTTTGAAGCAACAGTTATGCATGTAGAAAACAACAGACAAAATACAATAAAAACAAGTAAGAAGTCTGTAGTCGAGTGTACCCGACTACGAGAGCCCCTTTGCCTACATATACAGCCATACACACACATACTCATACATACACACAGTTCTGCACGTACTTAGCCATTGCGCGCACCTTTTAGCCCCCCACGCTCTATAGCGCGTTACTTAATGTTGTATAACTTCCGTGTTTTTCGTTAAATTTTAACAAAATTCACAACGTAGATAAAGAATGGTCCACTTAATATGTGTGCGAAAAAGAAATCTTATCGGCTAAAAATTGTACCTTATAATCGTTTTTTTTGATTTGCGGGGGTCAAGGGAGGAAATTCGAAAATCTAAAACAAACTCGTATAGTGTACAAGCATAACAAATTTACAATCCAAATTTCGTTGCTCTCGCTCCTATTTTGCGCGCACTACTATACCCCCCGGGACCCATAATGCCACTTTTGATGATCTATAACTTCCGAGATTTTTGATCGATCTTACCCAGATTCACAATATCGATCAAGAATGGTTTAATAATGATGTGTACCAAAAATAAATTTGATCGGTTGAAAATTGTGCTTAATAATCGTTTTTTTCGATTTGCGGGGGTCAGAGGAGGAAATTCAAAAATCAAAAACAAACTCGTATAACCTACGAACATAACGAATCTAGATTTTAAGTTTGGTTGCTCTAGCTCTTATAGTCTCTGAGAAAGAGGCGTTCATACAGACGGATAGACAGACAGACGGACAGGGCTAGATGAACTCGTCTTGTCGTCCTGATTCAGATTATATATACTTTATGGGGTCTCCGATGATTATTTCTATGTGTTACATACTTTTGGATTTTGCACATTTCCAATAGCTCCGCTTTGCTTCTTTTTTACAAAAAGGCAAAGGGGCTAAAAAAAGGAAGCGCACTTAAATTTTGGGTTTCTTTAAGCTGATTTTAACTGGTACCAAATAAGGTAATATAACTATATTTAATACATTAACTTTAGCTTTCAGTTGAATGAGATGTTGATCAACTTTCGGGTTGATGATATTTCCATAATGTAACATAGAGTACCAGGAGATTATAGTTGGCTGTTATGCAACAAGTAAATATTCTCTCTTTAAAATACAAGAGCTAAGCTTATCATAGAGCCCAGTTAATATTTAACAAATTTAACCTAAAGCTATAGTATTTTGCAGTTGATCATAGTAAAAGAAAAAAAAAGAAGTAGAAAACAAGCAGCTTACAATGAGCACAGAACCAATGTAAATGGCAATAGGATAATGGAGAGAGAGAGAGAGAGAGAGAGAGACAGACTGACAGGTGCAATTTCAAAGGCCGGAACAGGGGCCTTGCCACGGATGCAAAAGTACAAAGAATGGCAGCACAACAAAACGTGTCCCAGACAGTACCAACTAGTTCGAGGGCATAGGTTGGATGGCAAGAAAACGAGATGTGGCTTGTGGCAACTTTAGCATTGCCTGTAGACCAAATGCTAAGGCAACTACAGTAACAACGACAACAACGACAACAACGGCAAAAACAGCAACAACGACAACAGCAGCAACAACATGTTGTTGTTCTTGTTAAGTAGACTTTGCATTTTGCGGCAGCAATGTGAAAAAAGAGGAAGAAGAAAACTCAAAGCGCCGCCAGCGAATGCTAATTGGTTGCAGTTGTTATTGCTGTTGCAGTTGCAGTTGCAGTTTCAGTTGTAAATGATGAGTAAGCTGCTGGTCGCAACTTACAACAAAGAAAATACAATAATAATGCAACAAATGCAATTTGCCCAGGGCATACGCTGACAATGACCAAGACCGCTAATGATAATCAGTTAATTATGATAATGATAAAAATGGTAACAGTCATAACAACATCAACAACAATAACAACAGCCACAACATTTTCAATATTAAGTCAAAAACAACAACAAAACAACTAACAATAACCGGCAATAGATATAACTCGATCGATGCTCGTAAGGTGCATGCACCCAACAGCAGACTAAGCTTAATGCTGCCGGCATCAAGTTGCACGCTGCAAATTGCCAGTTGCAAGCGGCATGCACCATGCATCATGCCTATAAAATGCAAAGCCAACGCTTTACCAATTTCACTCTTACTTTGTTGGCTAACACGCGAACTGTCTACAAGCGGCACAGATAAATTTTATGCAACTGCAGCGCATACGCGGCGTATGCGTAATGTTCACTTAAAGCGCGCGAATAAATAACAACAACATACGAAATTTATTAAACTAACATTCAACGCGAGACAAACAACAACAAAAACATATTATTAAAAGCCAAAGGCTATATTTATGTGATTTTTTTTTTCTATTATTATTATTATTATTTATATTTTGCTATTGTTAGATTTCGTTGTTATCCTTTTCACACGCGCAGTGCATATTAATTGAGTGTCAAATTTAAGAGCGAAAATAAACAAAAATATAAACCACAAAATATATTTATATATATAAACGGGTATATATAAATATATATATATTAAGTTTTAAAACTAATTAAAACGAAAATAAAAACAGGTGTATAAAATGTTGATCATAAAGGTGAATAATAAATAAGAAATGGCCAATTAACTGTAGATTAACCAATGTTTTTTATTATGCTTTCTATTTTTTATCGCAATTAATTTATAAATTAAAATATTTAAATATGAAATTAGTTCCTTTGTGAAGTGATAGAATTTTACCCGCTAGCTATATGAATACTTTATGTAATCGGTTTAAAACTAAAAAAATATAAAAAATAAAAATAAATTAAAAATTATTTATTTTTGTATTCAATACGCTTTGGTAATTTGTTTTATATTATCTTATGACAAGCTTTAAAAACATATCAATGTGATTTATAATATCTGAAATTAAAATATATATATATATATAAATAAAGCAAATTAAATATATATATTTCATGTCAGATTGAGACACACATTTCTTACACACGAACAGCACCTCAAGCAACTACCAGCAACAGTTTGTTTATGCTGTAACACAAACACAGTCATATCTGACAAGATAATCCGTACTAAAGGATTTCCTTCAAAGCTACAATTAGTATCAATAAATAAATAATTAAAGAACATCAAGAAATATTTAATAAAATCAGTTATTTAACTTGTTTTATAAATCAAAGAATTTTGCACTATATGTTAGTTGAGAGATAAGTTATAGATCAACTAGGCAAATATAAATTGGGAGTAGAAAATTTGTCGAGATTTGTTGTTTTTTTTTTTTTTTTTTTTTTTTGTTGTTAAATAATAATAAAAAAAAAAAATTAATTTCAAATCAAAAAAAAAAAATATTTTAATCGATGACTTAATTAATTTGTATATAAATAAAATAAAATTTCTAATAAAGCTAAAACAGTTAAAGAAAAGTTTAAATATTTATGTTTTACCAAATTGTTTATTTTTGATTAGAATTTCCTTTTAATAAGACATATCTAGATATTTCTTTTAACTAATTAGATAAATTAAGGCTAACACAATCAAAGAATTCTAAAAAATGGATTTAATACAAGAATTAAAAAATTTTAGAAAAAGATATAAAAACGAAAAAAATTCAATAGTCATATTTTAGATAAAATTTTAAGAGATTGACGAATTATTTCCAAAGGAAAAATCAACATCAAAATTCATTTACATTTAAATTTTAATATTTTTTTTATAATTCATAAATGAAAATATATCTCTGATAAATAATTATATGTTTATTATTGTTTTTGTTAATTTTTTGGGTGATACCTAAATCTACTAATTGTGATAAATGTTAAAATATTTTTTGTTTGCTAAGCATCGAAAATTCTTTCATACTCATCTTTTATGTTGAATTTCGATTTTAGCATTTTTAATAAATCAAATTATAATAGAAATAATACTCAAATTTTATTGGAAAAAATTGTTAGCTTTTAATATTTAAAAGAAAGGCATGCATATATATTTATTTATATTTATATTTATATACTTATTGTATAATATATTTATATACTTATAGATCCATATGGGTATGACATAAACTCAGTTGAGCAAATAAATAAAAAAAATTAAGTTTTGAAATTTTTTGTTATCTGAAAAAATTGTTGAATATCTCGATTTTGTTTACTGTTACGTAGAATTTGAGCTAAAATTATTTTCTTACTTTATGTGTGAATTTTTGTTTAAATTTTGTTTTCTCCAACGATCTTAGAAGTTGTTAAAAAAAATATTGAAATATGAATGCAATTAATGAGTTTAAATTTCAATATGATAAAATCGTTTGGAACTTGAAATATTGTTAAATTTATAGTGATATATTTTTAGTTAAATATATTGATTGAACAATTCGAGCACAATTTTCCGGGTTATTTTAAGTTGATTTTTAATTGTTATTTAGTTGAGTTTAAGTTGGTTTTGAATTGCACTTTAAAGATTTGAAATTGTTTTTCATTTCCATTTCCGAAGATTCGTTGCACGAGTTATAATCATTTGAAGCGGACATGCAACATGCAGTATATATGTAGTTGTTAACTGTGTTTAAAACTAATTACCGTTATAAGTGGTACATGGTCAGTAACATAATATATATACACATACAAATATATATTATATATAAACATATATTGTGCTCAGGTTCATTGTTCGTCTAGCATAATTAATAGTTTTTAATAATAACTCTCTTTCTCTCTCTTTTTTCTTTCGCACGCGCTTTGTGTGCACAAAAATAATTACAAGAGAAAAACAGAAATTTATATATTTAACGATACCTCTCTTACATGCACTGCCACAATTAAATTAATAATTGCATTTATAAATCAATTTAATTAAATTATTATTATAAAATTACATTGCGATGCGTTGCTGATAAAACAAACAGCATAAATGTCAAACATAAAACAATTTAAAAATAAAATAAAGAAAAATAATATTTTATAAAATGAGAGATGGAAGTTGGTAGTTGGATTTGCTGCGGTTACCTTTGCTGCATTAATTTTGCCACATTCAAAAAGTTTATTAAAAATGCATTGAAACTGACATTCAATGAAGTGCGCATTATGCGCTAAATTAATAATTATGCAATTTTATACATTTTCTTTTTTTTTGTACGTATTTTGCTATTTACTTCTTTCATTTTTTTTTATTGTTTGTTGTTTGTTTTATTTGTTTTCCAAGCAATTAAAAATGAAATTTTTATGCTCTATACACATCCGGCTGTTAACTCATATTAATTTACATTTTTCTTCTTTTTTTGCCCCTACCCTATTCTTTGCATTGGGCACAATCAGCTAGCTCTGCCTCTCATTTGTTGCATTCTGCTCAGCTCTGCCGCAGAGCTGGAAACCAAGACAACAACAACAACGGAGACCAAAGCCGAGGCAGCAACTACAACAAAGCTGACACCCAGCGTGGAGGAGTCAAAGAGTAAAACTGAGAAACGTGATTCCTCCGACCAAACAGGTCAGTTCCTTTAGTCTATATTATGAAAATAGTATAATTAAAAATATATAAGTAAATTTTTGTGGTAGAAAATTTTTATATTTTTAACTGCGTAAGAGCTACAGTTTTCACTGCATTTCAAGAACAATGCGATGCAATAGATACATCGCTTAGTTAGCCCTTTATAGTGCAGTGTTGCAGATCAGCAACATACCGTTAAGAAGCCATTATCTTCCAGTGTATATTGGCAAATTTTAAAAAAAATAATTTATTGCTGTTTAGAAAAATTCACTTTATTAAAATAGATATGCTGGTCACTCTTCATTATGCCAAAAAACAAAAAAATAATTATTTTTCCCGTGTCTTTTGTAAATTCTAAAAACTTGCATTTTTGTACAGTTTGAAAATCGGAGTTGTTGCGCTTTTAAGGGTTAAGACCGTGTAATAAGTAAATTAAATATAATAGGTACACTAAATATTAAATATTAGTAAATAATATTGTATAATTTATTATTAATATTTCGATCTGCATCTTTTACGGATTAACTTAATAATAAACAGTGTTAGAAATGTATGTAAGTAATCTTGCAGCATAGCAATCTATTGCGCACACAACAATTATAACAGCAACTACAAGCTTAGTTTATGCTTTCAACTTCTCCATGGACTTTAGCAACGAATCAACACTGTAACAGTCAGCATACTGGTGTATGAAAGAGCCCGCAGCAGCCCAGTGCTATTCGTGCAATGTTGCTTGAGTTTTGCTGGAATCTCCATTTCGCATTGCTCAAATGCTCTGAACCTTGTCGAACAGCGAATTTTAGTGGCTTTCAGCAATTGCAGCAACGCTCAACTAAGCTACATAGCTAAGCTCAGTCATTAGTCAACATATCAGTTACAATTCAGATTATTATATTAGAATTTAAGTCTATTGCTGGGGTTAGCTTAAGCCTGACAGAATTTGAACTGTAATTAAAATGAGCTTGATAAAAAAGTGGAATGCGTAAAAAATATTTGAATACCTTTAAAAAGAATTAAAGATTATTAAAATATTAGAGTATTATATAAATTTTGAACAATTTCAGCTACTACTGTTTATACTAGCAAACTTGCCAAAGAGACACCATTCAGGCCCATTTACCCATCACCAACATACTACGAAACAGTCGAGAGCGGTCCTATATTTGAGCCAACCACTATACGTTACACGGCAGCGGAGGCAGCACCACAGGTATGAAACAACAACAATAATAACAACAGCAGCAGTTAGAGTAGTGCGGCAGCAGCCGCAACACGCATTATAAAAAAAAACCACCAGCATACGCTTTTACTTAACTGAACACTTTCAGAGCTACTATGGAAAGCCGGAAAGCGGCAGCATACGTTATGCCCCACCAACTGTTGCAGAACATAAGCATGCTGCTACCGTGTCAGGGCTGCCAGGGTTGCCAGGTCCACTGCAGTTTGCCCAGCATCAGCAACAGCAGTCCCCACATCGCTTCAGCTTTGCAGTGCCACCGCAAGTGGAGCTGTATCAACGAGCACTTGCAAAGGCGACTGCACCACAGCAACAGCAGCAGGCAATTTACAACTATGCACCAATAGATCCAAGTATTTATGAACGTAGTGGTCCGCAGCAATATCAATTGGGAGAAACTGGCCCACCGTTGCAGCATCAGCAACAACAACAGCAACAGCAACAGCAACAACAACAGCAACAAATACCTTTGCCTGGCCAGCGTATACAGTACATTATTGCCATACCACTCTCATATATGCGTCAGCTGCAACAACAGCTTGGTGCTGGTATATTGCCAATACCAACGAATTCCGCTCCTAGCACAACCACCAGCAGCAGCACCACAACCACCACCAGCACAACTCCAGCAGCACCAGTTGCTGCTGCAAGTCATCCAATCATGCAGCTCTATGGTCCACTGGCACGCGATCATCAGGGCATGTATCGCCCGTATTATCAGTCAGATGCAACCAGTGCAACAGCAGCTCCCACTGCTCCAACTGCCTCATATGGTCAGCAATATTTACAAATCCCGGCCAACGTGTTACTAGCTGCTGCACAACAATATCAACAACAGCAACAACAACAGCAACAGCTTCGCGCGTTATATTCCAAATCCGCGCCAACATCGCCATCGGTTTACCAACCTCTCATATATCAGTCACAACCGCAAGCTCAGCTCCAGTTGCAACGCATCTATCAACAGCCACAAACAATCTATGCCGAGCAGCCAGTGCATCAGCCAGCTACTCTATATGGTGAGTATTTTATATATACCAAATTTTTGAAGCAATTCCCAAGTTGCCAGCGACCAGAACACAGCCTTGTAAGAGCGACTTATTTGAAGATTTTTCAAAATTTCCCATGGGTTGAATTGTCTCCTTAATAATTTGTTCAAAAACTGTTGCAGCTATGAAAATGTTCATGCAAAGCTATATATGTTAAAGTTGCCTCTAACCATAAAAACAACAAGAGTAACAACAACAACAGCAACAACAGCAGCAACAGCAATAACTTAGAAGCTCAACCACTAAAATTGTGTTTTGCTTTTAAGTGAAACCAAAAAACACTCAAAGTCAAACATTGCATGCTGGTTGCTGTTGTGCTTAACATAACCTGACTTGAGGCTATGAGCACAACTGTACGGACATTAGATCTGGCAATTAGCGTCTGTTTCATGCAACCTGGCAGCGATGGCGGTAATTTAACTGACTGAAAATTGCCATTGGCGATGAGAACGTGAATTGTGTTGATGACAACATGTTGAGACGAGTTGGTAACCTTTTTGATATTTTGCAGCATATCCGCTACACCAGCAACAGCAACAGCATCAGGCGAGACTATTGCGGCTGGGCCTTACGCAGTCACAACAGCAACATAAATACATTGGCGCTGCGTTGGCTGCAACTCCTTCCGCTTCAACACCAACAACAACAGCAGCAACAGCAACAACAGCAGATTTGGTATTGCCCACAGCAACAACAACAGCGCACGAACAAATTCAACATCAGCCTCAACAGCTACAGCTACAGCAACAACAACATCAACCGCTGCCCATCGTGCACTACAATCCAATTTATGTGCAAGCGCCAGCCGAACAGCAGCAACAACAGCAGCAACATCAATTTGCAATATTGCCACGTTTTAGCAATAATAACCCAAAGGCGGCTTACAATCTAGCGCATGAATCAACGCCACCAATTCATGTTGTCAGATTGTCAGCTGCGAACGCATTAGGGCACCAGCAACCCGAACCAATACACCATTACCATCGTTTTCTGCCATCTCTGCAACAGCAGCACCAACAGCAACAACAGCAACAACAACAGCAGCAGCAGCAGCACTTCTACCAACCCCATGCAGCGCCGTTAGCCAGTTACACAGAGGAACAGCAACAGCACTCACAGAGCCAAGTTTCGCCAGGCATTATACCATATTTTAGCCATCCGGGTGCTGTACACTATGGCACGCATTTGTATCATCCGGCATCAGGAACAATGTCTACAGCGTCAGCAGCTAGCACAAAGCAACATCAGCTGCAAGTACAACAGCAGCGTGAGGCAACTGGAACAACCGCAACAAGTGGAAAGTTGCCAGATGACAACGGCGTTGGTGGCATCAGGGTCAAGCCGTCAGCAGCTACCGCGAATGTTGTGAAATATCCTTAAGCGCTGATGCCGCTGACAGTTACAGCAGCAACAACAGCAACAGCAACATCAACAGCAACAGCAAAAGCAACAACAATAATAACAGCAACAACAAAATTAAAGAAGGGAATGATGGTAACAGCAGCAACCGTACACTTTGCATCCGGCCATTTTTGTTTGTTTGAGTGAGTCTGTATGTGTGTATACGTGTATGTGTATGAGCGTGTGTGTGTGTGTGTGTGTGTATTTTATGTACGTGCGTGTGAATGTGCTTGTGTGTTTGTATCCTTGTGTGCGTCCTTACAAATCCTTGTTGTCATTTGTCTATAAACATTGTTTAAGCTTATCATCAGCTGTTATTATTGTACTTACTTTTGCCACGCCGCTAATTACTTTCCACGAACTTTAAGCCGCATTGTGTTTTATGCTAACTTTTATATTTAAATAAAAATTATATATATATATATATATATATATATATTTTCATATTTGTTTAATGATTTGGTGCTGTGCCGCGTATAATTTGTTACGTTTAATTGCCTTAAATTTTCTTTGTTTATTTTTATTTTCTTCTTATTAAGATTTTTTTTTTTTGCATATTTTCCCAACGGTTTCTGTGTAAATATTTCAAATATTTAAAATATACCTTACTGAACATTTTCCGTAATGTTTATTTACTTTTAAAATATATATTTTTTATCTTAACTGTGTTGCAGCTGAAATTTACAAAAATAAAGTTTTAACTTTCACTGTATATTAAGAAGAAATGGGTGGAAAAACTTTCAAATAAAACCGCTTAAGCAAATACTTAACGAATTTAAAGTTACTTCAGGCAAATATTTGGAAATTGTAACCTAATTTAATAAATTTTTTATTTCTTTAAATGGATTTATAACTAATTATATCTGTAAGTATAAGAAAGTTTTGAATTAAATAAGCTATTCTATTGGATTCAATATGTAAATAACAGATACTTTCGAGTAGTTTTGACAAATCAAACATAGAATTAAAGACAATGTTTTTTAAAGTGCCTTATAAAGTTCAATAAAAGTTGGAGAGTATTCTAGTGCAAAGTACAGATTATAACAGAGCACGGAATATGCAATGCAGAATTTGTCCAAATCTAGAGATATGAAATTCCAATAGTTTGTCGAGCAGAAGATCCTTCAAATATCAACCGATACTTAGAAAGAATAAAGGCTTACATTATCAACCTGGTATATTATTCTTCTTCTAGGTGACCAATATAGCAGCTCAAGAGGCGTAAGCTGAATTGTAATTGTAACTATCCTCTACTCTACTCTTATTCGAGAACCGATTGAAAAAATAAATAAAATATTAAATAGATAAATAATTTAAAAATAAATAAACTATTTCCTGCCATGTATCAATATCTGTAGCAATACTTAATGATCCTAAAAGAAAGCTTCTGATGCTCATATTAAGAAAAATATAGTAGCTGATATTTTATAAGATGCTTTAAACTACTAAAAGAAAGGAAGAATTAATGGAAATAAATTTATATATTTATATATATATATATATATATATAATTTTTATTAATTACATATTATATTTATTTTTAATTTTTATGTAAAATTGAAACGAACTATCAGTTAAGTGTGAAATTATATTGCTTGATTTTTCTGAATATTTAGCGACATTTTTCAATATTGCCTCCAATTCTTACAAAATATAATCTGAATATATCTCGAAAGCATAAAGTAAATTTTAGATTTACAATACTCTATTCTAAATATATTTGGCCATCATTTACATGTGAATGCAAGCACTGTGCAATGATTTGACAACCATTTTTTATATATCACCAGAGTTGTCAAGGGTTTTTTAATCGGATGTGCGATGACATGAGATGTGACTGATGGCGTTTAACGAATTAATACATCTTAAACTTGAGAAAATACTTTCTTTTATATGGAAAAATTTTAATAAATAGATATATAAATAAATAAATAAGATATATTTGATTAATTAAAAAGCAAATTGTATACACAATAATATCTATATATATATTATTTTACATATATATTATTTTTTATATATTATTTTAATGTAGTATAGATTTATTCTGAGATACATCATAATAAATGAATAATAAATAAAAACTTTTATTTTAAATTTTATGGTTAATATGTATATAGTAGAGAAATGCTACAATGAAGTACGTTTTGATATATTATGTATATATTTATAGTATTTGACAACCCTTCCAAATCCACACAAATTCTAAGAAAAAATAAAATTTTGTTTTATTTTTGTTTGCTATTGAACTGCTTGTAGACTTAACTAAATTTAAATGAAAAAAATAAGAATATAATTGAAAATGTAACGAAAACGATTGGCAATCATTTGAGAATGGAAAGCTATATGAATTATTATAATGATAATTTATTGACAATGGTAAATCGTAAATCGCACATCCATTAACCGACTTATGCGGGCATTTGCCATGCTTTGTAGCCACATAAATATGCAAACATATGAGTATGCTGTCATTTAATTGAAAAAGAAAATATTGTATAAAAAGAAATTAAACACATTTATGTAAATATGATTAAGCTGAATGTATAAGCTGTGATTTGGGTACAAGCGGGATGTCAACCACAGGAGAGCCTTCAATTAAAACTGCCATCGATAATATTTTGCAACTATTCGTTAAGCGTTTGGACATGTGGTGCAATTGACAAAGTTATTAATATGACAAACAAATTTTATATATATATATATATACATTTTTTTTTTTGTAATTTCCTGGATTTTTATTTAATAATAAGCTACTGGATTATATAATAAGCATTCAAAGAGTATACGCTCTGTTTTATGCTACGCTGCAATTCAGCTGCAGCTGCAGCAGCATCAGTTATAAAAGTCACAGACCCGCAAATCCGCTGACATCGATGCAATATTAAAACAAAAAAGTGTCTGATAAAAAAAAAACAATAAAAATTACAACATAAGATAAACAGCTTCCGTTGGATGCCAGTGGGTGACACTTGCATAAAATGCGCATTTCCGGTAACAGCTGAATGAAAATGGCGGCACGTATACGCCATATTCACGGTTACGGAACGCTGCCAGTCAGCGGCCATATTGGTGACCATTCGCTTCAACGGATCCCCACACATTTTAAATAATGAAAATCCTTGCTGTTGTATGTGTGAATATGTGTGTGTGTGTGACAAAAATAGACTCTTCCATTCACATGTGTATATATGGTATATATATGTGGGTATTTATGTATGTGTATGTGTGTGTGTGTGTGTGTTTGTGTGTATTCGCGTATAGTTAAAAAGTTTAACAAGCGTTTTCAATTTGATTGCACGCATTTTCCCCAGCTTTATGTGATTTTCAATTTTATATATTTATATGCCGAAACTGCGTTAAGAACTTCCGTGATATTTTTAAACAATCCGAGAATGAATCCTTGTTCTATAAACATAAAGCATTCACTTTCTAAATAAATAATTATACAATAATAATATAGTAAAGAAAAATTATTTATTATTAAACAGTCAGAATTCTCCTAACAGATACTTTCAATACGCGGATACTCTTCTCAGACGGACACTGTCCCTTCCATCTGTGTATTCATTCAGTAAATTTAGCAACATTTTTAGCTCTATTGAACACAATCTCTGTAAAACGGACGCGGATACCAATTACTAAAAAAATTTGATAAAATATCTCTCATTGGAAGATACTCCTCTGGGCGCTAAGCCTAAGAATGTAGTCAGAGTGGTTGAAATGATATCTTATATATGTAAGACACATACATAAATATATTTTATATATACAATTAACCCTATTTGCAATAGACTTTAAGAATAGAACTTGATTGTAGTTGACTTACCAAAGTAAAGTTATTATATCTAATAAATTTAATTCGTTTTTTATATACCAAAAATATAAACAAATACTTATTTTCTTCTTTTACAGACAAGAGCATACATTCTTTGAGACATTGAATTATATTCTTGATGCAAAAATTGAATACAAATCGAACTATTATTTAAATTTTACCTAAATTGTTATATTATGTTCTATTTAATTTTATTATGCATTACAAAATTTTATTTATTATATATTGTATATTTAAAGTTAATAAATTTAATATTTAAATATTAAATATAAAATAAAACAATATATAATAAATAATGTAAAAAGTTTTATTTAAAAATTCAACTACAATAAACAACAGTAGCAACAATAATTCCCGGAAATTGTGAATTAAAAAATCTTAAAAATAAATATAAAAATTTAAAGGCATATTTAAATAGTTTTTTACGAAATGTAATCAAATAATCAGAAATTATATATAATTTAGTATATCTATATATAATTTATCAGTGTATTTAATTCTTCCATCTTAGTCTGTGGTTTTTCAGAAAAATGAGTCAGTTCTTTCTTCTCTGTTCACCTTTCTATAGTACTGTATTCGCACTAAGAGTTGATTCACTCGGCATAAGTTCCTTTAACAATGTAATATTTAATTTTATTTTTATAAAGAAAATAATGCAAATAGCTGAAAAATTCATTTAAATTGAACCGAAATTATCATTTAAAAAAACAGTTTAAATTCACATACTTTATTTCACAGTACGACCCACTGTATGTGAAAAAATAAACAAACCGCACAATACCTTCTTTGCAACTACTTAAAACAGAAAAAAAATAAACCCTTTGTGGCATAAACAAAACTTCTGAATTCTGCTGAAAAATAGTATATTCCTTAGGCTGAAGCTGAAAATATATGCTTTTAAAGTAATAGCTAACCAAACATAAAAAAATTAAATATTATATATACATATTATATATCAAAAAGAAAACAAAAGTTACTATTTTACTTTACAAGCAAGAAAAAAACATAAATTAATTTGTAAGAAGAGGAAAACAATTTCTAAGTACATATTTAAATCATTTTTAAGAACGTGAAATATTAAAACATAAGGGTTCTTTATTTATTTACATAAAAATGGATCAGAGCATAAACATAAACACAAAATGCTAACACTTTAGTACTACACAACCAGATCTGAAAAGTAATCCGACTCCTTAAACAAAAGTGGACACCCAAGATGCAAAGTCAGCGATCTGCCAGTGTCGCTGCAATGATTTTGGTGACCAGAACTGAGTTTTGAGTTAGAAAATTTTTTTGGAATTAGTTATCCATGAGAGCTCAACGGTCAAACAACTGAAGTGCAGTAGTCAGAGCAAAAACTGATTGGAAAATAAAAAATAAAAAATTTTACCACCAGCAAGAAAAGTAACAAATACTTTTAAAAAAAATCGATTTAAGTGAACTAAAACTGGTTAAACTATTTAATAAAATTGTAATAAAAATATAAAAAGAATATAATAAACATTCAAATTATAAGTAAAAAGACAATTACAAACCAAAATGAATTCCCAAGGAAGATCTTATCAATCCAAGAAAACTGGAAGTCCTATGCAGAGATCACCAAATGGTAACAATTACCAGCAAAGTAGCTCATCCAATACCAATCGATACAACCAGGGTAGAGAGATGCAGAATTATGGCTATCAACCTGGTCCATCAACGTCCAGCTATGAATGTCATACATATGTTGAGAGGTACTCATATAATAGCGGACATCAAGTGGTCAAAAGTAATCAACGCAATGCTCCAAATGATAGGTCTGAAGAACAGCGTGACGCAGAGCTCGCAGCACAACAAGTGGCAGAGATTGAGGCTGACTATTCTGAAATGTATGGGTATAAATTCTCCTTCTCAGACTACGATTAAGCCAGAAGGACAAAGCATTTTAAATGATAACATATTTGAATGAAAAGAAAATAGTTTTTGTTTACTTAAATATCAGCGAGTTGTATTAATACTACTAAAACTATATATTAATATATTATATATAAAAAAAATTTATCAAAATGTAATTTTTATTTAATTTTTGATTAATTTTCTTTAAAAAAGGTCAAGTTTTATTTAAATATTTACATTTTACAGAAAGAAATAATATACCATTCAATATTATACAACACCCAATATAAATGACATAAAATTATACATTTTCTAAAGAATCACAAATTATTTACAACTTTTTAAGTTTTTTTTTTCAAATTTTCAATTGTTTTCAATTATATTTTTTCCATTAACAACTATATTATATTTAAAGATTATATATCTAAGATACTTTAAAAGACATTATAACTTTTTTCTTTAAACATATGAAGAAGTTTTTCAAAGAAACTGTAGTTCGGAAACATCCAACACGATTTTTCGGCAAATGCTCTAAGGTGCTCTCATATGAAAAACAATATATTCTGAAATATTTCCAATCAATTAATAAGTTCTTTTCTCGAACTAAATTTAATAAGTTAATAATGAATTGACTACACTTTAATCTAATATTCAGATATATTGCAGCAGCATCATTTCAAAAATTGCTATCAGCAACTACTACTAATCGTCTAGATCCGGAAAATCCAAAAACAAATATCACTTGATATCGATACTACATCCACTTCACTTTACAATGCTCGATCAATCAAAGGGTAATTTAACACTTGAAACCCAAGAAAGAGTAACAAGGTGCTAAGTGATCTGGTAGTGCTCTTAATGTATCTGAAATAATTGATTTATTTTGTAATAGATATAAGACTTTTTTTCTTTTTTTTAATTCAAGCAAATAAATATGTACTTCCAAGCATGCCGAACAGTTATTCATTTATTTTTAAATACCTAACTACAAGCTTATATTTATAATATGTTTACACAAGGAACGTGATATCTGTGTTTAAATTAAACAGTTGAATTAATGGAATAGATAACATTCGGAGCTAACATTCATTCAGATATCACCCATTCATTTAGTATTTATTATTTATATCATTACATAGAAATCATATGTATATAATTATTTATTTATCATATAGTTTAATTAAAGGAATCTGTATTGGCAACATTCGGAGTCAACATTCATTCAGGTAGATTGATATCATTCTCGGGTATAATTCCAAGCTGTTTTTCATTTCATTGATAGGTATAATTTATAGATATCATTCATATCACTCTAAAGCATAATTCATAGTAAAAACCAAAGACATTATTAATTTATTTCATTCAAAAGTATTATTATTTATTGGTATCATTTATAATTCTAATTTATTCAGTTCTATGGGAAATCGACTTTTTTTATCTAAATAGTAAACAGTTAATATACTCTAAGTAGAATTCAAATTAAATAATCAATTCAATCAATATGTGAATCATATTGAGTTTTTATATTTTGTTTCAATTATACAGAATAAGCCGCATAACTTTAAAGGTCACACTTTTTATATATTTAATCACAAACAAAAAACACATTAAAAAATTTAACTGTCAAACATTGACCAATCGAAATAATCCAATTTGAGTCATCTGTTATTAAGGTAGCTTGTATTATAGAAGTTATTCTGAATATTATAATAATTAAAAATTCATTAATTGTCTCTTAAACAAGCGTACCTTTAGTTCACTAAATTGACTATTTCTTAATACTAAGAATTAATATCATCTCTTTGGAATTTGTATTATTTTATACCCTTTTGAAGAAGATTAGGATAAAATTCATAACTGTCTATTAATAAGAATATTAAAATTTAGAATCATCTTCGTGCCGATAAAAATCAGAATCTGAATTTGTATAGTTCTGCCTCTCTGTCTCTCTCTCTAAATACGTTTAAATCTCAACGAACAGCTCAAAACCTCAGTTTTGCTGACTTTATAATGTTTGTGAATATAGCGTGAAATCAAAATAAATTTTAAATTTTAAAGTGACAACAAAATAAAATTGCATTTTAGTTGATTCCTAATTTTTTTCTACCTTTTACCATTGACAATGTTTTGATAAGCTTTAAGGGAAAACTTTTATCCAATTTATACACGCACTTCCAAACAGGATTAATAGTCCAGTTGATTTAGCCAATTCTAATCACCCGCTAATGTTGTTACCTCAATCTGCTGTGTTAAAACGTGTAAATTATCAAATTACAAAGATTTCAATAAGGGAATGAGAGAAAAATAATTATGTATAAGAAAATAAAACATTTTCCCCAATATTAAAATAAATATTCTAATAAGTATATATACAAGTTGGAAAATAATCAGTAAATAAAATTGATATTTAGAACATAGTAAAAAAAAATCTATATAAGGTCTGACATGATTACGTCGTTCAGCCCGGGAGTATTGTATATTTATAAAACATTTATCTAATATTGCCACATTTATTATTTCTTTAAATGATTCAACATATCATATTTTATTGATCTACATTTGCTTATCGAGATAAACTCCGGATGAACAAACTCCGGATGAATAAACATGGAATTCAGCTGTGCCTTACGATGATAATCATCTAATTTTTGATAATTTTGTGCATACCGGTTATATTTATATAGAAATAATTATGAAATTATGAGGTGATAAAGAAATATACAAATATATCTGATTTTATCTACTAAATTCTAACGAAAGCGCATTTAGTTGTCAGACCAGTTTTTTGACCAAATCGGTAGCGCTTCATTTTGTTTGTTTGTACAAAAGTATCTAGAACCAATTGAATTGTGTTTTGCGAAAGTGTGAGTGTGGGTGTTGTTGTTGGTCTGCATTTGGGTTTGGGGTTGTGGGTGCCGCACACAGGTGTCAAACGCGACGTGTATTCAAATTAATAATGCCAAATTGATTACATAACATTTGTCAATGAGAATCTGGTTTCTAGCTGGGGCTAGCGCAGGCTTAGCCATCCGTCAGATACACCACACAGCTCCATGATTGAATATGATTGATTTAGGCGGCATAAATTATGAACAGGCTAGACCCTCGATTCCAGAAGCCGGAGGTACTCAGATCAAGTTTGAGGGTCGCCCAACCTGTCGCGACCTTGGCCATTTGACAAATGAGCTGCGTAAGCCAAAAGATTTGCACAAGACGCATAATTAAATGACCAACAGGCGTCAAATTTACGTTTGCAATGAAAGAGGATAATTTTATTTTAGAATTTCACCAGGTGTCTGCTTACAGGCTACTTGCAATTTTTAATCAATATAAAAAGTATACATAAATTACTGAAAATTAAATTATTTTTTATGAAATTTTACATTTAAATGTAAATATAATTGTGTTGAACTGAACTAAATACAATCCAATTGACATTTTTCTTTATTAAAAGTATTATTTTTCCAGAAACAAAAATATTTTTTTTAAATAAACAGTAATACACATAATAAATAAAAAAACACTTTTTTATAGTTTATTCAATTATATTGGTTCTTGAAGAAATATAAAAGGAATAGATTGTCAGAATATCAATAAAAAATGTATAATAAAGAATATATATATATATATACAAAATATACAATTGAATACTAGTTTAACGATCACTAGCTGGATCTGCCTTCGGCTCCATTTTAAAATATGTTGCACAAACAAAGGAATAAAAAAAATATACTTATCCCATAAATAAGATAATACAAAATAAATAAAATAAATAAAAGAAATAAAAGAAATAAAATAAAAAAAATAAATAAAATAAATAAAATAAATAAAATAAATAAAATAAATAAAATAAATAAAATAAATAAAATAAATAAAATAAATAAAATAAATAAAATAAATAAAATAAATAAAATAAATAAAATAAATAAAATAAATAAAATAAATAAAATAAATAAAATAAATAAAATAAATAAAATAAATAAAATAAATAAAATAAATAAAATAAATAAAATAAATAAAATAAATAAAATAAATAAAATAAATAAAATAAATAAAATAAATAAAATAAATAAAATAAATAAAATGTCAAAAATAAATAAAATAAATAAAATAAATAAAATAAATAAAATAAATAAAATAAATAAAATAAATAAAATAAATAAAATAAATAAAATAAATAAAATAAATAAAATAAATAAAATAAATAAAATAAATAAAATAAATAAAATAAATAAAATAAATAAAATAAATAAAATAAATAAAATAAATAAAATAAATAAAATAAATAAAATAAATAAAATAAATAAAATAAATAAAATAAATAAAATAAATAAAATAAATAAAATAAATAAAATAAATAAAATGTCAAAAATAAATAAAATAAATAAAATAAATAAAATAAATAAAATAAATAAAATAAATAAAATAAATAAAATAAATAAAATAAATAAAATCTCAAAAATAAATAAAATAAATAAAATAAATAAAATAAATAAAATAAATAAAATAAATAAAATAAATAAAATAAATAAAATAAATAAAATAAATAAAATAAATAAAATAAATAAAATAAATAAAATAAATAAAATAAATAAAATAAATAAAATAAATAAAATAAATAAAATAAATAAAATAAATAAAATAAATAAAATAAATAAAATAAATAAAATAAATAAAATAAATAAAATAAATAAAATAATTAAAATAAATAAAATAAATTAAATAAATAAAATAAATAAAATAAATAAAATAAATAAAATAAATAAAATAAATAAAATAAATAAAATAAATAAAATAAATAAAATAAATAAAATAAATGAAATAAATAAAATAAGTAAAATAAATAAAATTTTAAAAATAAATAAAATAAATAATTATTTATAATATATTAAACAAATAAAATATGATTTATTTTACAAAATAAAATATATAAAATAAGTGAAATACATAAAATAATTTTGGCCAATTAGTACAAAAAGCATTTCTAAGAATTTAATACTCATTACATTAACCGATGCCTTTATATATATTTTGTTTACTCTGGCTCTTAGTTAATTTAACATTTATTCATAGCATTAAAGCAATTTAAATTTTACATACTCGAATTAATTTTAAACCAATTACTTTACTTGTTTTTGTGACATTTCATCCCATAATAAAGTTTGTAATAAATGTGATACAAAAACAATAGAACAACTGAATAATTGATGTTCTTGTATATATTAAACTACATATAAATATATATGTATATATTTTATTTTAATGATAAACAAAAAAAATAAAAAAAATATAAAAATTGTTTAACACAGATTTGGGCTCAACGGAAATTAAATGAAATGGAAATGAGCATAAAAAATGACAATTATTTTTGTTAGTATGAATTTCCGCCTTTTTTTAAATTAAGAGCATTTATAGAAAAAAAAAAACTGCCTCAACAGCATAAATGTTTATCAAATTATCACATTTAAAAAAAAAAACAAAAACCTTTAGATAATGTAAAATATTTATTTAACAACAATATACTACAATGTATATTTGCAACAAGCTCCTTCATCTGGTTTAATTCATCATCATTTTATTTTGGCCTAGTTGGAAAAACAAACAAAAACAAGCACCTTCAATATGATATATTTATCACATATCACATTCCTATATATATAATCCTATATTAGACTTTATTAGTTGACCATATTTAGATTGAATTTAATTAATAATGCGCATCTAAATTCACACGAAGCCAAACCATTGACACTGAGACAGAAGAGATTTCTTAACTAATCGCAGCAAACAACATTATAATAATGAATCAATTGGTTAGGTTGATTCAGAGAGCTTGTGTCATTAGGTTTGAAAATCATCTCTCTATGTTATTAATTATATTTACTTTTTATGATACCCTATAAACAAACAAATAGGAAAGTGAATAGTGAGGGAATATTAGCTTCAAATTTAAGAAAATATAATCCCTAATCAATGAATCAATTAAAACAGATTCTTAAGATTTTGTTTTCACTTTGACTGGAGCATATCCAGAGTACTTCTTAAGATTTCAATAATGAAACATAGTGTTTACATTAATCGGTCTAAAGATTCACTTTCTGAGCTACAAAATCAGTTGCTTTTAGCCAAAAATTTTAATGATGCTCTCGAGGAATGCTTTTAAAAAATATTAATAGTTCTAGGAAGCTTAGCAATAGTGTGTAGGTCACCTGTAGATCGACTTGCCAGCACTGAGATAGCACAAAACCCATTTTAGCGCACAAATAATAATATATTAAAAACTGACGCCTACGCATATGAGAAACTAATAAGCGGGAGCGAGAGAAAGAAAGAGAAGTTTTCAAGTACATGCTTATAAATAAACTGATGGCTAAGCTGGGCGGTTGGGCAAATGTATGAGCGTATAAATAAAATGAATGAATGAATAAATGAATGAATGAGTGAATGTTAATATCAGAAAAAGATACAGAAAATTACTTTTAACTTTTAAACTGAAATCAAACAAAACAACGACTACAAAAAGCAGTTCCGACTGACAAACACTGCCAAGTTTGTCCAGTCAACTGCGTCTATAACTGAGGCTCTGACGCTGATGACGCCAACGTTGTATCTGTCTCAATTCTCAATTCTCATATGTTCTCCAACAATATGCGACCTTTTTGGAGACCGTCACACAGAGACAAACAGACTCTGCTGCCTGCTTGGACAGGCTTATAAATAGTCCAAGTCCGTCTAGAAGGCGCTTCAGTTCAAATCGAGCGTTTCAAGTGTCATATAATTTACTTATTCTATACAAACTACTTATAGACAAATACAAATATATATATATACTTAAGTATATATATATATATATATAGATTTTAACTTTTTTGTTCTTGTTTTATTTGTTTTGGTATAGTTGTTGTTATTACCAAGAAACCTAGATAGAAAATGGTGAGTGCAATCAAGTGAGCAACTGTTAAATGTAAATAAAGGTTTACATAAAGAAGAACAATATACAAATATATATATATATTTTTTTTAGTTTTGTTTCATTGAAATATTACACACAAAGACAAAACATAAAGAATGCATAAAATACGATACGTGAGCAAAATATTCAAATAAAATTTAAAACAATGTTAAAACAAAAAAAAAAACAAAACAAAAATTATTATTGAAAATAGTTTGAGTGTCGTCGTCATTGGAAACTCCCTCAGTTAAAGATTTGTTTTTTAAGTGCTGGTTTCCGGCACTTGGCACCAACAATGAATCACAAATAAAAAACAAATTACAAGACACAATAAATTCAATTAATCATTTAACAAATTAATACTTAAAAAGCATTAAAAAAAATAATTTTAGCATCGTTAACATCGTTTTTAATGATCCTTAACAGAAATTCATATATATTTATATTTTATAGCAATTTAAAACTAAAATATATTATTAAGCATCGGTTGCTACTGTTTCTTGTCACCATCTTCAATACATAATCTACTAGTATCAATAGGTATAGCGAGTACTTTTAATGTTGCATTTTAATACGAAATCTTAAATTATTTAAGGTTATCTCTAAGATATCGAGGGTCTAAAGAGCTCTAAATCACTTGAATACCCTATAAAGTGAGATCATATACAGTCTTTACTACACTTAATAAAAATATAATCTTAAAAAACTTTTATAATTGATTTATCGAATTTATTTACATATATATTTATATTTGTATAGATAAATTCTTAATCTTAACCTTGGTGAAGTATAAGTTGAAAAATTTAAACAGCTGCTGTCATTTTTATTGTATAACTGAAGTACATCCAAATTATATATCAAGCCATATTCGAGGAATAAGCAATTCAGTCAAGCAGCTACCAATTTGCATAATCTTTTATTTTTGTTTTTTTTTTTTTTGAATTTTGATTCATATTTAAACTGAAATCGAACATTGGCAAACACCAACAACAAAATCAAATAGATTAACTTTATGTGTCATTCGCTAAACAATGCTTAGCCGTTGACATTTCTATATAGGCCAGTTGGCAATAAAGCCATCCCAGTGGTACCAAATTAGGAATTTGCTATTAGCCAAGCAACATTAATTAAGTAGCCCAAGTAAATACCAATTTTACGTTAACCGGACATACACATAAACTTTATGACGATGCCCATAGCGATAGCAATAGTTATATACAAATATATATATACATATATATGCTTAGGTTTATTAGTAATCGTATAGTATATAGTATAAGTGATGTTCTGTTTTTTTTTTTACCTTTTTCTATATTCCGAGAATATCTCATGAATGTTTGTTCTGAAAATTTGAAACGATTTGCAGGCAGTAAATAAAGCTTGTTTTACAATTTATTGATGATTAACTTTGAATTTGCTGGCAAAAAAATATCAATTTTAAGCTGAAGTGATTACTGACAATCTAAAACAAATAAAATATTTAAAATAACTGAAAAATAAATAAGAACACGTAATATAATTCTGACTAATTATATTTTGTTTTTTAAATAATTTTTTTTTTTAGCAGCGGCAAGAGCAGCTTTTGGGCCTGGTGTTGATGCTATTGGTAATTGGCTGCCAAAGTACTTTAGGTAAAAAAAAACTAGAGAAACGTTGTGTAAACTGTTCATATCGTACATATTACACCTATGGCGATGGCCGTACCCAGCAACGAGTGATCTATCAAGATCCATACTATACACGTGGTATTTACAATGATTCTCTCTCTTTATGTTAAACCTTCGCTAACAGCAGCAGCACCCAAGAATGTATTTACCTTGTTGAAGATACATTTCTTATATGTTATACATATATATATATATATAAAGAGAGCACAATTTGAGCTAACTGAAAAACTTAATTATCAATGTATAGTATTAATTAACTGAAGCATCCTTAACTACACACACACACAAACACACACATGCATACAGTTAGATAAGCACACCGAAAAAGTCACAAATTCTGAATTATCATCATTATCGCAATGCACAAAAACACCTTTATGCAATGTTACACACCTTTCTCATCCTACCCCTCCTCGCCACGCGTTTTGGGATAATTTAGCCGCCCAAACATATGGCTGCAGTGGAAGTCCATGCGGGGTAAATGCCGTATGCCAGGAGGCCTCCGGCGGCCGTCCGGTTTGCTCCTGCCCACCCGGCTATAGCGGTAATCCGCTTTCACATTGCAATCGGGGTGAATGTCTGGACAATGTTGACTGTCGCGGAGATTTGTATTGCTCGAACAACCGTTGTGTTAACCCATGTGTAGGTGCCTGTGGCGTTGGATCCAACTGTGAAGTAAGCTTTACCATTTTACCATATTACCACCAACTTACCCCATTTACACTACAAATATTTACCATCATCTGCTTTACAGGCCATTAATCATGTGGCTGTGTGCAGCTGCCCAGCGGGCTATAACGGGGATCCCTACACTGCCTGCCATCTAAATGATCCAGGTAAGAAATTGCCTTATTTATTACACCATAAATACAAATGTATCAATTATAAAAACAAATGCCACAATTTCTATATGAAACTTCATATTCGTAATGTTTATATTTTAATTTTTAATTGACTTTATCCTTTGGCTATGCAATTCAAACGCCGATGCATATCCTTACAGGCATTTTAAATGAGATACAATTTGTTTACGCTTTTTTTTTTTTGGTTTTTTGAATTCATGTTTAGTACTGTTTACATATATATATACAGATTTTTTATTGGCATTCCTAACTAACAGATAATTATCATTCTATATCTGCTATACTATTGGAAATCTAAAATCGAACTAGTATATTATTCAATAGAAATATTTAGCTGAAGCTATAAATAACAGTTGCTAACATGACACGATAAATATATCTAGATATAGTTCAGTTAACAATATGTTCAAGTTAATATTGCAAATTTTGACATAAATATTTATAACCCATAAAATATTTATTTTAATATTTTCAATAATAGTTTAACAAAACTTCATTTTTATGTAGGCAAACACTTAACTGACTTTCAAATGTTACTAAAACTTAATATTTTTTTTTTAGTAGTACATATTATATAGTAGTATATTAAATCTAAGTATATATATCGTACAGTAGCTGATTCAATATGCGCCAAATTGCATTCACATAAAGGATAAAGGACTTAAGGTTTTTATTGAATAACCAAAAAATGATTTGCAATAAATTCAAAATTTTGCCCTTTATCGACTAAAATGTTAAGTTATAAAATTGATATGCAGTTGAACATATACATATATATATGTATACATTATAAATATAGCAAAAAAAAACAATTCTGTTGTATTAAATACAAATTGTTGATGCTGTTGATGTTTGTGTATGATTGCTGTTTTGTAGCCAATTGACTGGTTTTGACCAAAAATAGCGATTTCAAGCTGGGCCGTGGCATTCAGTTTTAGTATGTAGGTTGGCATGCATATTATTTGCGGTCAATACAATAAAACAACAATATTAACGACAATATTAACAACAACAAAAACAATAATAACAACAACAAATTTCTGTGACTATATATAACAATGATGAACGCCCAATACAATACGCACTTGCTCTTTGTAATTTTATGGTAATTAGCTGGTATTTTGTTTCGTAATTGTCAAGATCAAGGACGGGCCAAATAGGCGAAGGCAAAGTTGAAGTCGCAACAAACCCAGAAGCGTCGACTCAATATCCGATTATGGATATAAAAATATATCTAGTAGAATTTTATATACTCTCTACTGCTTATTGAAAATAGCAAATCAAATTACGTAAGAATTATATTTTATTACGCATAATATTTGCATATATTATATTCTTTTTATTATGTTGTTAAATTGTAGTGTATAAAAATATGCGACTCTTTTTTTTATAAATTTATATTTTGTTTCTTTTCCCATTGTTGTTGTGTGATTTATGCTGGGTCATGTAATTCATGCGCAGGTCATTGGGTCCCGCCACTGACCCCTTAAGGGTACGCGCTTTACTCTCTCAGTCGCAATCGCTATCGCTGTCGCTGTCGCAGTCGCAGTCACAATCACTGTCGCAGTCTCAGTCCTCGCACTTATTCTCACACGCACTTGAGCACAGTAACAAAGCGCAAATAATTGGGAGGCCCGGGCACTTGAAATAGCCCTGAATAAATCGACATTGGCATCGACATCGACAGCAACATCCATATCGAATATGGACAATGTCCAGTGCCAGCTTGAGATCCAAAACCCAGACCCAACCCCAAACCCAAACCCAAACACAGAGCCAGACACAGACCCAAAACCAGTACAAATACACAGTCAAAGCTCATTTATGCGCATAATTTTTACTTATAATTTGCTTTCAGCTGTTGTCGGGTTTGATGGGGTTGTTGTTTCTTGTTACTGCTTTTGTTGTTATTTGTTTCTTATTTCTTGTGCTTTGTGCCTTATCCGTTATGCCTTATGCCTTATCCCTTGCGCTTTATTTCTTGTTCCTTTCATTGATGATGATTATAATCGAGGCAACTTTCTAAATTGGTATTTGTTTCCATGACAAAGGCTGTGCTATAATCGTTGCAATGGGCAAAAAAAAAAAATATCAAAAAAAAAAATAAAACAAGAAATTCAACCAAAGCTAAATGTTCACATTTATTTATACATTTGGTTAATTTGATAGGGTCCGGGCCATTTTAAATAGGACATTATTTATAGACTTCACATTTATAGCAACTAAATTTCATATATGCTATATTATCTATATTTATACATTGTGTATGCAAGGACCTCCTTAGCGTCAGCTCCGAGTTTGTGTTTTCAATGTTATATTTATTATTTTAATTAAGGAACCACATGAAAATAAATGAAAATTTACCTTTAGGGATTTATAAAGCTTAAAGTAAGATAAAATTAAATTTAACATACGATTTTACACCTCAACTGTGCTACTATTTTTGCCATACATAAATTAAAATGGAGGCTGGCGCATGGGCGTGCCTCAAAGGCGGCTTATGTGTGGGCAACTGCAATTGATATAAAAATTTCTATACCTTTAATTTATGGGCATAAGCTAAATGCTAATTTAAAACGCAAATAAATCAATATTGAAATTGGAATTGGAATAGAAAAAAAATATCATGCAAATTGAAAATTTATTGAATTGCTGCCGGCTAACATTAAAGGAAATAAACTATATGATATTTTCTCGATAGCAAATAAAAGTAATCCTCTTGTTAAAATCTGATATATATATATATTATATTATGGTGATATTACCATGAACTTAATAATGATATTTTAATAAATATGATTTGAGGGAAATGTATATAATCAATAAATAATTATAAGTCCCTCGATATCAAAATCAACCGTTATACTTTTTTAAGAATTACCAATTCAACTCAAAACTTTAATTTCATTATTTATTTACTTAGTTTTTTTAACTATTTTATTTATTTATTTTACTTTATTATTTATTTCATTTTTTTATTTATTTAATTTGGACTATTAGCATTACTGTAAAATTTAATTGTGAGTTTATAAACTCGAAAAAAAAGTGTACAAAAAAAAGATTCAAAAGTAATATATTTATTTTTTATTAAAAAATAATTATAATTAAATAACTATATGAAATGGCCCCAAATATTTCGTAGGGATTGTGGAAAGCCCAGAAGAATTTCAATTAAATCACAAATATTAGTAAAAGCGATAAAAATCAGCACAGGGTAACCAGAAATGTTCATGCAAAAGGTAGTTAGTAATAGTAGACTTTTAGGAGAAATTGGCATAAAATTTGGAGGTTATGTAGAGGGTACAATGAGACTAATAGTGCTTAGTAATAGAAAATATTTTCCGCATCCATTTCTTTGTAGGACTTCAAGTCATTGAAGCATTTAATTTGCGCGTATATAAAAAGAAATAAAATTGGTTTATTTTTTGGTAAATTTCAGAGGAACAATGTCATCCAAGCCCATGTGGTGTCAATACCAAATGCGAGATCATCAATGGAGTGCCAACCTGCTCCTGCATACATGGTTACCTAGGCAATCCATTGAGCGGCTGTCGCCATGAGTGCGAGCATGATAGTGATTGCGGTGGCAGAGACATGTGCAGCAACTACAAATGTATTCCCTCATGTGGACAGTGTGGTGTTGGTGCCAATTGCAAATCTGTTTCAAATCATCGCGCATTGTGTGAGTGCCCCAAGGGTTATATTGGCAGTCCGTACACTGAATGCCGACCAGAATGTTACGGTGATTCGGATTGTCCAGCTGGTAGACCAGCCTGTTTTTATGGCATCTGCAAGAATACATGTGAGGGTGCTTGCGGCATTGGCGCCGATTGCAATCTGCGCGGTTTGACGCCTGTGTGCAGCTGTCCGCGTGATATGACTGGTGATCCATTTATACGCTGCCGGCCCTTCACCAAAGAGGACCTCTGCGAACCAAATCCATGTGGCAATAATGCTATTTGTATACCTGGGCATGATAATACTGGACGCGAACGTCCCGTCTGTAATTGCCTGCCTGGCCATACTGGCAATCCGCTTTCACATTGTTCACGCGTAAGTAACACACATCACTTGACTTTAAGATTATGTGTTATTACATCTAGTTCCTTTATTGTTATGTAGGGTGAGTGCCTTAGCAACAACGAATGCCCAGACAATAAGGCCTGCATCAATTATCAATGCGTTGACCCATGCATTGGAAAATGCGCTACAGGTGCTAGATGTGAGGCAAAGGCACATCTCGCTGTCTGCCGTTGTCCGCCTGGCCAATCCGGTGATGCCCTTATCTCCTGCCGTCAAACACGCACCTTCCCAGTGGCCAAATACCACTAACCAACATGACCCATCTGAGTGGGTGGATAGTAAACGCCGCACTGCCTGCCTACAACTTTAACTTAACTACTACATAAAATCTCACTTATCAATTTTCTTTGCGTCCTTTAAATACATTTTTTTTTATTTTCTTTCAAATTAATTTAATGATTTTAATTAACTTAACGAGTTTAGAATTTTTGCACCTACATTTTCATGCTACAAATGCAAACAAGCAAAAATAAAATAACTACATAAATATATATATATATAATATATATATATATTTAAAAATTATATGAAAAATTAAAGTCTATTGATTATTGGATTGATATCATTGTTAAATTCAAATGGTTTCAAATATGAATGGGTGTGGAAGACCTTTTAAGTATACAACTGTTGGATGTTTTTTAAACTTTTTTATTCTTAAAGAAATTATATTCAATGCCAAAAAAA
This sequence comes from Zygothrica quintamaculata, assembly GCA_037044455.1. Taxonomy (NCBI): domain Eukaryota; kingdom Metazoa; phylum Arthropoda; class Insecta; order Diptera; family Drosophilidae; genus Zygothrica; species Zygothrica quintamaculata. The sequence goes on along the minus strand of JBAMBS010000822.1, from coordinate 401,369 downwards.
GCCACAGGATATCGAAACTAATAGGACTTTCTGCTAAGTTTAAAGAAACCTAAAATGCTGTTTAAAAGCCGATCTGAAGTTTCATGTTAAAAGTGATCTACATTACATACAGGTCGATACCATTTTCAATTGCCTAACAAATCAGCATATGTATACTGAATTGATTTGGAAATATCTTCTGCTGTCTATTTACAAACATTTTCATAGTTAAAGTAATATATTAAAGGTTCAAATATTGTAGAATCTAATGCGGCTACATGCTGTTGATAGGTTAATTTACAACTGTTAACTAAAACAACAATATTAAATTGTTTAACAACACTTAACATAATGTTGTTGCTGCTATCGTTGCTGCTGCTACCGTTGCTGCTGCTACTGTTGCTGCTGCTGGTGCTGCTGGTGTTGCTCCTACACAAAACAGTCGCAATGTTGTTGATAAATAGAAATTCATTATATATATTCAAATTCAAATTCATTATATTTTACATTGACTAGATCCTTCCAAACTTCAATTTTAAAATAGGTTGATGTTGCATTCCATGCGCATATATCCAGGTGCCTAAAATGAAAATTCAATTAAATAATTGTAAAGTCGCTTTAAATTTAAATTTGTGGATAAAACTTACCGTTAATTTTGCGCTTGAAAATAAATAATCATACTCAATATTCTCATAATAATAATTTTTGGATCAAAATCATAGAAAAGGTTTTAAGATATTTAAAAAAAAAAAGGTTTTGAAAAAAATTGCAAGTCAATTTATAAAAATTGATTTAGTTCCTTTATTATATAACGTATAAACTTATTCATTCTGCTCAATGTGGTATGTTTATGTATAATTCCGAAATATTTATATATATACATATATGTATATATAAATATATATATATATATATATATATATATATATATGCACTTTCTAAGTCTGTCATTAAATAATTATATTTGGTGTTGAAACACAATAAATATATGTATACGATCTGGCTTAAAGTGCTTTATATTAATATAATTACAATCATATACCATCATTGATTCCAGTTTCATATCTAATTGGCATTTGGAAAACAATTGCAAAATAATTTACAGACACGACACAAAAAAAAATAAATATATATATATATATATATATATATATATATATATATATATATATATATATATATGAATATATATGTATATATAGATATTTAAATATTTTGGTTATATACATATATAGAAATGTACTTTAATATAATTTATTTGAACATTACTAAATGATAAGTGAAATGTTTTTCTATTTTTTTTCTCTCTTGTTTTTAGTTGGGCATCAAATAGCATTCTTGACTTTTGTGGCAATGTATCGAGTTTCAATATGGTCAAAGCTATATAACCGTTTGGATCGTAGAAGATCCAAGAACTCAGCTGTGCATAAGTGGCTAAAGTCAGTTTCTGTTGTTGGTAACAACTTGTAACAAAAATGGTTAGACATATGTATGTTTATATGTAGGTATGAAATCTGTATAGGTTATATCCTTTTGAAGACAGCTATATAAAATGCCAGTTACTATATATATAAATATACATAAAACTACATGGATTAATGATAAACACATATAATTTGTATCGATTTCTCTGCAGCTGCGTTTTCGCAATTATTGTTTCATTTCTTCCTTTTGTTTTGTTGTTTTTCTTTCATTTTTTTTTTTGTAGTTATTGTAAATACAAATTTCTTTCGTTTTGATTCTCATTCAAATATAAATATATATTCTTGTATAAATATGCAATTTGATTTTCGTTTGATTTTTAATGTTATTTTTTTTTCTTTCTATATGTATATCTATATATATATATATATACATAAATATATATATGTATATATATATACGTATATACTAAATACAATTAATTGCGCTTTACACTTTTTGTTACGGCTCAGAAGAAGGCATTACAAAAATTAGAACAAAAAAATTTAAAAAAAAATGTATGTCTTTTACATGTGTTTGAGTTTGAGTTTGAGTTTGTTTATCTTTCTCTCTGCGTGTGTGTGTGTGTATGTGTGTTTTCTTTTCGGTTATTGTTATTGTAATAGTCTGCCATATGAACCTGTATTACGCGCCCCTACAACGTATTCTCTTCAACATTTTGCTTTTGATGGTAATGACGATGATGATGGTGATGGTGTTGGTGGTGGTGCTGCTGCTCCTGTTATGCCGTCGCTTTCAACTGCAACATTTATTTGATTTCCCTTTGCCCTTTTGTTGCTTAACAATTATACGATCTTTTTGCTGTTCATCTGATGCAGTGCGCAGCTTATGGCTTAGCACTTGTCGTGTTATAGATAGAAACATATCCTCCACATTGAGGTTATCTTTGGCGGATGTCTCGAAGAGTTCAATATCCATTTGCCGCGCAAAACGTTGCGCATCTTCTGTTATGACTACCTTACGATCCGGATCATCATTTTTGTTGCCCACTGAATTTAAAAAATATTCAAATAAAAATATTAAAATTGTTTATTTAACTATTAAATTATTTTTATACTTACCTAATACCTTGTTGACTACATCGCAATTGTTCTGTATTTCCTCCAGCCAGCGCCTTACATTCGCAAAAGAATCACCATTCGTTACATCATAAACAATGATAACACCGTGTGTTCCTCGATAATAGGTGCTGGTTATGGTACGAAAACGTTCCTGTCCAGCCGTATCCCAAATTTGCAGCTTAACACGCAAACCATCTATAACCACAGTGCGTATCTTAAAGTCTACACCAATTGTCGTTATATAACTGCCCGAGAATGTGTCATCTGAGAAGCGTATAAGTAGAGAGGATTTGCCCACACCTGTACCAAAATATACAAATGAAATATGTGTAAAAAAGAGGGTGTTTCACAATATATATATAGATATGTATGTATGCTTTGTATGTATATGCGTATATAAAATATTTCAATAGTGTTTCTCGCATGCTCAAGTGTTTAATAATGATTAAAATATTTCGCTTATCCAACAACAACAAAAACAACACGATATTTCATAGCTGGCAGTTCTCTAATTACTAATCCAGTTGCACAAAATAGAAAAAAAAAATATATAAAGTAAAAAAAACTGCCCCTAAAACAAGAACAATAGCAACAACAACAGCTTTAAAACAATAAAAAATAATAATAATTGCAATAAATATATTACAATAACAATTCAATTTGTTTCCGAGTAGCTAATGAGTTCGCATTTAACATTTGCCAAATGAAAACCTCATTTTGTGGGAAAAAATATAATCGACATATATATATTTGTTTGTTGTTTGTTGATCGACTTGTAAAACATATTCAAAATAAATATATCCAGGTTTATGTTACACATTGTACATTGTATTGTTTTCATAAGTTATTGCTTATGTTCCACTTAATTTTCTTAGAAAAAACTTATGAGCTAATAGCGGAAATCAATCGGATTAAATAGAAATATACTACAAGAAAAAGTTTTAATAACAATAACAATAATTCGTAAAGTAGTAGTAGTACAACAAAGAGAACAAATCTTGCACGTAATCTTGCATGTTTTCATACTTTATATGCTTGCATCATAGATCCATATTTTATCTATTACAACAGCCAAAAACAGTTTGTTAAATTTCTAGTTCCCTTATTAAACCTATAACTTCATTGGTTTCAGATTTCTACTATAGTTTAATTAGTTAATATTTTGCAATGTTTAAGAGAAATAAGGCGCAACATTTACTATATTTGAAACAAACAAGTTGTAGTTAAATTACCTAAGCTGCCATTAAAACGTTTACGAATTGTAATACTGAAAACATTAAAAAAAAAATAACACATATATAACATTGAAGCACAGTTAAGTCTAAAGATGAAAAAGGAGCACAATAACGTTTAATTGTAGGCTAAACGAAAGTAGTCTTAGCAGTTCTCTTTTACCTGATGTAATCTCTATAGCAGAGAGTTTATAATTTTGGGAGAGTTGTAAGAAAATAAAGAGCAACACAACAGCTGATTGGTTGCACAAGAAAACGGATGCAACGCAAACACACACACACAACACAAAGAAAGTTAATTGAGCAAAAAAAAAAAAAACTTAATCTGAACAAAACTCTGGGCCAACCCAACAAAATTTGTAATTGAGCACATGCAGTTTTCTTTTGTTCTTATTTTGGTTTTGTTACTATTTTTAACGTTGCTGTTTTCTTTTTTATGGTTGTTTTTTTGTTTTATTGTTGGGCAGGTGAATAAACCAAGCAAGAATGCATACATTAATATAAAGATATAGATATATATGTGCAGATGAATGTATGCTATGTTAGACATGTATGTAAATATTTGCATTCACACTTACCGCTATCACCAATTATGAGCAACTTAAACATATGATCAAAGTGGCGTGCCATTTTGGAGCTGTTGTTTTTGTTGTAATTTACAGTTAAACGGCGTTGAGGTTGACGCTAACAGCGGCAGTGACGCTGGCGTCCAAGTTAAACAATGCAAAATTTTGTGAAAAAAAATGTAAAATATTTTTTTTTGCGTATTTTGCTGCGATTAATGCTGCTTGTTGCTGTTGTTGTTTGCCGTGGCTGAGCCTTGCTCCCACAGACACTGACACACCCACACACATACACAATGGCGTGCGCCGCTCTTTTTCTATTCTGCTTTCTCGCTCACACCCACACCGCTGATGCTGGCTGCTGGTGCTGCTGCCGGTTGCTCAAATAATAATATGATAAACTGTTGTTCTTCTAGCTGCTGCTGTTGCGAGTCTCTCTGTATGGGTGTTTATGTGTATATGTGAGTATGCTTGAGTGTGTACGTGTGTGTGATAAGCTGCCTATTGTTATTAGTGTTGTTGTACGAAGAGTTTATAGTTTGATACTCGTTATTTAATTCCCGGCTGTTGCTGGCGTTACTTTTGCATGAATTTATCAGCAATTCGATGGAAAGGCGGCAAGGCATAAAATGTCAGACACAGGCCGACTTGTTGTTTTTGTTGAATGTTACTATTGTTACTGCTACTACTGCTGCTTCTGCTGCTGATGTGTGTAGTAGACAGAATGGAACTTTTGATCACGGTAATACAGTTGATTATAATTGGCTAATTTATAATTCTTTAAATTTAAAACTATAACGATTACAACACTATTTATTATTAATGTGCTAGTAGACAGCAAACACACAATGCAAACGCACAACAAATTAGCAAGTCGCAAAGCCCTCCTCGTTTTCCGTTTCCCTTAACGAACACAATGCCAACGAATTATGCCTCTTTATTATTAGACGATATACGTACTTAGACACACACACATACACATATATGCACTTTGAGTTGAAATTATTTTTGGTTTATTTTGCACCTGCACTACTGAGTGGTTTCGAAAACTTAAATAAATTCATATTCTTATATTATATTCATATTATGAGTAAACTATTACTAACACACGTATATATATGGAATGGAGTTCAGATGAACGAATTTCATCGAACTATCGATTAAGAGCAAACGATATAAATATATGCTTACAATTTTACAGCACTGAAGAATTTTATCGACAAGCTTATCGGACCGCCATGAATCAAAAATACATATATTCTGGCAAAATTTGTTTATTTAATTTTTTATCCATATATAAATAGCACATATAAATCCAATCTGTTAAATTCATATTTCATAAATAAGATTTTATTTTGTCGTTTATGTATATCAGTGAAACTTTTATACGATATATATATAAATATATATCGAAGGCTTATATTATTAATAATTTAAATAATGTTAAGGTTATATTAAATATCAAGTATAGCATATATATATATATATATATATATATATATATATATATATATATATTATCGACTTTCCCAAAACACATTGAAATTGAATTCTTAAAAATTTCAACTTTATGTTAAAAAAATATATCAAAATATAAATTTTATCCCCACATGTATTTTTAATAGCACAAGTTTGTTACCGATTACTCAGCCAGTCATTCTAATTTATCATAATCGATGGCAGCAACAGAACAGTATTTATAACGGCTAAAAAATCAAATCTGGAATGAACCGGGTAATAGGTACATTATTTTTATAAAGCGTTTTAGCCTAATCAATTAATTTGTTAAATAAAAATTCACATTTCTTGCATTATAATAAGTTATCATTAGCTCTTATTAATTAAAACATCGAACTTATTTCACACCTTTTTAATTTTATGAGAAATATATCAAAATAAAACCGTTGCTTTAAGTTAAGTTAGTTGTTAATAGACAAAATTTTGTTAAAAACAAAATGTGAATAATTAACAATAATAACTTATAATATTAGTTTATATTTACATAAATAGTGTAGAAATAGTATAAAGTAATAGAATGTTACAAAATCTTTTGATATAAATGTTACTACATAGAAATGTGACACTATATTTTATAAGTCCCTTTAGTCTCAAAAAATAAACAAATGGACTAATGGATTCATAGAAGTTATCACCGAGAAATGAAAAAAGCTTCTTATGTCCTGGCAACTACCAAACCAATTGCAGGATGTACAGGTTCATTTCCTCCGAGAAATAGGAGAGATTTAATGAATAAACATCACAAATCACATACTATTCCATAGTTGAATAACAGTGAAAAACAAATTTTTTTGTTTTATATCTTTTCTTGCATTTGTTTTAATAAAAAAATAGAATTAATTTCTTAATTTCTAATTAAGCAACTGCTGATATTTTAGTAATACACTGTACAATTTCTTATAAGATAACAAGACACAGTATATGAATTAATCGATAATTAAAAAATATTAAAAATACTTCAATAGAATAAAATTAGTCATATTAATACATTTATATTATACAAATATGTTTCTACTTCGCCTTCAACATGAAAAAGACTGAAAAGGAAGTCATTACCTATATATCTATCTCTCTCTTATTCATTATTAACAAAGTAGTGACATCAAAAGGATACAAAAATATTGGTTGATATTAAAATAATTATTTGTGATATATATATATATATATATATGTGTATATATATATATATATATATATATATATGTGTGTATATATATATATGTATATATATATATTAAATATTTAAAGCAGTGTGTGACTGTCATTAACTTAGACAAGGCAATCCAAACGAATATATTGCAGTATATATAGGATAATGAATAAACATCAATAGATAAATAATTGCTGTCATGCTTATAAAATTTTAGTTTGTTATTTTATGTACAATATATATATAAATAATACTTCTATTATCAGACTATTCAGAGTCGTTATTTTTGTGATCGAGCACGTGTACGATTTGCTATGCAGGATATATCAAAAGGAGAGTTAAGTGGATTCTGAGACCTAAGGGCGCTATGCATATGCAACCGTGACTGCCGACTCTGTGTACGTGTAGATAGTGGTGGTGGTGTTGCACAGCTAGGTGTTTTGCTTCGCCTGGATGGAAAAAGCAATGGTCTATTAACTAAACCACTATCATCTCGCATCATTTCATCCATTCGTAAAACTGCTTGACGATTGTGTATGTGATAAGGTTCCCGGTTTGGAAATGTTTGTAAAGTTTCTGTTGTTGTTGATGGATTCGTTTTTGTTACTGTTGATGTGACAGTTTCTTTTCGCCTTGCTGCTGTAGCAGGGAATACAAAGTCATCAGATTCTGATTCAGAATCTGATACAAATGGGATACACCTTTTAGTTGATATCATACGGTTGTGGTTTGATTGATAGCCTTTTTTATGATGATTTTCTGCCGTTGTTTGCCAGTTGTTATTATTGCTGGCAGTCGATTTGGCAGCAAAAATTTCGAATGGATCCAATTCGTCGTCATCTGTATCATATGTTTTATTCTGAGTATCTGACGTGCTACAGTCGTCACAACAATAATCGTGGGACATATATTTTGTGCATATTGAATGCTTAGGATTTCCGCCACACAGTTTACAATAAAACAATGAAGATATGCTGCCTGTACGTCCATTAGAATTGCGACACGTAACAGCAGTACACTCGATTGAAAACTCCTGCTGATCGGCATATGCATTCTCTTGCTCCCAAGCTGCGTCACTACAATATATAAATTAAATTCAAATTAATAATTAAAATTTTTAAATTTTACACTAACCTATCTGGCACAAATATGCCCCAAAGAGTAACTGAACGAAATTGTTTATTATCATTACACAATGGACACTTGAAAAAGTATCCAGATGAGTTGGCATAAAGCTGCAGGCAATCCTTATGGTACCAGCCGTTCCTGCAGCACTTTCCACGTATATGTTTTGTGCCACTAAATGTTTCATCCTTATGAATTAATGAATCAAAGCATATTGCACAGGTATCCTTGCGTGTTGCACGTACACGATTGGCGGTAATGTGTTTGTGACAGTATGATCTATATGTACCACAAAACTGATTTTGAGCGCAATTTTGTAACCCACAGTGTGTGTGAAATGTTCGCCGACAGCCTGGATTGCAACAACCAATGTTTGCTCCCAATTTGTGACAGTAACAACAGAACTAAAAAGCGAAAAAAAATATAGCAAAAATAAACACTAATATAAATACATACCAAATGTTTTATGCGTTGTAGTTCTTCTTCAATGTCCTTTAGTCTAAAATTTAAGATATCATTGCGACCATTACCTCTTTGCACTAAGTTAGAGCTGAGATACTGCGTGGGAGGAAATATATATATATATTATAATTATCTATTTTTTACTTTCCTTTGTTTTTTACGCTTACCAAACAATTTTTGTGTACAGCAATTTTGCCACTCGTGTAAAGTTTACCAAAATGCAGTTCATTATTTTCCTTTGAGCGGCAAAGAAGACAACTTTTCATGCTTAAGGTTTGTTATATCCGATGTAATATATCTGTGTTATTTTGTTATAATTTATTATTTTTGGCAATGTTTACGAGGTACACTGATAAAATAGTTACCAAAGTGGCGGGAACGCAAAGTGAATTGCCGACGTTAGCAAGCACTGTATGTTCGGCTAGTGTTAGTAAACTTGTATTATTACTGGCTTGTTGATATGAGAGATGAGCAATAAGCGAAGCAACCAATACACAAAATTGTCAAAAACCAAGTAAAAAAATAAAAATAGATTGAAATAAAATAATAAGCATAACACAATGTAAACTTGAATTGGAACTATCACCTTAAGTGAAAATTATTTAAGGCCACAAACAGACCTAACACCAATGTACCCACCACTGAATATAACTAAGATTAAGATTATAAAACACGATGATATTGTTAAACCAAGATCAAAAATTAATATCACAATTTACATAATTATATTAATAAAAATTCTTGTTATATATATTATATTATAATTACTAACCCATTTATATTATGACACAGGAAACTAAGAAAACAAATAAAACAAAAACAGAATGTACCATAAAAAATAGAAATGGAACAAAATCCATTACCCGTATTGGATCTATCAATATCAGCCGAATTATACGCTTCATTCTAAGAGGAGGGAAGTGACGTAATCTCGTCCACTCTATACCCACTTAAAAGTCAAATAAATAAACAGCGACAGTTACTACTGCTGCACTCAAAACAAAATTAACTTAAATTTCACACTCAGCATCAAAATGCAAAGGCATAACAAATAAAGTCTCGAGATGCAAACAATAACAAACAAATTGATGCGCCAATAACAAGCGCTCAGCATCAATATCAATATAGATCAATTGTAAACAATAAACCAAGTGTGGTACGCTTAGAATCATCTGAACATATTAAAAATTAATCTTAAGCTAACCGTCAAATGAAGCATTACATAATCTTCCGTAAATAAGAACAAGTAAGAAATTTGTAGTCGAGTTTACCCGACTACGAGATCCCTTTGCCTACAGACACAGCCATACACACACATAAGCACACATACACACAGTTTTACACGCACTTTAAGCTTTTTCTCACGCTTTTTAGCCGCCCCCCCCCCCCCCGTGCTCTATATTTTTTGTTCAATCTTAACGAAATTCACAATGTAGATCAAGAATGGTGAATTTATTATGTGTACCAAACAGAAATTTGATCGGTTGAAAATTCTGCTTAATAATCGTTTCTTTCGTATAACGGGGGTCAGGGGAGGAAATTCAAAAATCTAAAACAAACTCATATACCATGTACCAGATTTGAGGTTTAAAGGTAATTTACGTATAAGAATTTTGATGGAGTCATTGATGGCGTCAAGAGTAAAATGTTGTTGTTACCTTCTCAGTGGATTTTCGATATTATAATATATATATGTATATAATATTAAGATCTGTAGTACTGTAAAGTTATAATTTACTTAAGTATATAAGGTATAATAATTTATACTGTAATAATTTATTATATGTGTTGTTATATGTTGGGTCATTTAGTAAATTTGAATTATTTTTTAGACACTCAAACTGAAATATAAATATATTAGGTTGTTTGGTAATGACATACCGGTTGTTGCATTCAAATGTCGCGCTTTGCTTGTGAAGTCACATGGAATGGTATCTGGCAGTGCTGCATATCGTTGGATAGGTCATGGCAACACCTTTTAAATGACGTATAGTTTGCTTACATCAGTTTCCGCGCTTAAAAATTACAATCGATCGAAATGGAGTTCACAAACGCTGAAATTCGAGTAATTTTGAAATTTTATTTTGCATAAGGAAAAACTGCTGCGGAATCTCGCAGACAGATTATTTCTGTCTTAGGAGACAACAAACTATCGGTTCAAACTGCAGAACAGTGGCTCAGGCGATTCCGAAGTGGTAATTTTGTCACCGAAACACCCAAGCCCGCCGGACGACCAGTGACCGTTGATACGGATAAAATCATGGATATAGTGGATCGAGATCGTCATGTGACTATTAGAAGCATCGCAGAGGAGTTCCAACTAAGCACGGAAACCGTCCATAGGCATTTGAAGTCGAAAAAGTTGTCAAAAAAGCTCAATGTATGGGTGCCTCATGAGTTATCTCAAAAGAACCTTTTGAACCGTGTCTCAATCTGCGAATATCTAATGCACCGTAATAAACTCGACTCATTTCTGGATCGGTTGGTCACTGGCGATGAAAAATGGATCACATATGACAACACCAAGCGTAAAAGATCCTGGTCGAAGCACGGTGAGTCGGCTCAAACGGTGGCAAAGCCTGGATTGACGACTCGCAAGGTTTTGTTGACTGTATGGTGGGATATCAGAGGAATTATCAATTATGAAGTGCTGCCTTATGGCCAAACCATCAATTCTGACCTCTACTGTCAACAACTGGAGCGATTGAAGATTGCACTTGAACAGAAGCGGCCAGCCATGGTGAATTGTAAGGGCATTGTGTTCCAGAATGACAACGCCAGGCCCCATACATCTTTGGTGACTCGTCACAAGCTACGGGAGCTTGGTTGGGAAGTTTTAATGCATCCACCTTATAGTCCGGACATTGTCCCAAGCGATTACCATCTGTTTTTCACCATGCAAAATTTTTTCGATGGGCAGAAAGCTCAAAGGAGGCTTGTGAAAATCGAATTGCCGAGTTTTTTGCCAATAGAGACAAAGACTTCTTCAGAAGAGGCATATACAAATTACCATCAAAATGACAGCAAATAATCGAAGACAACGGTACATATAGCACTTAAATCGGACAATGGTAACTACGTTATGTATTTACCAAAACAACCTAATATTCAATCATGATTTTACTTTATAGTTAATATCAATGTTATATTATATAAACTTATTTTCTTAAATATTATTATAGAGAGTTTCTTTATAAAAGGATTTATTATATAGCTTATACAACAAAGAAATAAGTAATTTTATTCATTTTGCTAGAACTCATTTGGTCTGGTGGGTTCGAAGGAAACGTCTATTTCTTTACTGCTGGTTATTTTCCTGGTAAGGCGACACCACATATATGCTTATATAACAACGTAATCCTTAGACCGAAGCCCTTTAGGATAAAAATTTACCATTTTGACTAGGTGCTTTGGCTATTTTTGATTACCGTTTTAAAAATTCGAACTGGAAGTTCGGAATGCTTTTTTTGTAACTGGGGAAGGATGAATATGTTTAATAGTTTGATTGTCCGATAGGATTCCATTTGCTCTTGATACCTTAGCATATAGCTAAATTTGACCAATAACAAGAAAAACATTACCTTCTCGAGGAATTGTTTGATTTTCCTTTTGCCCATGTGATCTTCCCTAGGCCTCCATCTTTTGAAGGATTTAACCTCAACCTTACCCTCCTCCAAGATGATGGGCGAGACAGGTCATGTACATAGTTTTTTTTACAATTGATTAGCCCCCTATGCCTTTTGAAAAAAAGTAGAAAAGGAACTACTTAGAATCTATATTGCTTATTTTCGTACGCAATACGAATTGTTCTAGATTTTTGAATTTCCTCCTGACCCCTGCAATACGACAAAAACGATTATTGAGCACAATTAAATTAAATTTCTTTTCTTTTCTTTTGGCGTACATAATAATTATATCATTCTTGATCTACGTTCTTGATTTCGTTAAGATTGAATTATTCAACATTAAGTATTATGATATAGACCGTGGGTGGGGGGATAAAAGCCGGGCGCAACACCTCAAAGTGCGTGTATAAATGTGTGTATATTTGGGTGTATGTGACTGTATTTGGGAAAAGGGTCTCTCGTAGTCGGGTACACTCGACTGCAGATTTCTTACTTGTTTTATCTACATTGCACAGTGGTCAACTATATAGGCCAGAAATTAAAAAATTTAATTTAAGGACTGTAATCAAAACTTTAAGACAAAGGGTTTCAAGAGAAAGAATATATGTCGAAATGAGCTCTGGGTAAAAATGGGATCTATGTTATTAGGCATTTCATCAGACACATGTTTTGAGTTCAGTTAGTTATGCATGGAAGAAAAGGGTTTTTCATAACTCTCGCAATAACGAAGAGAGTCCTTTAGTAATTTATTTATTTATTTATTTGTTTAATATCGACTATAAGCAGTCGACCAAGAAATTGGGGTACAAATTAAATTAAATTTTTACAAATATTGCGTATAAAAGTAAAATAAAATTAAAATTAAAGTATAAAATTAAATGATTTTAAATTTAAATTTAAACTAGGACTGTTAAAAATTGAATTAAAAATGATCCAACATTTGTTGCAAAAAATTGGAAAACCAAGAAAAACTCAATTAGATTATCAATATTAGTAAAACTGTTAGTTATTGTTCGTTAAAAATTTAAAAATTAGATTTTTGTTTGTTGTTATAGAGGCATCAACAGGCGAATATTTCATCAAAACATTAAAAAGAATTCTTGAAAAATTGATTATAAAAGTTTTCTTTTAATTTTTAATTTTCATTACACAAAATTTACAGCAAAATATTTTAGCTGAGAAATGGACCCGTATTGCCAGAGAGAAGCTGCTCCCTTCAATGTATTTATTATTTTAATCATTAATGTATATTTATTTGTTTTTATATTTATAAATTTGTTGTATATTTTATTAAAATTTAATGTATTATCAAATTATAATTTATTATTTTACATTTATTTTTTAATGTAAGAGAAGCACTATGCCTGCGTGAGGCTGTCGTACACAGTGGAAAATTTTGGGAAATAATGAAAACCACTACGAATCCATATCAATATCATGGACTAATCCATGTATTCCAGAAAAGTTTACTGTATTTAAGTTTCCTTGAATAAATAGTAACTGCAAAACTCTGTCAGCAAAATAAGGAGCTGTTTCAAATATATACAGTATATACAGTCGAGTCTCGATAATTCGTACCCCGCTAATTCGAAATTCTCTATAATTCGTAAAAATTTCATACATTTTGGTCCACTCACTAATTCGTAATATTTTTCGCAACGCAAAAAATATTAAACCTCTTATAATTCGTAATTTGATTTCATAACCTCTTACAATTCGTAATGCAATGCAAAATTCTGGTCAGTTGAGTCACCGTTAGGATTTGTAGACAGTTATGCCGCCTTTATGTCGCTATACATGGTGAATTTTTTTGCTAGCTCACATTATTTTCTATTAGCCAACTGATTTTTTCGCAAGCGTACAATCAATGCGAAAATGTCTAAAAATTTACGAATAATTAATTAATTTAATTTGCATTTAATATATAAAAAGTACAAAGGAATGTACTTATGTTGATTTATTGAGTCCAACAATTAAGAAATATATAAACATTATCTATAATACAAGAACCGCGGTAATTCAAAATTTTCGTTAAATGGAAACCTCGGTAATTCGAAATCCCGCGTAATCCTTAAAAATCTGATCCCCGTGGCATTACGAATTATCGGGACTCGACTGTATATATATATATATATTCAACCTTGGGGACACTCAAATTTTAAGGTTACTTTTTACGTTTTTTACTTTTTGATTTATATACAAGTTAACATAAGTCAAATATCATGTAGTCTTTGACTTATGTTAGACATCGGCAACTTTTTCTCATTCAGAATTAGGCCTGATGTCAACGCATAGCCGGCAGACACAGCATATTTGCGAGGCCGCTATAAAGAGCTTTTTGCTGTTAAGTTAAGAATGTTATATCGATTGTATGTAAGTTAGTTTAAATTTGATTTCTGCAGCGAGCGCATCTGTTCGTCTCAATAAATTACATTTTACTAAACCATTACGTCTCATTGTTCAGGCACCGCCTAACACGTAGAAATTACAATTATTAATATGAACCCATATTTTGTTAAATCTTAATATATTAATTTATATATATATACATAAAGAATATATATTCTTTATCAGGACATTCAATTGATTAGCCTAGTCGATCTAAACCTATCCGTCAGTTTTCTTTCCGTATGTGCGTCCGTTCGTTTATAATAACGTCGTCTGTAGGCAAAGGTGTTCATGTCATCGGGTACACTCGTCTACTGCTTTTTACTCACATCAAAAATGATCATGGCTTTCTTAAACTCTCAACACAAATCGTTCAGTTACAAAGCAGAACCTAAAGAAATAAAAATAAAGGCTATAACTTGAGCGAAGACCATTTAACATGAGACACAATGCGAACGGTTCATTTCAGACACTTAAATCAAAAAGCCTATGAGTGAGATATTTACTAAAACAATTGCTCAACTGTTATTTCCATGCTCTGATATATATTCATATTTTAAGGTTACTTTGTTGTACCTTTATATATATATATTCAAAATATCAAGGTACACCAAAGTAACATTACAATGTGAGTCCCCAAGCTTGAATTTATCCATTGTACTGCTTTAACTCGTTGGGAATTATAAGCATTATTGACAAATCTGTGTCTCTCAAAATTACAAAATTTTATTGATACCCCAGCAAGCGGTGCGTTGCAGTTCATGTTGCCACAAGATGCAGAGGTATACCCGACTACAAGAACATACTTTGCTTATAAACACAGGCATACACACACATACATATACAAATTGCTATACGACTCGGTTAGTCATCCTGAAATTAAGAATATATATATTTAATGATTATGTTTTCCATACTTTTGGTTTTTGCACAAATTCAATTCTAAACGCAAAGCTTACTAGAGTATCAATCATATTTCATATGAATACTGAAAACTAATATGTTTTTATAATTCCCAACAAGTTAAAGCAAAATATGGTTTATTTCTCATTCGGGGACACTCAAATTTTAAGGTTACATTGGTTTACCTTTAAATTTGTTGTTTTTATATATTTATATATATTTGGTTTATATATTTATATACTTTTTATTTGTACTGTCTGTACTCCGACTTGGAATTTCTGCTCAGACAGAACTATTCAGTTACCATTTCTTTCCAAGGAATACCCGCTGACTGAAAGCTCCGCTCTAAAACACGTGTCGTGGTGTTCAATTTAAGATTTAATTTTTTTCCCCTGCTTGCAATTGATATGGATACCGTAATGGATTCCATATTACTGCAAATTTTATCACAGTGTACGATGATGCTTCCGACCCACTGAAAAAAATTAAAAATTAATTCAAATTTAAAATTTAAATAAACTATAAATAATCAATAAATAAAAATAAAATATATAAAAATATATATACGAAAAAAAAAGCAGCAGCTTCACTCTCTTAAAGAAATACGTATCTATTTTCCAGCTAAAATATTTTGTTCTAAATTTTTTTGTAATAAATAAAAATAAAAATAAAAACAAGTTTTTAAATCAATTTTTTTTTAATCAATTCTTTTCTATTTGCCATTCGTTCTCTCCATTGCTAAAAGACTCTTGATTATTGCGGCACTTACGGAATATGTTTCCTCCCATGGAATAGTTGGAGTAGCCCTATTTACGGTAAGGGAAAGGTGTAAACTAACATTTAATTTGTAATCAAGAAGAATTTATAAGAATTTGTAATTTGAAGAGGCTGACAAGAACCTGGACGACGCCTCAACAAACGTCGACCACATAGCCTCATAAGCCGGATACCTAAAAGGAGGCTAGTTTAATTTATCTTTGTAACTATTATTATTATCTTCTATAAGCTACACCTTAATGGTTAGCCGGCGCACCCAATCGGGCTGAATTATTCGACACAAAGGACACAATAAGGTCTTCGAGGACAATAATAATATTCGTATTCGTAAACAATAATAATAATGAAAAAACAAAAAAATTTTTAAGTCAATAACACTATCTAGTCTACCTAAGATAATATGAACGAAAAAATAGTTAAAAGTTTTACCTGTTACATACACAGGTTGCATTAGCCCTTAGGCCTAATTATTTTTTAAATGAGTAAAGGATTAATTTTCATCCTTATATCTTAGATATGAATATATCTTTTAGTTTCTTTAGTGTGCAATAATTATTTGTTCTTTGCTTATTTAAGACCAATAAAAAAGCAATCAATTAAAAAGCCAATTATTCAAATAAAATAAAATATTATATTTGCATTTTAAATAATACTACAAAACTCATCTGGAAATTAAATAATGAATAAATTTTTTTTAAAATATGTGTATAAAAATCAATTAAAACAGATAATGAATTTAAAATCTCTTTATTTTTTAAATCAAATTAAAATTCTTCTAATTTTTCTCATAATTATTTTTGATATGAAACAAAACAAAAAAAAAATCTTATTGTCAGCTTTTGTTAAACAAACAAAATGTAAAATACATAGATTTGGCATATTTTGATTAAATTATAAATATTTAATACATAAAGGATACAAACTACCACGGAATATAAAGAAATGATCAAATTTTCAATTTGCTTTGTTTGTATTGAAACTTAAGGAATGCCTCCATCCTCTTTGGTTTAAGCATAAACTATGGAAGTATATTTATAGGTTATAGACTCTATATGTATTTTTGTTTTTACTACATTCCTTCTGTTGTATAATATGTTATTTGGACAATGATTTAAATATTATGTGGTAGCCAATTATAACAAAATTTCCAATATTACAGATTCATATTAAAATTTTACAACTAAAAACAAAAACTGATTCTCCTACAGACTTAATATCTAACTATATTTTATGAATATAAATTTTACAATATATGTGGTTTTTTTGTTTTTGTTAGTATGCGGCTATAATAAATTGCTTCTTCACTTAAGGCTTAAACATAAACGATAAAACATTTTCTTCGAGTTAAATTCCAGCACGTTCAAGAGCGCTCAATTGAGTGCCCAAACGTTCTTCCTTGGCTTTGCGCTCTGCGCTTATCTTCTTTGAGCTCTGGTAATTATTGAGAAAGGTTTGCACATCAATTTTTCCATTTAAGAAATGTTCTACATGGCGATCGCATTCAGCATCAGCATTCGAGGCGGCTATTTGCAAAAGTTCCTACAAAATAAAAACAAAAAATAAAAATTAATTTATATAAGAAATGTTCTGTATTTAACAAGTTGGTGATTATTTAAGGCAGTTTACCCTTATATGTTGTGGTGCATATTCTTCCGATTTTTTTAAGTACTTCTTGTTAAGTAAGTCACACTTTTCACCAAGTGTTTTAAGTGCAGTGTAATCATCACTAAGTCGCCGTTTTAATTCCACCAAATGTGTAGTCTTACTTTCATTTTGGCCTATTTAGGTTTAAATATGAAACTTAATAAAAATGTAGTATTATATTCTTATGTTATAGACTTACGTGAAATGGTTTCGACTTGATTCATCATGGTATCTAGTTCTTCATTTAAGTGCTGCACCACCGACATCTCTTCGATAAAATCATCAAAAAACTCTGGATCACGATCAAGCTGTTTAAGCTCTTCTAACGATAATGTTGATAAATTTGGCATATTGTCTTCTTCCTTTAGTTTTAGTTCATTATCCTTATTGCTAAGTTGTTGTTGCTGCAGTTGCAGTTGCTCCTGTGACTGCGGCTGCAGTAGCGCTGCCTGCTGCGCAGTAGGCATCACGCAATCGCAATGACTGGGTAGCAAATTGCTATATAATGTATTTCTTGTATCTATCTATAAATGTTAAACAATATATAAATATACTACATTTATTTACTTATTGTTAATTATTGTGCAATTATTAAGAACTATCTAAATTAAATTAAATTTTACTCACAAATTACTTGATTGCTTGCAGAATGTAAACCAAATGTTGAGTTTATTTGTGTTATGTTAAACCAAAAACAACATTCTATGCTATTAAGCACCGTTTGTTTGACAGACAGTGTTGCCACATTACAAAAAACAAAACATACAGCAGCTGTTAGAAAAAAAATAAATAAATTTATTTAACATATTTCTGTAGATTAATTATATATATGTTTTTAGATAATACTTGCTTAATTTGCATTTTTCAATTGGTGTAAGCGCAGTAAAAAAATGTTGACGGCAAAAAAAGTTTTGGGCACCCCGTAGAATATAGTAATGAATAACGATCACGAGAAATTTAAAAAATAATATATATATATATAGGTATGTATTTAATAAAAATGTTTTAAAATATATAAACTATATTTTTAAGGATTCATTTTATCATTTTCACTAAAAGCACAGTCTTATTGTATTTGCTATAAATATAAAATATTTACAATCGCAACAGTCACTGTTAATTTTATTTCTGTCAATTATAGAAATTGCGCATCACTGTAACCGAACAGCTGATCGATATATTGTCATTTGTTTTAGTTGAAAATCGTGTTACTAAACTCTATATCAAAAAGTTTTATATAATAACATCCAATATTAAATACTACATAAATGGCATTGCTTAAAATGAAATGGCTGCGTCGGTTTGTCCGTCGTCACACAAATCCAATTCCAGAGCATCGTGCTGAGTTGTGGAAACGCCGTTTGAGTATTGGTTATGCGATATTGGCATGGCAGGCATTTGGATTTGTATGCTACATGGTATACTCCGGGCGAAACGATTGGGCCAAATATTATGGTTACAAAACGGAGGAGGAATTGGCTCTATCGCCTGCGCAGCAGTTTGCAAAGCATATTAATGTAGAGGGAACTGGAAAAATTATACGTTTGTCAGGCTTTTCAAAGGTAGAAGAGGTACCCTTTGACTCTAGTGCTGTTAAGCGTGTTAAAGATTAAGCATTAAATACAAACACATTAGTCGGTAAATTAGTTTAAACAAATTTAATTTGTTTTGAATGTTTATTTAAAAATAAAGAAAACAAAACAGACTGAATTTTAGTATTATGTGTTACATTTTGGTATATTGTCATAGATGAAACACGGTCACACTGGTTACGCAACCAAACAGAAACAGACGCCGATGCATCAAACACAAACAAGCAAAGCCAAGGCTGTTAACAGACAAGCAGTTAGGGCAGCTAGCATCTCCATTAATAATAATAATAATAAATTCAAATAATAATTATAATTTTTGCAATAAGAGGTACGTAATGTCTACGTATGTGTGTTAAAAAGAATTCTTCGTAAGCCTTTGTATTACAAAGTCTTACCGTTACTGTTATTGCCGCTATTGCACTATGTGTAGGTCGCGCGTTGCATTTCATCTAAAAATAAAACGGCAACAAAAACAAGCACAACTTCATCATCGAAATCTATTTAATGAATATTAATTGGCTATCAAGCGTGCAGTGCAGTGCAGTCCAAGTCGAAGTCGAGGTCACATTGTCTGCCTCTTACCCTTTCTTTTACTCAGTCTTATGATATGCTGTGAGAGTTATGTGCAAGAAATAACGGGACCTGCAGTCGAAACAACAACAAAATGGCATTTGCTCTTCTCTCGTCTAATTGTAACTATTGTGCCAAAGAAATATTTTAAATACGCTGCAAATAATTACTAATTAGTTAATTTTTTTTTTTTTTTGAAATTTTTTTGTTTATTTGAAGTCTTGCAAGGCTTCATTCGCGACATGCATACGAATTTCTAATGCAATTAACGTGCGCGCCTCTGCTTCTAATGCTGTCGACGTCGCAGTCACAGGCGCTAACTAAATCCGTGGTTTCTATTACAGCAGCTGTGTAAAAAAAAACAAGAAGTGTGTATATATTTTTTTTTTTTAGAAAAGAAAAAGAATATTTTTATATGTGTATGTATGTATATATAGTGTAATGTAAATATATATATTCGTTATTTATATACATAGATTATTTTTGTGTTCCAATGTATTTTATTTTTGTTTCGCAGTTCAAAGAAAAGTAAAGTGTTAAGCAACGACGTCAACTAACGGTGTTTTTTACTTATTACAAAGAAAAAAAAAACAGTTCAGTGCAAGTGCTGCAAATATACGCGAATACACACACACACACAAATATATATATATATATATATACATGTATATAAATATATACCCGACAAACATATAATACATAAATGTGCATGTGTGCATACGTTGATTGATTATTACTGTTAATTATTGCTGCCTTTTGCATTGCATCTCTGGCGGGTAAGTTTGAACAATTATGAAAAATTGTAACTCTTTGTTTCTCACCCTCTTGCTTGGCTGGCAAAATTGACTCTTTCGAATAATTAAAAACGCATTAATTATATAATTTGAGTGAAATTTTCAACTTCACTTTCTGCTTCTAAGTTAGAAAGAAACAATATTAACAACAATAACAACAACAACAACAACAACATGAACACTAATAAGCAAAGCGAAAATCATTAGCAACCAATGAATAAATATTAAATAGAAATGAATTTAGAAATGCAACAAAACCAACAACATCAACAACAACAAACACAACAAACGATATACATAAAAAGTTAGTTTCTATTTCTACAGCTGAGAAAAAAAACAAAACCACAAAAAATAAAATGAAACCGTTTTCTAAAAATAATTTATTTCAAACTTTTTTATTTTTGTATTATTATTATTATTATTTTTTGAGAAACGAAAGGAAAACGGATTACAATAAATTTTAAACAATGAAATAATAAAAACGCGTTATACAAGCGCCGCAAAATGTTTAGCATATGGTAAAAACGCGAACAAAGCGTGCGATAAACACAAAAAAAAGAAGAAAAAAAAAACATAAACACACATGTCAAACAATAACTAAGAATGCTTTAGACGAGTGAGCCGGACTATCAGGCGCCCCTTACTTAGCTCTTAACTGTTTTACTTTATTACTACAGGTCAACGCAATATCATACCAAAATAAGAATTGAAAAAAATCATATGCTCATTTTATGATAATTCTGAACTGATTTAGAGATATGCTAATGGAATAATATTATATTAAAAATGTTATATTTATTAAATTGATCCCCTTGATGCCAAAAAAAACTAGAATCTTTGCCACAGACATACCGATAGTTACACCAAAATTATGATGTTGAAATTTCGACATGTTGCCTGTGTTATATAAGTCACATTTTGAACACATTGAATACACCCATTTTATATATTTTTAATGAGTTAAGGGTACAAAAACATATTTCAAGCATGAAACGGGAATATGACTGCAATAGGGGGAGAGGTGTGAAAAAGATTTTGAAGGCATGGCATTAAGTATCATATTAAATAGAGACAACGAATTTGAAGTACTCTTAAAAGTTGAGTTTAACCTAAAAAAAAGCTATATAAGTTATTGATTTATCTCAATTCCTAAAGTAAAACAATTCTCTTCATTTATTTTTGATTTAGCATAAATTTTTTTTTTAAATATAATATGATAAACTAAGTGATTCTGTTCTATGATATCGATTGATCAAATAATTAAATTATCTAGATTTGATTTTATCAACTTCTCTGTGAGCATTGAAGATGCATTCATGTTGTATAATTCAGATATGCTACATTATTTGTAGCGCATCGCTGGCGTAGCGCACCAAAGCGTAACATTCACATTCACAGACAAAACGACAAAGCAACAAACAAACTAAGAAAAAAAATAAAAAATAAAAGAAAAATTCGAAACGATAGACAAACGAACAAACGGTGCCGCTCGCTCACACGAGTGAATGCCCATAGACCTGGTCAAAAGCAGCTATTTCTGGGTTAGTTTTCTTATACCCTTTAACCAAAATGCTAGCAGGGATATAATAGATATATATATATATATATATATCAATAATTATATCAACTCTGGAATACAGTAGCTATTCGCTTTAACTACCTTAAAATTATATTTTCCTGTTTGTCTAAATAGAAATTAGGTTAATTTTTGTCAATTTCTGTATGTAAAGATATAGTTTTCAAAAAGTGAAAAGATAATTTTTACTGTCAGTAATCTCGACATTTAACTTATATATTTTTGTATCAAGTTTCACATGTTCCATACAGTAGCAAAGCGAAAATTTTAATTATAGAGCATCTGTCAGTCGACTGAATATATATTTTTTGCTTTTTTATTCTTATTACATACTATTATTATTACGATTTTGAATACTTATGTCATGCTTGGTGGTTAGCCAACTGTCTGACTAGTTAACTGCCCACAAGGTTTCTCAGGTGCCGTTGCCGTAGTCGTTGACGTTGTTGTTACCAAAGCCAAGCGTAATGCGATCCGTTAGTGCCGCCCAACGATCAAGATATTTGTGGTTTGTTTCTTTCTGCGTTAAGGGTAGAGAATATGGCACTGAAGGGGGGTAAATGCACCCTCTGTTGTGGTTATCACGACGCCTCTGAGCAACGATAAGTGACGTTGTTTCTTCAAGCTGGTCATAGACCTCTCGATGAGTTGTGGAGCTGCCGGCCTGCCTGCCTGCCCGCCTGCCGGTTGGTCAAAACGAATAACCAAAACATAAAACAAAAAAAAAAAATTCAGAAAAACCGCAAAATAGCCGACGCGCTTTGTGGCTTTTGCGGTTCCAAAAAGTAAAAAAAAGGCCGACCGCAACTGTCTTCCATCCAGGTTGCCCTCCTCTATGTTGGTCGATGATAGGCACACAAACTAGAAGCTAACGTAGTTAAGTAAGAAATTTCGGTCCCTTCAAACTCAAAACAGAGCAAAAATGTTGTTAAAAGAGACATTAGAGGAGCCCGATTAATCTCTTGGCCGTCTCTACCTGTGTGTGTGCGTTGGTTGGTCTGCCAAATCTTCAGCTGCTAAAGCATACGAATGAAAAGAAAAGAAAAAATATCGAAAATAAAACTGAATTGTCATCTATTGACGCTTCTCGGTTGATTGGCCTATGGGGCATCTCATCATTTCCTGGGAAACTTTATTCATTTAATACATACCCAAATATCCATAGTAATTGATTACATCTTGTTTCCAACAGGAAATCCTATAATTCATAGCTAATATCCTTAATACTTAAAAAAAAAAAAAAAAAATCTTGTTTTGGTTTTTAAATTTTATTTAATTTAAATGAGTTAAATTTATTGTCCTTGCTGTTTAAATTTAGTATTAATTGTTTAGCTAGACTTTGAAAAAATGTTAAAACCCATTGTTTCCGAAGATGTATGCTGTATTCTAGAGACAACCGCTGCAAATATGGTATTAGGTATGGAGTCATGCATTGCGGACTATTGATTCGTTTGTGGTTTATTTAATGTTTGTAACTTATTACTGTAAACAGTTGGTGCATTTGGAGAAGTTCCTTCCGGAACTTTTTCTTTAATGTTTTCACATGCATTTTCCTTTGAAGCTTTTGCTTTATCTACTATAAGTAGTTTACTTTGTATTATTAAGGGTAAACTTTTGGATAGACTGTGGATAGACTTACGCTCAAGATCATCACTGCTAGATTGAATCTGTAAGCCGCAACTACTCCATAATGTAGTCAGAGATGAGCCGCTGTCCTCTAGGGCGGGTAGCCTATGACCACCTTCAAACAGATCTGTTACGATCATATCATCATCGTCGTCTTTATTTTTATCATCAATGATGGTATCGCGACTTAGGTTACCGCTCAACATATTTATAAAAAAAATGGCAGCGCGTATATATGTACAAATACGTATATAAATTTATATATATTTATGTATATGTACGTAATCAACTTGAAAATTGTAGCAGTGTCAAGAACACGGTACGAAGTTTTTAGAATTGATTACTGGCTAAATTTTGCTTTTTAAAAATTATAAAATTGGAATGTTTGTTGTCTGAACGTTAAAATAAATATGAGCTCTCTATACATTTTTGTTAAGGGCCATACATTTTTGAAGTTTCTAATTTCACCACTTAAAAAGCCGCCTACTATGTTGTAAAATATTTTAACATGCTAGTGTTGGGTAACGTGGTACGCATGCGCTGTTGTGTTACTGTGTTTAACATTGCGCTGTTAATATGCGCGCGCGTCCCAACAAACATTTTACGCTTACACACTACGGTCACACTGTTTACAGTTGGCTCGTTCAGAAAACGCGCGTCGCAGCCGCCGTCGCGTACGCGTTTTGTTGTCAGTTTTTCTGCTTATTTTTATTTTCGTGCGCGTTGTTTTTATTCTCTTTTGTTTTATTTTGCTTGTTTGGTTTTTTTTCTATTATTTTCGTATCTCTGTTATATATTTGTAACTGTTTATGTGGCTAGAACTTTATTTGCTTCTGTGTTTATTAACTCTGTGTATGTGTGTGTGTGTGTGTGCAAAAAGACTGCAAAAAAATAGAAACCTTTATAAAAATACCTTTTACAGTTATTTGGTGCAAACAATTAAACGCGTTTGTATGTGTATATATATATGTGTGTGTGTGTGTGTGTAAATACATGTATTTACACATGAAAAGCCAGAGCGTGTGTACGTGTCGCAGTGTATAAAAACCTCTGTAAGCGTTTTAAATTGTATTCGTGTGAGTGTGTGTAAGAGAGTAAGTGAATGTGTTTGTGTTCAATTCATTGTTAAGAGGCTGCGATGGCTCAAGCTGCCGTGATGTTTGCTTTGTTGTTGTATATAAATTACACGCACGACATTCTTGAAGTGCAGCTCTTCTATTCAATTTACTCTCGTCAGTAATTAGTGGTTAGTTTCTGTTACTGTTGCCGAAGAAAAAGTTTTATTTGCATTTGATTAAACACACACACACGCATACATATATTTCATCAGAACCAATATATGCATATACGCTTGCATCCTGCTTGAATGCATTTCCTTTCTTACACTCTGTCTCTCTCTATTATTCCTGCTGCAACATCTGCAGTGTTGCAAAACGTTATAATAAATATGCGCGCGTGCTATGCAAATAATTCAATTAGCATTTAAATGTGAATCGAGTTCACGAGCTCATTTTTCATAACTTGTCATATTCTTGGGCATTTGTAATTATCTAATGAAGAGTTACTTATCGCTATAGATAAACCTTTAACTGACTCGTTTCTCTTTATGTAGCAGTCACCTTATATATATATATACATTATATGTATATACGTTAGATATAGTATATAATTATTACCCACGCACCTGATAAAACTTAAGTCTGTTTTGCTAGTAATTAACGAATTTGCGACAGTCACAATAAAATCTGATTTTGCGTACATGATGTCATATTTTATGTGTGTGTGTCTGTTTATATTGAAAAGTCGCTGTGTCGTCAAAATTTAAAAGCCTATAAACAAAATAAACAGAAAATTGCGTGTATGTCATGTGGGCAGCAGCGCCAGAAGCACTTTCAGTGACAAAGAGACAAAACCTATTTTCAAGAGGTAACGCTCAGGTTTTCGTGTGTTAAGCAATGTGACGTCACAACTGCACTTTGGCTAGGGCTGTTATACATTGCATTCTGTTCATATATCATTTAATATTATTATTACTAATATTTGATAACTAAATAACTTTATTTCTTTTGCTTTTCATTGGTATTCCAATATTAGATTGTTAAAATCAGTTGATAAGCTATATCTTCATACACCAGTATATTTTGTACCCAAAAAGAAAAAAGTGAAAAACAACAAATAACCCCTATGTTCAATGTCTCAATATCTTTCTACAAATTGTACCATATTAATATTTAACTGTTATGTATATTGTTGCTTTCTTTATAAGGGCGAACAAGACGTAGTTTTGATTCCTTGTTAAAACTTCTAAGTCGATCCATAGGAATTCACCTGCTCTCTGATCATCTGCAAGGTTTATTGTTGTGACGTCACGACACTGTGTACATTACTTTGTCCAACCTGTAGATTGTATGAATCTTCAGTGACTGTTAGCATTGGGCCGGCCGGCCGTAAACGGGCAAGAAGCAGATTTTATGGTACATATAAATATGTATGTTTTTTTATATTTGTGCATGTGTGTGTATATGTTGATATATATATATATATATATGAATAGTACTTCCCCATCATGTTGCACATTTCAAGTTCTCTACTGGCCATATGAGTGAGTAATCGCGGGCCATACAATGACAATGAAATGAGCAGCATATGAGTAAATGCAAAAAACAAACTCCCACAAACACACATGCATAAAAATACACATACATATTTATATATGCATTCGTATACATGCATATACGTATATGTATGTGACTTTAAACTAGACGTTGACGTTGACGTTACAGTTTAAGGCGCTGTCGTAGTCACATTTTGTGCTTTGCATTTAAATTGAAATTATTATTAATAGCACATTACTGATGTGTCCGTGAATATATTGTTTGTTTATTTTGTACACATACACACACACACACACACACATAATAAATAAATGGATATAATAATTAAGTTGAAACCAGACAGAACTATATAAGATTTATCCCTTTTTATATTATTGTATTGGTAAAAAATTTTGTAGAGAATTTCAAAGTCGAGAAATTTTGAACTAGAACATTCTTGTTTATCTTAAAGCTGCTGACTCGCCAACTGTTAGTTAACATAACTGTGCACTGTTATATGTATGAGTATGTGTGTGTGTGTGTGTGTTGTTACAAGCGACCACCATTCTCTTGCTTTCTCACTCTATCCAATCTTGCATTCGTTTGTTTTTCTTTTTTTTTTTTTCTCGAAAACAATAATAACAATGCATGTGATTGTCAGCGGGAAAAAGCAACAACAACCGCAACAGTCGCAGCAGCAAAAGCAGAAACAGCAGCAGCAGCAGCAATACAAACGAGTTATTGTTTTTGGTTGGCATGCAACAGACGCGCGTTGTTTTATTGGCATTTGCTTTGAACTTTCATTCATCGTTTCGCCTTCACTTGCAGTGCAAATATTACCCACAATTGATGTTTTGCAGAAACATTACTTTCTCTTTGACCGCCGCTTTTTTTTATCAATTGTTATCGTTATCGGAAACGTATTAAAACAGTCAAATACACACACACACACACACACAATATAAATATATACAGAGATATAGGCAGTTATATAGCTAATTAATACGTGATAATAAATTTTAACAGCGATAACGATTAATTCTAAGAACGATTATATTATTTGAAATAAACGACGACGTTGCCATTTCCGACTGCAACGAAAAAAAAAATAAAAATTCAATAAAAGTTGAAAAAAAAAAGACAATATTTAAAAATAAGAAAAATTCAAACAGAAAAATCGATAAAGTAACTAAAATATAATAAAAACGATCAGTTGGAAGTTAGTGATTGACGTTTTGCAATCAAACACTAAAAACAAACATAATTTTATTTTACAACAATTTACACAAAAATGATAAAGTTAAAATCATTATTCCGTAGAGGACAAGGAACCTCGAGTTCTGCATCCTCCAACAATTCATCACACAAGCAGCAACAACATCATTCTAACAACAATCGCCAGAAATCACAATCCAGCACATCACTTAACACGGCGCATGAGCAACAGCAGCAACAGCAGCAACAGGCGCAACAGGTGCAACAACATCAACAGTTAAATAATTCGGCAATAGGAACACCAGTTTCAACAACAACAACAACAAAATTCTATTCAAATCACGACGCTACCTACGAACGTGGTGTCGATGTGGGTGATGAGGCTGCCGTGTTGCATACAACGCAAATACAACAGCAACAACAACAACAACAGCGACGTCAATCGCAACAGCAGCTGAGTAATACATTGCCACAAAAGAAGTCAAAATTTAAAGGACAAAAGCAACCAAAACAATTGCCACAACAGCAACAGGAGCAACAATTAGTATTACAACAACAACAGCAGCATCAACTGATGACTTCCATTGCTGCTGTGCCAACGCCAACACCAACACCAAACAGTAACACCAGCAATAGTAATAACAACAACAATAGCAATAATAGCGGACTGGTCGGATTACAAGATGGCGGCGTTGCTGCCGCTGTCGCTGCTGATTTTTACCAGCAATTAGCAGCAGCAGCAGTCACAACAACAGCAACTAGTGGCGCCCCAAACAACGGCAGCAACAACAGTAGTGTAGCAGCAAACTCATTTCCAGCGGCTGCAGCAGCCGTTGCCGTTGCCGCTGTTGCGGCAAGCAGCTATCAGCAACATCAACAGCAACAGCAACAACAGCAGCAGCAGCAGCAACAACAGCAACAACAACAACAGCAGCTGCAACTCATTAACAACGAGCAACAGCAAAAGCAGCTGTTAGAGGTATGTGTAACGATTATCAATTAAAAACAAAAATGAAACTATTATTGATTGAATGACTCCCATTCTCTCGTTCCCATTCTCTCATGATCTAGGCTAACAACAAAATGCAGGAGCTGCACACACAATTGGATCGACTAGGACGCGAACAACAGCAGCTGGAGACACGAATTACAGAGCTACTTCCATACCAAAGCGAGGTGACAAAATTAAAGGGTGATCTGCTCAAGATGCAGGTAATATAGATAGATAAACAGATAGTTAGCCAAGTTAGTGCGACTCAGTTAGTCAGTCATTCAATCATTCTAACTATCAATCAGTCAATCAACAAACCACAAATGTTGTTGTCGACTGTCGTCTAATAATTGTCTTGTTATTATTATTATTGTTTTGTTGTTTCTTTTTATTTATTTGTTGTTGTTGTTGTTGTTGCTTTTGTTGTTGCTTTTGTTGTAAATACTGCTCTCAGCTGGGGGCGTTGCGCTTCGTTACTTTAACCAATTTATTGATATTCAATATGTTTATATATAACATATATATGTATATATGTATATGTATATATGTGCGCTCCTTTGATTTTATTTGTCGCTCTGGCGACCCTCCTAACAGTGAGCACTAAAAGTATATGCAAAGAATAGAAAATTGTTAGAAAATTATTTATTTAATTATTGTGGCAGCTCCTTAAATAGCGCTGTGAGTATACAAATGTTCATATACAATTTGCACTGAGTGTTATTCAGCCAACAACAACAAGAACAATGAGAACAATAACTACAATAACAATAATTAATAATAATATATAAAAAAAGAAAATAAAAACAATAATAATACTCACCTGAATATTGAAAGTTAACCTTAACCGAGTATTGGGTTCTCTCTCCCTCGCCTCTTCAATTATAGAATCAACAGGAGAAAACACAAATGGAAATTGGAAATCTTAAGTATGAAAATGAATCTTTGCGCAATCGTTTGCGGGACGTTGTTAACTCGTCATTGTCGGACGCGGAGAAGCATCAAATTATACAAGATTCGCAGCGTTTGCATAGTTCAGCACCAGCCTCCATAGCATTGCCCAGCGTAAGTATATATATATATATTTATATCGGATCAAGTAGCCTGTTTATAATTTGAATTTATATTTTTGTATGTATGTACGTTTTGGGTTTAGTCGAACGAAGCTCCACATGATGGAACACCTTGCCTTACGCCGGACTGGGATAAACATTCGTCATCAAGTGAGATTTCAGTAGCTTGTCTACAGGATAAAATTATACAAATGGAAGAGACTCACTACTCTACGAATGAGGAGCTTCAGGCAACGCTACAGGAGTTGGCCGATCTGCAGACACAGTTGAGCGATACACAGACTGAAAATGAACGTCTGGCCGAGGAGAAGGATGTACTCTTTCAATCGTTGTGTCGTCAAACTGAAAAGCTTAACGAATCGCGTACACAGATAAGCAACTTGGAGGAGCTGTTATTGCATGACACCAAACAGGCGGCTGAGGTGTCCACCTCAGAGCGTGAGAAGAAGCTGCTCGATTTGATACAAACATCGCAAGAGGAGCGTGAGGCTTTGTTGCTTAAGCAAGAGGAGTTGAATGCTGAACTCGCTGACTTGCGACAGTCACGAGATGCTGTACAATTGGAGCAGCAACGGCAACGGGATCGTAACTGTTTGCTGGACTCACAGTTAGATGCAGCGAATGCGGAACGTAAACAAAGTGAAACTCAATTATCATTGGCCAAAGAGGAGATCTCACAGCGTGCCATTGAGATCAACCGCCTAAGCACGTTGTTAGACAATGCACGTTCCAAAATTGAAGAGCTCGAAGCAGATTTGTCGCGTGGCGATAAGACCGATCTAAGCGATGTACTCGATGCAGCGCGTCGTGAAAAGGATACACTTGAGGAGCGTGTGGCAGAGCTGCAGGATCAGTGGTCGCGCAGTCAAGCAGAGCTGCGTCGGCTACGCGAACAGCTCGCCGGACTGAGCGAAGAGTGCAAAGTGGCAAAGAATAATGCCAAATGTGCTGTCTCTCATCTCGAGTATAGATTGGAGCAGTTACAGTGCGATAAAGATAAACTGGCTGGTGATTGTCAGACATTGGAGGAGCGTGTAGCTGAGCTGCAGGTGCAGTGTAAATGTCATCAGGAGGATAAGGCGCAGCTGCAGCAGCTATTAAGCGAAACACAAAGACATTTGGGTGATGTTCAGTTGCAGTTGAGCACCAGTGAATCTCACCTAGAGAAGGAAACGCAGCTGCGTAAGCGCGATGCTGGTGAATGGCAACAGTTTCAGGCGGATCTCTTAATGACTGTGCGTGTTGCCAACGATTTCAAGACTGAAGCGCTCAGCGCGCGCGAGCAACTGCTGCTCGATAACAAGACGCAGAAGGAGAAAATACGTTTGCTCGAACAGCAGTTGGAGAAGTTAACCAAGACGCGTAAGTATATAATGCTTTATATACAATCATTTAGAATTTTTAACCAACTTTCTTCTATTATTATTATTATTATTGCAGAGCTACAACAGTCAGAGACACAGCAATCTGTGATGTCCACTGTACAGCAGGAGATGGCCTCACGGCGCAACAAGCTCAGCTTCAATCGCCAGGATTCGCGACTTTCTGTTAAGACGCTCATCGAAAGTATTGAAAACAACAAAACGGTAAATGAAACAAATCTTCAAGTCTCAAACAAAACCCGTCATATGATAGTTACTGATATTGTGTACTCGGTTCCAAAGCAGGGAAAACCAGACGAGGTGGAATCGCATTACAGTTCCACGTCCAGTTTAAATAGTGGCACACCCGAAGCAGGCCATACGCCCATAATATTGCCCCCTTCCACTGATTGGAATGAGAGCGTAAGCCTATAATAGTTGATATATATATATTTATGATAGTTATAAAATGAGTGATAATAGTTAAATAGTGATAATAAATAAAACGAAATAAATGTGATTCTGATTTTTTTCTCTACTCACTATGACAGCTTCGCTTGCCTGTTATGCAGAGCACCAATCTGCATGTGAATATAAATACTGCAGCCGCATCAATAGCCACAACATCGTCTTCAATCGCAGCTAATACTACCAAAGCCACACAACAGCAACAACAACAGCAACAGCAGCAACAACCACAGCAGCCGCCACCGCCGCCCTTGCAACAGCAGCTGTCACAACAGTCATCGACAAGTGCAACATCAACGCAACCCTCCACACCCAACACACCTAGCTTGCAACAGCAACCGCCCAGCCTGACAACGCCAGTGCAAACGCCTAGCAGCGCTCTGGTGAGCAGTCTTAGTTTTGGCAATGTCTCAAAATCTTTTATCAGCGGTAAGTTTTGGTTGTGTTGTAAATTTTGGAAAAAGTTTTCTTAAGTTACTTTCATTTAAGGTGAACGCAAGGATCCACTCAATATGCTGGCCAAAAACGGCGGATCAAAGCGAAATGCTCTACTGAAATGGTGTCAAAATAAAACCGTTGGCTATCGCAACATTGACATCACCAATTTTAGCTCATCGTGGAACGATGGGCTGGCATTCTGTGCCATTCTACATTCCTATCTACCGGATCGTATACCCTACGATACGCTCAGTCCTGCTAATAAGCGGCGCAACTTTTCACTCGCCTTTGCTGCTGCTGAATCAGTTGGCATTGGTACCACACTTGTAAGCTTAACTAAATTAAATCTGTTATATATTAAAAATCTAATTCCAATTTTATCTTTGATTTAGAACATCAATGATATGTGTCAAATCGAACGACCCGACTGGACGCAGGTCATGTCATATGTAACTGCTATCTACAAGTATTTTGAAACATAAACAGACAATTGCAGTCGCAGCTATCATCCCAAGCATCCCAAGCTGGTTCACATCTTTTGTATATGTATTCTCTCCTTTGCATTTCATATTCCTTTCTCTCAGTTTTTGTTAGCCTTTGGCAAATATTTATTATAATTATTATTATTATTATAACTATTATTAATAACTGTTACGGCATTTACGGCGACCAGCAATAATTTAACATGAGTCTTAGCCGACACAAAGAAGATTCTTAGCTATAATTTCTACTAAAAATTTTTTGTTGGTTTTTTTTTTAAATTTTTTTTTATATACATATATTTATAAATATTTATCCCCCGTGCAACTTTGCCTACTCATTAATATATAATAAATAGTTTTATACTTATGTCAGGTTGATGTTCAGAGTTAAGGATTAATTTGAATGCATATTATTATTTTAATGCTGATTTCAGAGTTTATTTTATATACAGATACATATATTTATATATATATATATACTATATACAAGTATATGACAACTAGAGAAAGTGAAAATGGCCGATTAGCTTTAGCTTATTTATTATAAAACAAAAACAAATATGATTATCTTTATTTTAAACTTTACGAACAACAAATTGTATTTTTATATTAAATTAAAAAATACTTTAAACAAAATAAATGGAGACATTAAAAACTAAATATTAAATATCAAAATAAAATTATAATAAAAACTCTCATTAGTGAACATAAATTTAATTTAAATTTAATTAATCTAGCTGAGTGTCTACATCTAAGATTTTCTTTGATTCTATAAGGAATACAAGTAATATTGTATTATCTACTCAATAATATATAATATATGTCATATATCATATTATTATCTTATATTATACTGATTATTTGACCTTGAATTGATTGTAAACTAGGCTAATGGGAAATTAATGTTACCAATACGCTAAATTCTTTTACACTGTAAAATATTAACTATTTGGACTTGAATTTATTCCACTTTGTATTATATTAATTATTAGGTAACTGGTTAAATTAAGTTCTGATCTATTATTTATGTATTTCTGCTTGAAACTTTAAAGTCAATTAACGTATATAAAGATATCTTTATATCAACCTAAGTTCAATCGTACTACCATGTTCTTGGTTGTCTTTCTATAAATATTTAGAAATTTGTAGTTACCATAAATATTACTTTTCTTTTAATATCTCATTTGATAGTCTAGAAAGTTCTTTCAAAAGAAGTATACAAAAAGTTTACTATTTTAATTAATATTTTTTATTCTTATTTTTTTTTATTTTTATTTTTTTTATTTTTTACTGTTCTGTATTATTTTGCTTTACACGGTTCGAGTATATATCAACTTAACGTTAAAGTTACTTACCCTTTTTTAGCCCCTTTGCTTTTTTGTAAAAAAGAAGCAAAGCGGAGCTATTGGAAATGTGCAAAATCCAAAAGTATGTAACACATAGAAATAATCATCGGAGACCCCATAAAGTATATATATTCTGAATCAGGACGACAAGACGAGTTCATCTAGCCCTGTCCGTCTGTCTGTCTTTCCGTCTGTCCGTCTGTATGAACGCCTGTTTCTCAGAGACTATAAGAGCTAGAGCAACCAAACTTGAAATCTAGATTCGTTATGTTCGTAGGTTATACGAGTTTGTTTTTGATTTTTGAATTTCCTCCCCTGACCCCCGCAAATCGAAAAAAACGATTATTAAGCACAATTTATTTATTTTTGGTACACATCATTATTAGACATTCTTGATCCATGTTGTGAATCTGGGTAAGATTGATCGAAAATCTCGGAAGTTATAGATTATCAAAAGTGGCGTTATGGACCCGGGGGGGGGGGGGGGTATAGTAGTGCACGCAAAATAAGAGCTAGAGCAACGAAATTTGGAATGTAGATTTGTTATGTTTGTACGCTATACGAGTTTGTTTTAGATTTTTAAATTTCCTCCCCTGACCCCCGCAATTTAAAAAAATCGATTATAAGGTACAATTTTTAACCGATAAAATTTCTTTATCGCACACATATTAAGTGGACCATTCTTTATCTACGTTGTGAATTTTGTTAAAATTGAACAATAAACACGGAAGTTATACAACATTAAGTACTGCGCAATAGAGCGTGGGGGGCTAAAAGGTGCGCGCAATGGCTAAGTACGTGCAGAACTGTGTGTATGTATGAGTATGTGTGTGTATGGCTGTATATATAGGCAAAGGGGCTCTCGTAGTCGGGTACACTCGACTACAGACTTTTTACTTGTTTATTTATACTCATTAACATAAAGAACTCAAGAAAGCTCTTACAATAAGTAATAATAATTTATAAAAAAAGATTGTAAAATGTTGCGTGATATTCTAGTTTGACTTAAAAATTTTGCCTTTGACATAGCTCTCTCCCGTTGATCTTGACCAAGTTATAGTGTGAGTTGAGGTTAAGGTTAATAGCTAATAATAACTAAATTTAAGTTGAAATCAATGTTGTTCTCTTCTACTTCTATTATTGGAACATATTTTGCGAGTGAATACTTCAAAGCATCTTGACTCTTACTTGCAGCTAGGTTTTCCCTACGTACGACTATATCTAGCTAATATAGAAAATCAGAAGGATACAAACCATTTGAGATTAATACCAAGATTTTCACAGGCTGCCTTATTGTAAAAAAGAAGCAAAGCGGAGCTATTGGAAATGTGCAAAATCCAAAAGTATGTAACACATAGAAATAATCATCGGAGACCCCATAAAGTATATATATTCTTGATCAGGACGACTAGTTGAATCCTTCTAGCCCTGTCCGTCTGTCTGTCCGTGCGTCCGTATGAACGCCTGTTTCTCAGAAACTATAAGAGCTACAGCAACCAAATTTTAAACCTAGATTTGTTATTTTCGTACGCTGTACATGTTTGTTTTTGATTTTTCAATTTCTTCCCCTGCCCCCGCAATTCGAAAAAAAAACGATTATTAAGCACAATTTTCAACCGATCAAATTTATTTTTGGCACACTTAAAGGTCGTGCACAACTGTATGTATGTGTGAGTATGTGTGTGTATGGCTGTATATGTTGGCAAAGGGGCTCTCGTAGTCGGGTACACTCGACTACAGATTTCTTACTTGTTGTTTTTCCAATAGATAATAATAATAATAATAGATATACAAAATTAAAATACTTTAACTTTATCAAGAGCCAATTTAATTTTCCGTGCTCAACATTAAACTTTGACTCATAGGAAACGATTGAAGACAACTCTTTGAAGGAACTATAGGCTATGTCGGCCAATGTGTTAGACAAATATGATGATAACGTTTATATTGCCTCCAATAGAAAAATATTTGATATTATTTTATATATTATATTATATTAATCTTAAATTTATTTTTACCAATCAAATTTCATCAAATATCTCAATTCCATTCCCATACTTCTTCATTATGGGAAAACTTTTAGTCCCTTTCCCATAAAATGGTTAAAAGAAGGAGATACAAAAGAAGCGCCTCTGATCGCATAATATTGTTTGTGTACTGTCCATTCTGATGGTTCGTAGCAATTATATTCTGCATTACCATATGCAGAACATTTATATTTAAAATTTTTTTTACTTAAATGCTTATACATATTTTCTAATAATATGCACATTCCTTAATAATAAAAAACCTACTTAATTTATTAATAAACTAAACGTTATACATTATTATAATAAATAAATAGTTTATAAATACATTAAAGGTACTTTATATTTCGTATTTTTTATGACACATTTTCTATAAGCCTAAGTCAATAGTTGATTCGACTCTATTAAATAATAATTTTTCAGACTTCTTTGAGAGTTGCATTAATCCTTTTCTTGATCTTAGCACTAAGCACTACAATCTGAAGTTCAGGTATATATTAATTTAATATTAAATTTATACTTACAACGTTCTATAAGCTATTGTATTATATTCTTATATGTATAATCATAATCAGCTAAACTTTCATATTTTTCGTTCCCCAAAAATTTATTTATTACTATACAAAGCCTGGAGATAAAATTTCCTTTTCAGAGTAAACAAGGAAACTTTAAAAAAATTAAAAAAAATGTTAAATATATAATTTTTATTAATATTATTATTAATTTAATTATTAAATTTGCATGCGAATCACTTACATAAAACGGAATCCCCTCACCAACTAAACGTACTCATTTTCATAGCGGAGAGGTCCTTAAAAATTGTATCCTACATATTGTTTCTTAAATATTTTTAAGCTTTCCAAATAATAACAAAAATCAAGTTAAATTTCTACCATAAATATTTCTTTAACAATCAATTTTAATAAATACTTAAAAAATATTGATAGAAACATTTTAATTTTTTTTCAACTATTAAAAAAAAAACATAAATATAATATAAAATTTTTTTATAATTAATAAATAACTAAATATTTAAATATTTTTTTTCAAACTCAAATTTTATTTTGCACAATAATTAATTAATTTAATTTATTTAAATTCAGTGGGTATACTCCTAAAAAAACAATTTAAAATTAATTTTATTCTGTCATCCGCTGTTGTGCGTAGGTATTTGTGGTTAATAATTAGTCGAATTCCTAATTTTTTTTTTAGAAAATTGATATTTTAATACATTTTAAAGTAGGTTTACTAAATTAGTAATATCAGCCGGTTCGACTTCACAGACATTTGGGTTTTTTAGCCCCTTTGCCTTTTTGTAAAAAAGAAGCAGAGCGGAGCTATTGGAAATGGGCAAAATCCAAAAGTATGTAACACATAGAAATAATCATCGGAGACCCCATAAAGTATATATATTCTGAATCAGGACGACAAGACGAGTTCATCTAGTCCTGTCCGTCTGTCTGTCTGTCCGTCTGTCCGTCTGTATGAACGCCTGTTTCTCAGAGACTATAAGAGCTAGAGCAACCAAATGAAATCTAGATTCGTTATGTTCGTAGGTTATACGAGTTTGTTTTTGATTTTTGAATTTCCTTCCCTGACCCCCGCAAATCGAAAAAACGATTAATAAGCATAATTTTGATCCGATCAAATTTATTTTTGGTACACATCATTATTAGACCATTCTTGATCGATGTTGTGAATCTGGGTAAGATTGATCGAAAATCTCGGAAGTTATAGATTATCAAAAGTGGCGTTATGGGCCGGGGGGGGGGGGGGTATAGTAGTGCACGCAAAATAAGAGCTAGAGCAACGAAATTTGGAATGTAGATTTGTTATGTTCGTACGATATACGAGTTTTTTTTTGAATTTTTTAATTTTCTCCCCTGACCCCCGCAATTCGAAAAAATCGATTATAAGGTACAATTTTTAACCGATCAAATTTCTTTTTCGCACACATATTAAGTGGACCATTCTTTATCTACGTTGTGAATTTTGTTAAAATTAAACAATAAACACGGAAGTTATACAACATTAAGTACTGCGCTATAGAGCGTGGGGGGTTATAGAGGTACGCGCAATGGCTAAGTACGTGCAGTGTGTGTATGTATGAGGATGTGTGTGTGTATGGCTGTATATGTAGGCAAAGGGGCTCTCGTAGTCGGGTACACTCGACTACAGACTTCTTACTTGTTTTCTATTAGTTAAGATTGTTATGAATTAAAACAAAATATATTGTTTTACTGAATATCTAATCTATTTATAATTTTAATTTTCTTCCCAGTGGAAGAGAGATATGACACAAACTATAAATGAAACCAATTGAATCCATTACGGGATCAAAATCAATTGCAAGCAAGTAGAGAAAATGAAATCTTAACTTGAACATCATAAGACGTGTTTTAGAGCGGAGCTTTCGGTCAGCGAGTATTCCTTGGAAAGAAATAGTAACAGAAGAGTTAATTCTGAGCAGAAACTCAAAGTAGAAGAACTGACAGTATAAATATTAAAGGTAAATTTTAAAGGTAAACCAAAGTAACCTTAAAATATCAATGTTCCCAAATGGTAAAATTAACCACAATTTGCTTTAACTCGTTGGGAATTACAAAAATGAAATATGAAATATGATAGATACCCTAGCAAGCGTTGACTTTCGAATAGAACTTATGACAAGAGTATGCAACAGGGAAACAATCATTGTATACATTATATATATCCTTTATATATGTTTCTGGGTATCTCACTCTATATTGTTAAAGGGTACCCCGAACAAAGCTTTCTAAATTGAAAAAAAAAAAAAAATCTCTGAAATCTTTTTAATTGTTTAAGTTAATTGGACTACAGTAATGCAGCACATGTCCTGCAGCTACTAAAGCCAATGCAATGCATCAAACGACAAGTCGAACTGCGCGATGCATGAGGCTTGCGCCTAGTTCCCTTACAAGCAGCAAAAAGCAGCTATAATGCTATATATTATATGTAGATTAAGTATATATAACATATATATACCTGAACAGTAGCTAAAGTCAAATCTAATTAGAATTTGCCGTGGGAGATAAGCGCCTCTTGCTTCGGGAAAGAGTTAACTAAAGTGGAAAAAGGTTAACCAATTTGGTTTAAAGCTGCTCCATTGCACAAACAACTAAATAGAGTTAAATGAAAGTGTTTCATAGGTTTCCTGCTGACATTGGAGTTAAATATATTGTTTTCAAAATGCTTTTGTTTCCTGTTGCTTATTTTTGGTTTTTGAATAACTTTAATTCGAAAGGCAACGCTTGCTAGGGTATCCATAATATTTTATATTTCGTTTTTGTAATTCCCAATAAGTTAATGCAAAATCTGGTTTAATTGACCATTTGGGGACACTGAAATCTTAAGGTTACTTTGGTTTACCTTTAAAATTTTTTTTTTTTAAATATTTATATACATTTTATTTATACTGTCTCGACTCCGACTTGGAGTTTCTACTCAGACAGAACTCTTCTGTTACCACTTCTTTCCAAGAAATACTCGCTGACCGAAAGCTCCACTCTTAACCACGTCTTGTTATGTTCAGTTTAAGATTTCATTTTCTTTCCTTGCTTGCAATTGATTTGCATCCCGTAATGGATTCGATATTACTGCAAAATTTACCACAGTGTAAGGCACTGCCTATTCACTGAAAATAATAAATTATAAATTAAAAATTAAATAAACTATAAATCAATTATCAATAAAAAAAACAAAATATTTAAAAATAAAATAAGTAAATATAAAGAAATGAATTAATTGATGCATATTTTGAAGGGAAGAAATACGGATCTATCTTCCAGTTAAAATATTTTGTTCTAAATTTTCTGTAATAAATTAAAATAAAGAATAAAAGAAAGCTTTAAAATCAATTTTTTGATTATTCTTTTCTATTCGCCTACCATTCGTTCTCTCCTGGTCATCGCGGGAGTTAGGGAAGCCATTTGTTTTCTCCCATAGAATAGATACTTCCCAATAAATAGGGGAACATCTATAGAATCACCATTACTCTAATTTAACTCCAATGATGGAATTGCCAATTAAGATAAAGATTTAATCGTTTAAAAATTGTGATTAATAATCGTAGATAGGGAGGAAATTTATAACTCGAAAATAAGGAATCTAGATGCCCAATTTAGTTGTCTCAGCTCTCAAAGTCTCTCAGAAACAGGCGATCATAACGACTGACGGACAGCAGACAGACAAACATTGATAGATCTTCTCAGCTAGTCGTCCTGATCAAGTATATATATACCTTATGGGGTCTCAGATGCTTACTTCTATCTGTTACATACTTTCAATTTGCATATTTCCATTAGCTTCCTTTTTCCTCTTTTCAAAAAGAAAATGGGGGTAAAATGATTTTAAAGAAATCGAGTAAGAAAGCTATTGTCGGGGGACTTTAACAATATAGAGTCAGATACCCACAAATATATATAAAGGATATATATACCGTCTGCGAGGGGTACGTTACTACATCGGGACCTCAAGTTGTCGACGATTTTGGAACAAATTAATAACCACTCTAGCCGTTATAACGATAGACTGGAAGAAAACAGAAACTGGTTAGCAGTGGAGCTAACCAGGATCAGAAACACCCACGTATTAAGAGGCGCCAACCGAGAGATCTAATGAGCCGGTTGCCAAGAGGGAGACGTGGAAGATAAAGTTTTACTTGTGCTTAACGGTGATGCGATTATTGTCTGTTATTGTTATTATCATTTTATGTTTAAGCTAACCCAACTGGGTTAGCAAGCGAGCCATTTTTGGCATTATAGTTGAAAACAAGGTTATAAAGGTGTTACCGGTACCCCGTATCCCTTAAATAAATATATATAAAAATTGGTTATATATATAAATTATACGCTCTTAAATAATTGCTTCCCTGTTGCATACTTTTGGTACAAATTCTATTATAAAGGCTATGCTTGCTAGGGTATCAATCCTATTTCAATTAACACAAAAAAAATGTTTTTCTAATTCCGCACGAGTTAAAGCAAAAGATGCTTGAATTCGACTTTTGGGACACTCAAATATTACTTATACTGTCATTATCGTAGGTACTACTTAGACACAATTCTACTATTTAGTCAAACGTCGCAGATTCCTCTGAAAAAAACAGTTTAAGCGTTTTGGGGGTTTGCCGCAACCTTTCCTTGCTTCCAATTGATATGAATCTCGTAGTGGTTGGTAGTGGCTCCACATATTGTTACAACTTAAGCTCTCTTTCACTGGGAAGAAATTAAAACAATAATTTATAATTTAATAATTCATAAAAATTTAATAAAATAAAAATAAAGTAAATTGTTTTTTTTTTTTTTTTTCTTAACTAAAAGACAAAATTATACAAATGTCTCTGAAGTGGAAACTGAATACCGAAACAGAATACAAAGGGAAAATTCTGAGGCACTGTTATTTATGTTTTTCTGATATGTCAAACTCTGTTCAAAAGTAGAGCTATGATATTGATACTATAATATATATTAATAATTCTTTAATCAATGTCAATAAAAAGTCGGGGGTTATGTGCGTCTCTACCGCTTCCCTATCTTGGATACTAAATGGAGAATGGTAGCAGCCTATTATTCTACTGTTTTAAAACTGTCCATAAGTATTTTTTTAATGTGTTAATAAGTAAAGGTCTTTTCGTAGTCTAATGTAACCTTAAATCTATATATCCGTTTGCTTCCGAAATGGTAAAATGGTTAAAACACAAACTAAAGTAACAAGCATTAAGATTTATAGCGGGATGTGACTTACATTTTTATACTAAAAACAAATTATATACGCTTTATATAATGAAGGAATACCCCAAAGAATTAAGCTATCAAAGAAAAAACTGAAAACAATAGAAATTAAAATGTTGCTAAAGGAATTGGATTCTTTTGTCAGCCAAAAAAGGTTATGAAAATATTTTATAAAAGTTCATAAGGAAAGAAAACTTTTTCTCTTTTATTAATAGGGTTTTCAGGTGTCCAGTTAGCTGTTGCATGTAAATTTATGAAGCTTTATAAGCGAAAAGTTGTTAATTTTGATGAGTTGCAGGTACGCTCCCCTTCTGCCACAATGCCAAAAAAAAGAGAAAAAACAATTAAGAATAAAAAAAATTTGTATACGTAATGAAATAGGCGCAGTAGAATAATTTTATGCCGCAAAACACACACATAAAAGAAAATTAAAAAAGGTTTACAGTTTTTTTAATCAAAATTTAAAGGTTGCTTATTAAACAGATCAATCTTGTCCGCAACATAAGCAACATTGGCCGACAGATAAGCCCAGCTCCACCCACCAGGCAGCTGCCTTATAGCCGCAAGACCACAAGGAAAATTGTTTAAGTTGAATTTTGAGCGGCTTTCCAGCACAGCGGAAAATCAAAATTTCAACTGAACTCAAGAGAAATAGAATAAACGCTACAAAAGAAAATGGCGCTCTTTAAATATATATAACACAAAAAAAAAATTTCCTTGGGCTGCAAAAATTTCCCAAGTATATGAACACACACACACAAACTTGTGAATATACATTTATATAGAGAGACTTCTGTGCTAGAAAGAGATGCCTTACATGCTGTACAGTGGGCGGGATTCCATTCACCATGAAAGCGATAACTACAACAACGACGACGACGACGACGACGGCGTCGACGACGCCCAACGGGGAGGCGTATGTCCTGCGGCATTTAATTAAGTGCTAAAACTTGCGCACAACCCTCTTT
This sequence comes from Zygothrica quintamaculata, assembly GCA_037044455.1. Taxonomy (NCBI): domain Eukaryota; kingdom Metazoa; phylum Arthropoda; class Insecta; order Diptera; family Drosophilidae; genus Zygothrica; species Zygothrica quintamaculata. The sequence continues at coordinate 358,588 of JBAMBS010000822.1, read as the reverse complement.
TCAGTAGATTGGGGAGTGCTATGGGGTGGGGGTGTGCTGTGGAGCAGCGAATAAAGAGAAGGAAGGTAATATGATGTGATGTGATGTCAAAACGCCCTCCTTGCACACTATACGCTCTAATGTACGCGCAGGACACAGGATGCCACAGTGAACAGCGTGCGATTTTTTAAAATTAAAACAAGCCGATGATTGATGTACTCGAGGCTAATAAGTGTCGGCAAGTTTGTTGATGCCGCTATTTGCTGTTGTCTGTGCTGCAAGTTAAGCCGCAGGAAGAGATACTGAAATGAATATCCTGAATTGCTTCGCCAAGGACTTCAAGCACACATATACATATATATACACATGTATTATTTTAGGCAAATTCCTCTTAATACAAAGGATTTATTTTTTTCAAAATATTCTTAAAATAGCTCTATCCTTACTTATTCTATTTTTAATATATTTTTATATGATCCTTTAATGAGTTATAAAGGATTTGTTTGCGCTACATTTAAAAGCATTATTTGGCATTATATGTTGGAGTTTCTACAAAAAAGGAAACCTTATAAAAAGTGTTTATCTTTTCCAAATTCTATCCTTATTTCATCTTTTGCATCTTAATCTAAAGCGATTTTCTTTTTAAATCCAAATATACTATATAAAAAAAAAATAAATATATATATAATATAAATCTTAATAAACTGAGATAAATAATTAATGTAATTTTTAGCGGAAGGTTAGAAGTTTTAAATTTATAATAAATTGAAAGAATTAAAGATGAAAAAAAGAAAATAAAAATATCAAATTAAACACTACTTAAGATTTTCCTTTCTAAATTTAATTCATCTTTGCTTATAAGGTAGACGATAATTTCCTCCTTTAAAGATAGAATTTTACAACAGAATAAAGGATAAAGAAATGTGTTTTTAGAACTTAACTTCTGTATAGTTATAATTTACAGATTTATATAATTTTAATATTTATATTTTTATTATTTGATATTAAACCTATTTTTAAGGGTATGATTGCAAATTAAATTTATTGGAAAATTATTGAGGGCTTTGAGTTCTCTTCCACCTTTATGATTAGAAACTTAATAAGTGCAAAGAGGCGCAGGTTAACAAATAGTTTGGACTACGTCATTTATTGATTTTATACACAATATCTTTGCATAATATTTTGAACATGTAATAGCTCAAGTTTATTTAGGAGGTTGAACTCCCAAAGGAAAAATAAAGTGAACAACCCAATTTCCAAGATCTGAACTCTATTTGAGATCTGAGAAAGCTGTGACTCAGTTTTAAAGTTATTTGAAACATCAAGATCAAATGCTAAAAAAATATTAATTAATTTATTCTACTTGTTTGCTGGAATAATTAATTAATAATACAAATTTCATGAAATAAATTAAATAATAATATTATACAAATTTAATAAAATTAGTATATATAACATATATGATACAATAATAAATAAATCAATAAATTGTAATTCATATCCATTCGATTTATATATTTATTTTATCTGCATTAACAATCTCCTTTTTCCCATTTTATAGCAATCGATATCAGTATATATATGATTATATCATAACTATATTATTCTTAGACATAAATTGTCAATTAAATTTTAGGTTAAGAAATCATCGAAATTAGTATTTAATCTATTTCTTTTCAATAATGTATAATTTTAATAATTTTAAATTTTGTTTAATTTATGTAAAAAATATTAAAGATAATTGCTTTAAAGTAGATTTGATGGAAAGGATTTGAAAATACTAGAAAGTCCTATTATGGGTACACTATAAATGTAGAAAATATGTATAATTTCCGGTTGTTTCCCATTAGACTGTCTTGCGAAGACATAAAGATTCTGCCTGTAAATAATTTTGTTTATTAAAATATATAAAGAAGGTTCATTGATAAAAGTTAATATTAATTAATGTTAATAATTAGAATTTACTATTTCCTACTGTTTTGGACACTTCTACCTTATAATTATTCTCTTTACTATTTACTGGAAACATGGAAAGAATTTTTTTATTCTATTAATTAGTAAATATTCATAAATTAACATAATGTTATTATTATAATAATATACTTATTAATTACAAGTTTTTAATTTGAAATTTAATATTTACTGAATATAAAATATTGAAATAATTTTGTATATAGTTTTTGAAAGTATTTTTAATTAAAAGTTGATGACTTTTTCTATCAGCTCTCTGTAATTATGTATATACTATATAGATGCTTTGACATTGTCACATTGATCAAATGTTGATTCCTTAAATCTGCTCATTGTTGGCCAAAACACGTAGCAATCGATTTTTTTTTCTTTGGTAGTCTGAGCACATTGCTTATCCTTTTACCTTTACCCCTTCTTGTGGCCAAAGCAAAATAAATCGTACAAAAGGGTCGGCTATCAATTAGGCGATTACCCTGTTTAGAGTATGGTAGTGGACAGGCCAGACAAGTATGGTAGTGTAAGTGTATCTTCTAATGTGTGGCACATGTCGTGGCATGAAATGAATGCTGACGCATCATCATTTGCTGTCCAGTTACTAGTGGACAGCTGGGCAGCAGTTGAGTTCGGTGAAATAAAAGAAATGCCTTGTCATAAATCAAGAAATCGGCAAATAAATTTCAATGCGACAACATTTTAATATACAAAATAGTCGGACAAGAGAAAAGACAAGTAAGCGACAAGAGACAAGAGACAATGCTCCTCATACTGCAACTATAAATATATTATCTATAGTTTCCACTTAACTGCACAACCGTGGCACTTACCGGACGACGCTCAACGACATTGCTTTGCAGTATGGATAGTTGATTTGGTAGTTGGGTGGTTTGATGGGTATGTGGGAATGTAAGACTGGGCGACTGGGCTTTAGCTGTTAGAAAACTTAACACACTGGCTACTGCTTTGGGGCGTAAATTATAACGGTATCATATAATGGCTAATGCGCACTCATAAATGGATAAGCGCATGGCATATGGTTTTGCCGGTGGGTTCATTGGGTTTTTGATTTGGTGGGTTTTGGTGCTTCGATGTGTTCGACAATTGCTTGAAAGCACTGTTCATTGTCAGTTCAACTCAGTTCAGCCAAAATAATATTGTGTGCGTGTCATTTCATATGGGTCATGTCATTTATGGGTCATTTGCTGTCACTAAACTTCGACGAATATGAAATATACCCTCGAAAGATTACGTTGCTCTTCAATAGTTCAAATTCCAAGTATGTACTATAAATATTCCATTTTTATCTTACAACATTATCTGAAGAACTTACATATGTGTTTTTCTTTTCTGTAAAGATTACAAATCTATAACTTGAATATCATATATGATATATCATATATTGGGTATTAAAATGTGCCATAATTTTTGCATTTGCTCCAGTTTTTATTTTTTTTTTTGACTTACCACACAGACGCATACACAGCTACTTAGAACACACACACATACTACCACTAATACTATTATACAATCGGATGCTGTAATGCAAGAAAGTTGACTTCCTGTCATAGTTGAATGTTAATTTGTTCGATCAGTGCGACCCCTTTGAAAGGTCGCGGCGTCTTACCATTTCCGATTGCGTCTGAGCAAATCCTGTTTACTGCCTGTCAACTTATAAACAGTTTTCCATAATAATGAAAAGTTTTTGCGGCGGAAACAAGCTCGGATTTTATACAAAACTCAAAAATATCTATGTATAAAATAAAGAAAAAGGATTATAATCATGTAATAGAAAATCGAAGAGGAACACAGTAGAAAATAAAAAGATTGAATATGCTGGGCAACATTTCCGGTTCAAACATAAGAGAGAAATAAATACAAATACAACAAAATAAAAAAAAACTCCAGAAAATATAAAAAAAAGAATAAAACATTTTGTAGATGATGAAACAAAATGACCAAGGGCCAAGTCTAGGTCAAAACATGGCATGACGCGGCCGCTTCCATTTGACTTCCTTTCTGGCTAAGACTGAGCACAAAGAGCTTTATGATTTTCCGGTCAATACAATTGATATCGGGTGCATTGCATCCTTACAAATCAACAAGCATGACACATTGCTCATGCCACAATGTGATAGACACTGTCACATTGTTATTGTTGCAGTTGTTGCTGTTGTTGTTGCTTGTTGCTGAGGCAGCACTAAAAAAATGAATAGCCAGAAACTCTCACTGCAATGACAATGATTTTGAGTATAAGTGTGAGTGTGAGTTTTAGTGTTTGAATTGCTTTCATTCTTCATTCTTCATTATTTTTTCTTCTTCTTGTACTTGTCTCTCTTATTCCCATATCCATTACAGTTTTTTTTATTCATTGAGAACTGAACAAGCCGACTTTAATGTCAACTACCGCCAGTTCAGCTAATGACCAATAAATGTATAATGCAACTTCATTTTCAATTGCCTCAAGTTGTTGTCCAAATAAGAGTTCACTTGACTCCTTTAAAGGACTTAACTTACTACAATTGATTGTTATGCTATATGATTGTTAGTTTCAGGTTGGCATCAGCATGTCTTATGCTATCTAAGGACTTGCTTAATTATGTAGCTATATATACAGATAATCGTCATACTATCGATTTGCTCAATAGTCAGGCAATATGTTAAAAGGATAAACAGTATTCATGAATCTCACAGGACAACAATGTGCCAGCTAATACGCAACGCATCAAGCTAAACACATCATACCAATAAATATATGTACTATATGTATGGTACATACCGTATACCAGGTCCAATAATTTGGGGTTGGGATTTGAACTGCTCCGGGCAAATGGGAGAGACCACCCCGCCTATATTTTCCACTTGCTGACTTTGATTTGAACGCATGAGCTGCTCATGAATGCCCAAAATGCTATTGTGTTGCCAATGTTTGTTTGGCCAGTTAGACAGGACCTCACCCTGCTTTCTTTATGGCTTATATTGTTAACTGTGACCCATCACCCTTGAGTCATACACACAGTGTATGCTCTGAGTGGGAGTGTTGGAGGTGTGGATATGGAAGAGATGGAGGTAATACCCTTGTGCCTAACCAGATTTCAATTTGTGCACACCAAAGTCAAAGGATGAGAAAAGTGTTTATGAGATTTTTCCAGCAAGACGTGCTGCTTAATGGCCGGGACTGAGTTGGTAATGGAGACGGGATGATTGCCTTGAGATTTGCTCGCCTTTTATTGTGTGTTGTTATTGTCATTTTGCCTGCTGTGTTTGCTTGTGTTGTGTGTGTGTGTGCGTGTGTGTGTTATGTGTTGATTGTTAACACCCTCATATTGCAGGATGAGCAAGTAAAGTTGATGTGCTGCCAGCTGCTAGCTGTTAGCTGCTGCTCCTGCTGTTGCTGCTATTTTTGATGTAATGTGACATGATAGCTTCATCAAAAGCGCATTAAAAACAAAGCGTATAAATTGCGTTAAGTAAATGCGGAAGAAAAAAAACAATGTAAACAATCTCAATAAAATAAAATAAAAACCCAAAAAATTTAACATTCAACCGAAACCAATTCAAACTTTAATTTCAAATTCAATTTCAATTTCAATTCAATTCCAAGCAAAATATTACTAGCTGCCATTGTGGTGCAGCTCATAAATTTAGCAATTTTTCCATAATTCATAGTCAGCATTGCAGATGATTTACACAGACTGTAAGATATATGGCTATAACTACGATCCAAAATAATTATGTGCACAAGCAGCAAAAAGACAAAAATAATCAAAAAGTAAAAAAAAAATATTAAATATAAAGAATACTTGACAAAAAGATACCCTGTAAATAAATTTAAGGGTTAATCTAGAAATTTTAAGGTAAAGTTTTAAAAATCAAAACTTAACAATAAGCGAAACAGCCAGTTGAAGCTGGTCAAAATAAAAGGAATAACTTTATTCTTTACTTTTAAATATGCAAACTGAATCCTTCAGTATATTATCTGTATTATAATCAAAAAAATTGAGTATAAAAATATATATATATTTATATACATATATATATATATAAAAGGAGTTTGGAATTATTACAGGCCAATGCACTTTACAAGTACCCTGGCTGAAAGGCAGCAGCAAAAAAGGCAACAATAACACACACACACACAAGGAGAGAGAGAAAGAACTCAAAAAGCCAAATCAAGGCAGCAGCAAAAGGATTCAGGCCATTAAGTTCCGGAAGTGTGTTGATAACCAGACAACAACTCCAAATACAAATACAAATACAAATACAAATGCAAAAGTAAATGTAAATGTAAATAAAGAAGGCAAAGTAGCTACGACCACGTCTATGACTAGCGCTAGTATACCAACCAGGACATGGATAATGGCGCTGTCCTGGCTGGGAATACATTGCAGTAATTGGCTGCTGTCATCGGTGTTGCGGGTTGCGGGCAACGGGTTGCAGGTCCGACAAGAACTTTGTGCATATGCAAAAAGAAATTCACGATAAACTTTTGGCCAGCTAAAATGATTTTATGCTTTTAGCCTGCTTCAATGGCTTGGCACACACAGACACAGCCAATCACCTACAGTGTAAACTATAGCAAAGAAGTTTTCGTTTAATTCTAGGTAAAATAGTTATAAAACTTATTTATATATAAGATTTTGATTTATATAGACTAAGGTTTATATATGCTGGGCAGTATTATTTAACCCAACTCTCAACTAAAAAGATCTGTCGACAAATAAATAAAATTGCCGTCAAAAAGAATTAAGCAACCCTTCCGTAGTTAATAAATCAACAAATTAATCGCTTAATCCAAGTGTAGACCACAGCAAGCTGCTGCTGTTGCTGGTTTTTGGTCAGACTGAGAGTCAAACCGGAAACGGAAACGCACACACAGTTAGGCACATCAAATTGTATGTGGCAAGCCAAGATCAAAATGCGCATTTGAAGTGGCTTTAAAATGATTTTGTGGCTGATTTTTATTTATTTATTTTTTTTCAAAACACGCAAAATAAGTTAAAATTTGATTTTAAAATCTTGAAGGGCGATACATTTCCGTATCCGTTTTCTTGTTCACTTCGAAGAGTAGAGGGGCAAAAAAAAAAAAATAATAAAAAGAAAAAGAAATATAAATAAATGATAGTAAAGGATTGTGAAATGGGGTTGGACATTAAGCCATTTCTGTTGATGTTGTTGCCCTTTGGCTTTACGTTTCATTTAGCAAACGATTTCATTAGCTAAAAAGCGCAGCGTAACTGAAGGGTACCCCTCCTTCCCGTCCCCCTACGGTCAGGCACATATTGTCCCTGTCTTTGTCCTTGTACTTGTATAAGCTGTTCAAAACGAGTGGGCGGAGTGAATGATGTGGGTGGCTTTGGAGTGGGTGACACATATCTACATAGATATATATATATATATATATATATATATATATGTATGTGTGTGTACTTGGACTCGAGTTGTATTCGATTTGTGACCCTTCTGTATGCTTTCGTATATCTTACGGTTTTTTATCGCCATTGAAGTTTGTTTTTCCGCTTAAAGTATTTTTATTGAATAGTCTTATCGTTTTTTATGGCCAGCCAACCACTCGCCCATGTCCTGTGCGTCACAGTTTCGAGTCGTGTATCAGTGTCACAATAGTTCGTATAGTCAGGGTTAGAGCCTCCCCCTCCCATATATCGCTCTCATCATTGTTGGCCATCATTGTGCTAAGGTCGGGGTCCATTAATGCTAATCTAAACAAATTTTGTCATTAAAGGCCAACGAATCTGATTCTCTCCCTTTCATTCTTTCCCTCACTAGCTCTATACTATTGCTGTATCTCTATCTTACGGATATGCTAGCTATACTTGGTCCATTCTATTTTCATATAAAATATTGTCAATCAATTCAATTACAAGTTGACATCATTGTTAGTTATTGTTGACGTCAATTGTCCGGTCCTGCACTCACTATATATAACTCCAACTCTTGCTTTGGACTCGGACCCGTGATTTATATGGTACTTGGTGCCTCGTTACTTCATCACAGTCCAGTGTCCAATGTCCAGTTTTCAGTGTTCAGTGTTCAGTGTTCGGTGTTCAGTGTACTGTGTACTGTGTATAGTGTCCAAGGTTTCATGCTGTGGCGTTGTCATTGTTTGTTTTTTTAGCTTTTGTGTTGAATAGTTTATGTTTGGCAAAGTCGTCAAGTCATGTTATACACGTTGTATATATATATATATATAGTATAGATCTAATGTATGTACATATAAGTATATGAGGACCAAGCCTCAGTATATAGGGCGTATACCAGAATTGACAATAATAGCATGATAAAATTTTATTTCTATAAACATTCATATAATTTTACTACTAAGTGTTAGACAATATAGAAAGGAATGAAAACAGCTAAGAATATTTTCCTTATTTTATACATAAGCAAGTAAGAAGACTGTAGTCGAGTGTACCTGACTACGAGAGCCCCTTTGCCTACATATACAGCCATAAACACACATTGCGCGCACCTTTTAGCCCCCCACGTTCTATATCGCGGTACTTAATGTTGTATAACTTCCGTTTTTATTGTTAAATTTTAACGAAATTCACAGCGTAGATGAAAAATGGTCTACTTAACATGTGTGCGTAAAAGAAATTTGATCGGTTAAAAATTGTATCTGAAAATCTAAAACAAACTCGTATAGCGTACGAACATAACAAATCGATCAAGAATGGTCTTATTATGATGTGTACCAAAAATAAATTTGATCGGTTGAAAATTGTGCTTAATAATCGATTTTTTCGAATTGCGGGGGTCAGGGGAGGAAATTGAAAAATCAAAAACAAACTTGTACAGCGTACGAACATAACGAATCTAGATTTTAAGTTTGGTTGCTCTAGCTCTTATAGTCTCTGAGAAACAGGCGTTCATACGGACGGACGGACGGACGGACGGACGGACGGACGGACGGACGGACGGACGGACGGACGGACGGACAGACAGACGGATAGGGCTAGATGAACTCGTCTTGTCGTCCTGATTCAGAATATATATACTTTATGGGGTCTCCGATGATTATTTCTATGTGTTACATACTTTTGGATTTTGCATATTTCCAATAGCTCCGCTTTGCTCTTTTTTTTACAAAAAGGCAAAGGGGCTAAAAAGTTAAGAAAATGAAAGTACAGTTTTAAAGCTTCCTTTGACTTTATTGGTATTTTCATTTTATTTAAAATTTAATTCCAAATATTTAACCACAAAATATTTCTACCTCTTAGGAAATAGATATTCTATAATACATGGTCAAACCTGTTAAAGGTGTTATTGGTTTGGGCCACTTGACGGTGCATCTGCCTTTTGTATGTCCTGAATCGTCCAGGCGGCAAATATCTACTCGAATTTCATGCTGAACCCATGCACCCTTCGCCAGCAATATGAGTCTCCCACTTGCGCGCAATTAGGCAGCACACGTCGAGCAGCCGTGAACCGCGAGTTGTGAGCCGCAACCCTTTCTGAATGGCCAACTTAATGACTTCCGTTTGGTGTGTGGTTCGGGTTCAAAGCGCGGCCAGTTAATTGCTGTGCTCCTCGGTGACGGCGCCCAAATGTTATGACATGAAGGACCAGTACCGGGACAAGGACCACGATTGAGTATTTCTATTGATTGATTTTCCTATTGAGTAATATTCATAATTTTCACCCTCACCAATTGTTCGAACTGTTTGTAGTTTTGCCTTTGTTTATTGACAAATAATAATGCCATAAAAATAGAAAATCAGAGGTTAAACAATCAACCAAGGGAAAGGGTCATGCAATTTTGTTGATCTGGGCCAAGATCAGTGCTGCAACTAAGAGCGATGCATGTATGCTTTGAATATTCAGGTGTTGCACGTGTAACTTACCCCTTTGACTGAGTGATAGAGAAACTGACGTGCGCTGTTACCACTAATGGTTGCTGCCACTTTATTGTTTGTTGATTTGAATTTTGATTTCAAGCGGCTGCCCCTTACTTATTTAAGCAAGCGACACGACAAAGTCATATCAATATCGTGGGAAGCACACGCATACACTCACACGTTCATACGCTCGGGGCTAGGCATATTCAAATTAGCTAACAAACAGACAAAACCCCTCACCCTTCAACCATTAACCATCAAATGCCAACCGCCAACCGCCGACGCGAGGTCATGTGAAAGTGCAAATTTATATTGGTTTAATGGTTTTTGGATTTGATTTCTAAAAGACAGCGACTTTGAGTTACTCAGCCATTTATATACTCATACATTCATACACTCACTCATTCATTTATTCATACAGTCAGTTGCTTTTGTTGCTGCTAGTGCTGCTGTTGCTTTTATGCAAATCATTGTAATGCAATATTTAAATTGATGTTCGTTGCCTTTTTAATGGCCAACGACGCTGCGAGACACGCAACTTGCTCCATAAAGTGCTCCCTTTCTACTTGTCAGGGGTAACTCAACCAGCAACGAAAGGTTTTCCCTTTATATTATAATTTATGTTTTTTTTTTAGTTTTTCTCTTTGACATGTTAATTATAATACAAATGAACTGCAAAGAATCTGTTTCGTGTGAATTCTAAAGTAAATTGATAACTTAATATTTATTTATAAATAAAAGTTTTCCGAATGCATTTTCAATGGAAACTGCTTGGGAAGTTATTAAGAAACACTTGAATTATAAATATATATATTTTTATTATAATATATTTAATTTAGCTGAAGTGTACTAGGATTAATAAATTAGTAATATTAGCCGGCTCGACTTCAGAGACATTTGGGTATTTTTGGCGATTAGTTAAGAGTAATATGAAATTGAGCAAAATGTATTATTTTTTATTACATTATAATTTATTACATAATTTTTTTTCAGTGGATGAGAAACATCGAACACTGTGATAAAATTAGAGTAATATGGAATCCATTACGGGATCCATATCAATACAAGCAAGGAAAATTAAATCTTAAATTGAACACCACAAGACGTGTTCTAGAGCGGAGCTTTCGGTCAGCGAGTATTCCTTGGAAAGAAATGGTAACAGAAAACTTCTGTCTGAGCAAAACTCCTAGTCAGAGTCGAGACAGTATAAATCAAAAGTATATAAATATATAATAAGGAAAAATTTTAAAGGTAAACCAAAGTAACCTTAAGATTTCAATGTCCCCTATTAGTGAAATAAACTACATTTTGCTTTAACTCGTTGGGAATTACAAAAATGAAATATAAAATATTATGGATACCCTAGCAAGCGTTGCCTTTAGAATTGAATTTGTGCCAAACCAATAAAATGCAACTGGAAAACCTAAGCATTTGGAAAACGAATTTAACTCCAGTGCCAGCATGTAACCTATGAAACACTTTCAATTAAATGTATTTAGTTGTTTGTGCACTGAACAGACATTTGTAGCAGTTTTAAGCCAAATTTATTAACCTATTTCCACTTTAGTTAACTCTTTCCCGAAGCAAGAGGCGCTTATCTCCCACGGCAAATTCTAATTAGATTTGACTTTAGCTACTGTTCAGGTATATATATGTTATATATACTTAATCTACATATAATATATAGCATTATAGCTGCTTTTTGCTGCTTGTAAGGGAACTAGGCGCAAGCCTCATGCATCGCGCAGTTCGACTTGTCGGTTGATGCATTGCATTGGCTTTAGTAGCTGCAGGACATGAGCTGTTCTCCTAATCAGTATTTTTGTGCTGCATTACTGTAGTCCAATTAACTTAAACAATTAAAAAGATTTCAGAGAAAACAATTTAGAAAGCTTTGTTCGGGGTACCCTTTAACAATATAGAGTGAGATACCCAGAAACATATATAAAGGATATATATAATGTATACAATGATTGTTTCCCTGTTGCATACTCTTGTCATAAGTTCTATTCGAAAGTCAACGCTTGCTAGGGTATCTATCATATTTCATATTTCATTTTTGTAATTCCCAACGAGTTAAAGCAAAATGTGGTTTATTTTACCATTTGGGAACATTGATATTTTAAGGTTACTTTGGTTTACCTTTAAAATTTATCTTTTTATATATTTTATACTTTTTTTATTTATATATCATATCAAATTATAATTTAAAAATTAAATAAACTATAAACCAATTGTCAATAAATAAAAATAAAATAAATAAATATAATAAATGAAGTAATTGATACATATATGGAAGAGAGCAGCAGCTTCACTCTCTTCGAGAAATACAGATCTATCTTCCAGTTATAATATTTTGTTCTAAACTTTCTGTAATAAATAAAAATAAAAAATAAAAGAAAGCTTTTAAATCAATTTTTTGATAATTCTTTTCTATTCGCCTACGATTCGTTCTCTCCTGGTCATCGCGGGAGTTAGGGAAGCCATATAATTCCTCTCATAGAATAGATACTTCCGAATAAATAGGGGTTAATATAGAATCACCATTGCACTAATTTAACTCCAATATTGGAATTGCCAGTAAGAATTCTAGATTCCCAATTTAGTTGCTTCAGCTCTCAAAGTCTCTCAGAAACAGACAGACGAACATTGATAGATCGTCTCAGCTAGTCGTCCTGATCAAGAATATATATATCTTATGGGGTCTCAGAGGATTATTTCTATCTGTTACATACTTTTCGATTTTGCACTTTACCATGAGCTCCCTTTTTCCTAAATTCAATGGCAAAGGGGCTAAAAAAGCTTTTTACACAGCATATCCTATAAATTAATATGAAGTATTATCTTATTATTATAAAAATTTTAATATTGTATATTTAGCTTAAAATAACTGTTAACTATTAACAAGAAGTAAAGAACTAGAAAATGTGTTTAAAGTTTTTCTCTTAGTTTCTGTTAAGTAGGATTTTAATTGGAAATGATTTCTGTTTTCTTAACTTCTTCTATGGGGCATATTATAGACATGTTAGCAACTTGGTAAGAGCAAACTAATTTTACAACGGACATCATTAAAAGCAATGATATGCTCTACACGAAAATAGCCTATAACCTTTGACATTCGACTACCTTTAAGCTTATATAGAACTTTGTTTGGGAAAGATTTAGCATAAATTTATTAAACACACAATATTCTATATCCATTTTGATTTATTGTTGGTATTATTTCTATATTCATTCTACAATAGATTACATGTTAACAATTTGCTGTATGCTCTTTGTGCCAATATTGTGTGGGGGTCAACAAGTTGAATGCTAATCCGGGCCATACAGCCCATGGTCTAAGCAGATAAATTGGGTTATTGCTGCCATTGGTTGAATATTGGACAGAAGTTGGTGTAGTGCCGGAGGAGTTGGAGTTCACAAATATTCAACATATTGGCCGCATCTTCATAAATAAAGAAGTGTGACCAGCTAAGACCAAACGGGGCGAGGCACACGCGTCTGCACACCCAGAAGTTGCACGTGTGTGTCTCACATTGCTGGCCAACCCGGAATGGAAAAGAACAACATCGTGAACAACATGAATGTGTTTATGGAAAAGGGAAAGATGGTTAGTAGGACAACGGATGAGGGGTGTTTGGGGTGACGCGTTGTCGACTATTTTCCTCGAGCTATTGTGCCCACGCTAGAAACAATTGACTCGACAAGATTACATGCAGGAAATTCAATTTTAAAAGCAGCTGCCACGTGTCCTTTTAGTGCTTCAAATTGTTACAGTTATTGAGCCTGGTGTTGGTGGTATACGTGGGTTGCTGTTGTTGTTATTGTTGCTTGTGGTAATGGTAATCGTTAACGTTGTTGTTGCTGCTGCTGCTGTTGCTGGTGGTGTGGTTGGTGTTGGAAGTATTAGATTTGCGGGCGGACCAACTGGCCGAGCCATGAATATGTAATTTTGGCAACATCGATGAAAATTGAGCAATAAACGCGACGCTGCATTGCGTTACAAATAAACAAAAGGGCCGCTGGCAGTGGCAACGGAAACGGAATATACACCACCAGCCCAACAGCTCATCAACCCATCAGACCACCAATTCAACAAACCAACAACCCACGACAAATACAACAAAAACAACAACAGCAACAACAACATTTAAAACAACAGCGACGACGTGTTAATTTGCAGGGTGGCTTTCGAGCCGTCGGGAATAACATCGTTGTCTACGTCGACATCAACGATGACGACGACGACGACGACGGCGACGACGCTGCGGTGGCTAAAAGGGCGTGTGATTGACTTAATTGACTATGAAAATGAGAAATTACATGCAGATAATGACGATGGCCGCGAAATGAACAACAAACAACAATGCTGGCAACAGTCATAGACAGCAACAACAATAACAACAACAACTGCATTGAAAAGGTGTTATTAAAATTTTAACTTCCCCCAACTAAGACCGGCAACAACTGTAAAATGCGCCATCAACTTTGACTTAATTTGATTTGATTTGCAAGCGCCCACAATGAAGACACAACCCCCTAAAAAAAAAATAGGAAATCAAACGCAAGTAAACCTTAGACCTTAGTCCATATACCTCATACCCGCCTTTCCCCCACAAACCAAAAATCCAATTTGAAACTCAAACCGAAAACGATGCGCAACCATTGCCACAGTTTCCCATCGTACATTGACGCCCCAGGGCGTTGCTTTCCGGCGCTTTATTGCAGCACGTTGGCTAATTAGAATTGCGATGTTGCGACTTTGTATCTGCCACATGCCACAATGTGTGAGAGTTTTCTAATTAAAATTGCATTTTATTTGCGGACAACGGTCAAGTCCAGTCAGTCATCAAAATTGTTAACTAATTGAAATAGGTTTCTGGATCCGATTAAATATATAGTTTACAGCTCGGCAGGACAACAAATTTAAAAAAAATCTATACACACACATACATATGTATGTAAATGAATATTTTGAATACTTAAGAATATTCATTTAAATAGTTATAAAATATATAAAATAAAATAACATAATAAATCTATAATTTACAGATATTTTTATGGAACTTTATTGTTTCAAAGATTTTCAAATGGTTTACAGCTTATCGGCTGTAGTACATATTTGTACAGTTAATGTTATATATATTTAATATGCTTTTAATTTTTTGATTTAAATTTTCAAATTTTTTATTTTAATTTATTATATTTTTGGATAATAAAAATAAATCAAATTAGCCTATAATAATTTCACATTTCCTGGGAGTGTTAGTTAATTGGGTAAAAATAAGTTAGAGCTAAATCTAGAAATCGGATATTTATATTAATATATAAAAACATATCTATATTGCAATACCTAAATTAGACCAATAAGAAACGACTGCATTGAGCTTATCTAATGTCCAGCCCCTTCTAATGGCGATGAAATCAGAAAATGTTTAATTGCAAAATACCATAGAAAAAAATTTGTTAACGCCTACTTGGAGTAAGTAAGTGCCAGCTTATTGCGTACGCCAATTAAATGTCATTTCAATACCAAACACTATGACTATATATACACACGTATATATAAATATAAATATATATAAATTCTAGTACATGTACTAACATATCCATATGCCATAAGTGCTGGGTAGCGCCAGCTCAAGTGCCTATAGAATCGCAGCTGGACGTTGTTAAATCAAAAACGCAATTAACTATTAACAGCAAAAATAAAAAAAAAATATTAGGAAAAAAAAATTTAATAAATAGGATGTTGAAAAGCATAAAAAAACCCATTGGAAATAATATATATATATATGTATATATATGTGTGATACTTATATAGTATATTAACAGACTGAACAATACTTGTGCACTTATCGATTATTTTATTAATTGTAATCTCTTTTATTTACTTTACTGTCTTTACTTGGCCTGTTTAATTTCTACATTCAGTTCACTGATTTACGTTTATTTTGTGATAAATTTATTTATTCGTTCGACTGACCCTATATATACATACACACACATATATGTATTGATATGTATATGTATGTATAATTTTATGTAGCTTTAATCAATTTTTCATTACAAACTGCCCATATACGAAACAAATTTGTTGTCGCTGCCGTTGTTGTTCTCATTCTCTGGCACTGTCTGTCAGAATTATCAATGCCAAAATTTTAACAATAATAAATACAACAACAACAACAACATCAACAACAATAACAAAAGCAACAACAATAACATTCATTATATCGATTAAAATCAGCGCTGATTATGCGATGTAAGTGGCGTTCGATTCACATGCTACTTCTTGACATTTATTCTATACCTTTATTCCATAAAAAAAGGGTAAAAAGATAATATTAAAGTAATAGAAATGTATGAAAAATAATTTAATAAATTTCCTCATTACCTTTTTGCTTATTATCTTTTTTATTTTCTCCATTTTTTAAACTGTTTATCAATCTTTCTTTATATCTCATTCAGAATGTTCTTTAACGCAAAGAGCTTCCTTTGCTCTGTCTCTATATAAGATTTACAGCAGCTTTGTTCGATTTATTTTTACGATATTTTGTTACGATATTGGTAAAGGTTTTCTGCTAGCAAGGCATTTTTGATTTGATTATTTGTTTGATGGTTGTTTTGTTACTTTCTTAAGGCCTAGTGGCAAGTGTTTGGGGCGCTTACTTTGGGTTCGAGTGCTGATTCTGTTGCTGTTCATCCATTCGTTTACCTTGCCTTGTTCTCATTACCCAATTAATACTTGTTAGCTTGAGATGTATATATGTTATACACATACATACATATATGCATATACTATGTATAAATTATACCAAGGCTTGGGCATAGCTAAAATCTAAATTTTTTAGGCTTTTAAATAATTTTAAATACTTCATTATTAGGTTAGTCTTAACCAGACAGACATATTTTAGCATTGAATATTTGCTTTGCCAAATGCTGAAAAAATTTTTAATTTTAGAAGTTTTTCTAATTACAACAGAATATCATAATTTTACTTATAATAAAGACGGAAGAATATGGGATTATAAACAGTTTTCAAGTGGGACCAAGATTCAAACATTTTCTATATAAAATATTATTTGTATTATTTAGCTAAATTAATATTATTTCATATAATAATAATCATAAATATTTTTAGTTTATTTATTAAATTTGGTACAATAATCTTCTCTCGTTTTGACAGTATGCGAATTATTTCTGGGTGTCGAATCTAGTAGTGTTTCCAGGATATTGTTCAACGGATAGATTAAATGCAAGAGATATTTATATGAAGTTAACAGAATTATTATTAACCTACTCTTGTTAATCTCTTTTATTATCTACAAACTTTCTATTAAAAATAAAAACCCTAAAGCTGAGAATTAATAAGAATTTAAAGGATATTTAAGTAGGAACACCCAATGTTTTAGCTCTATTTTGGTTATTCAATTGGAGCGAGAATTGTAGGTACTCTATATAGTTATATGTAGTTGGTCTTCTATATATATATAATTGTATGTATCTCCAAATAGCATAGGCAACAGCAGCAAGCAACAGAGCACCGCATCCATCAACCGCCTTCCCGATCGACGCTGGCGCAAATTGATAAGGCCTCACGTTTGTACTTGACATGACGTCCATGCATGCTGACCAATGTATCGACATATATGGTAGGTGATTGCTGGCCAAGGTGTATATGACTGTGAGACATATCGCTGATATGGCTGAAATATACACAAACACACACATACACACATACCTTAACAAAGGCAATCAGGTTGACGCCTTATAGCTAACAGTGTGTACCTTTAGGGAGCACCATGAACACCGTAGCTTATCTGAAACCAAAGCGAACAACAACAACACCAACAAATAACAGGAAAGAATAACACAAAAAAAAAAGAAAAATAAGCAAAATAAATAATAATAATAAAAAAAGAATAATAAGAAACAAAAATAATAACAAAAAGTTTATTATAGTGTTAACTTAAACTGCCTGCTGCCTGTTGGCAACATCAATATCAGTCTTGAGCAGTTATTACGTCCTAATCTTGATCTTTGAAATATGGTATTGAAATGTACTCGTACATTGTGAATGCCCCGTTTAAGTAATCAACATCCTGTGCGATAACTTGGCTTGTATGCAAATAAAGTTAATGGCTATAATAGTTATTTTTAGGGTAATGCAGCTAACGTTGGGGTATTTAATAATCAAAAAATTTATTAGCCAATAATAATTATTATTATTATGTTGTTTATTGTACTGCGGCTGCTGTTGTTAAATGAAATACAATAATTTACAATTATAAATCTAAATTTTATATTAATAATGCTTTAATATACATAATAAAAAACCTTTTAAATAATTAAAAATATTTAACAAGTAAAATAATTATAGTTAAATACACATAATTGGATAAATATGTATATTTTTCATTATTAATTATTGAAATTGATTATGTTTGTAAATATATACATATATATAAATGTTTTGCCAAACCGCTTCTGGTAAGATAAATCTAAAATGAAAATCATAAATATAAATATATAAAATTTATGATACTTCAGTAATCGCTCGAGTTTATGGCCCGTGTAAAAATGTTTGTTGTCTTGTTGTTGTTGCTTCACTGAATATATGGCCTGGCACTCGATGTTTATTAATATACTTGGCACGGTTACTGTTATGATACTTATACACTACTTCTCTAAGCGGCATATTAACTATGACAAGTCGTTACAAATATCTCAAGTAGCTCTTCAAATAGACATCACTAATATTGCTAATGCAAATTGTTTAATTTACATCTGACTAAAGTATATTAATTATTGTCCGATATGAAAATTAATATTCTATATTTATAAATATTTAAGAATTTATCATATATTTCTATCTGAGTTTTTAGAATTTAATTCAAGTTATAGAAATTCAATGAAATCATATTTTGCTTGAGGTTTTCTTTGTGCCTAGAGTATAAGAGATTCGTTTTCATATGTATTTGATTGAATATCCAAAAATAAAATAAAGTACATAGTAGCACTGTAGCTGGAGTTGTTATAGATATATATATAATAGTATATATATATTTATTTGACTGTAGCTCTTGAGTGCTGGCAATGTTCATTGATGAGTAATTTAATTTGTCGTTTATTCGAAAAGTACTTGGTTATTTTATGAGATACTCAAAAACATCTACTTGAGTTCGAGTTCTTTATTTGCGCAAATTATGTGAACTCACACTCATTCGCATAGAGACGAATTGGGGGTCTAGACACCTGTCTATGTTTATTGATTGTCTCTATGATGTTGCTTGATTTTGTTATAGATATATATGAGTATTGCAATATTTCCCTTACTTGATTTGCATTTGAACTTATTATACTTATACTTAACTACAACTGTTGTATATATATATACATATATGTTGGAGGATTGTTTTTGCTGAATATCAGCTATTGTTGACTCTATCATAAACTCAATGTGCGGTAACCGGGTAATTATAATAGCCTAATGCTCATATATGAAAGGTACTCTTTCCATACCATACTAGTATAACCCACAATTGTATTGCTCATATTTTTCTGCATCGTCTATGACTGGGGGCGTGCTTATCGAGGGCGAACATTGTAAAGGTTCAAGCGGTTCTAGTGAAAAAGTACGACCATGAGAGTGAGAATGTGTATTATGAGTGCTGGTAATAGTAGTAGTAGTAGCTGTAGGAACAGTAGTACTACATATACTCGTATAATCATTAATGGATTACGATCCCAATCGTTCGCTGGTGAAGTAAACGGTAGCTAAAAGCCATAATCAAGGCGTATTTATGGGCTGCTTAATGTTTTACCATTGTTTACTAGCACCGTAATGCATTTCGTTGAGTCTTAACTTTATGGCAAAAAAAAAAAAATATTATAATAAAAACAACATCGAAAAATGAAAAAAAATATTACCTATCTTTACAATGTCGTATATTAAATACCCTACATTTATTATAATTTATATTTAACAATTGATAAGTGTAAAAATACTAATTAAATTTGGACTTTATCAATATAATTTAAATTTGTATTAAAGCTTATTTTAACTTTTTTCTTTTAATATCATCAAGTCATCTGCTTGTTAAAGAAAATATCTTTAAATTAAATTTAATTTAATTATAAATTTATAAGCAGGTTTGGCTTATATATAAATTCAATCTTAATTTAATGTATAATCCTACACATAAATTATTATTTTTATGCAGACTTAACTCAAGTTTAAATAAGCAAATATTACAAGGAGTAATTAAATAATTTAAAGGATTTGCATTAATCTAATTAAATGTAACCTAGTTAAACAATTGTTATTCTATTAATTTAAATACAAAAAATATTAGCTAATATTCCTTTTAAATTTTTGTTTCTAGGAATGTTAATCTAAGAAATCAATCGGTTATATTGATTATAGAAAAAGTTAATCAATTAAAAATATTAAGATTAAAACTGTTTAATATTTGCTAAAAATATTTGTAAAAGACAAAAATTTGTTTTAAGCTACAAATAATTGGAATATGCTATTTAGGGCTAAATAGCTTGAAAGATATTCAAAGTATAGAACACAATTTCTCTAATTCTCCCTCTCTCTCTTTATAAATATTTATATATATGTATATATAATGACTATGAATTTGTTGGTATTAAGTTGAGCTTCCTAATGAAAGCCTTAAGGACTAAATTGAATGGATGATTGAATAAAAATTTAAATAAACAATGGAAAGTTGCAAAGAAGAAAGCAAATAAGGATGTGAGTATATAAAATATATATTAACTAGAATAAATAAAATTATATATATTATATAATAAATGTTTTGTGTTGGTGACCTTTTTTGTGTATTAAACTGTTTTTAGTTTACAGGCTCGATGTCAGATGTTTATTTTTTTTATAAATAAAACATAAATTTTAGTTTGTCGCAATATTTCGAACCCGCATCGGAGTTCGTCATCAGGCTCTACACATTTATTAGAGAAAAAACATTTTTCTAATACAGAAGTTTATATATTAATTAACATGTTTCTTACTCTTTTATAACACGTCCGTCTGTTTTAACGTGGAGTTCTTTACTGATTTTTAAAAGGTGCTTGTATATATGTGCTACATTGTCAGTATCCGTTTTGTAGTTCAGTCTTTGATGTTTAGGTGTGTTGGTAATATGTAACATTTCAAGAGTGAACCGTTTGTTGTAGTTTTGTTCTTGTTGTAAAATTTTTGTTCCCTCAAAGTTGGGTGTGTGTCCGCTTTCTGCACAGTGTGTTGCCAATGCATTTTTTTGTGTTTTCGTTTTATTCGCTAGCTTTATGTCCGACTTGTGTTGTCCCAATCGGGTTTTGAGTTTGCCCATTGTTGTACCTACATATAACTTGTCACAAGATTTTCCATCTACGCCCATGCATGGTATTTTGTATATTATATTATTTTTGTCCAATTTATCTATTTTAGATTTTCTTTTGTTAAAAATTCTTTGAGTGTGTTGTCGGGTTTGTGTGCTATTTTTATTTTCGTCTTATCATAAAAGTTGGAGGTACCAACTCTTTCGGGAAATTTTGGTATGTAGGTTAGGGATTTAAATTTGAAGCAAATATCCATTTTCTCTGTTTCTGTTGGTTTGTCTTTCCTTGTGCCTACTCTCTTCAATAGTTTTTTTATCTGCCACTTTGGGAAATCGTTTTGTTGCAGTATTGTCTTTGCCTCTTTTAGTATTTCTTTCCTAAATGCCTTGTCCGTTATGTTTAACATTTTTCTTACGTAGCTTATCGCCGTGTTATTTATAACAGTTTTCGGATATTTTGAAAAGTAATTGATCATTCGTCCTGAGGCAACAGGTTTTTTGTACCATTTGGTTTTTATGGTATTGTTGCGTCGGACGAAGGTCATGTCTAGATACGGTAACTCGCAGTTTATTTCTTTTTCCATTGTAAATTTAATGTTTTTGTTGTACGAGCTTAAAGTATCCAGAGTGTGGTCAATTTCAGACTCCTTAACAACCGCAAAAATGTCATCCACATATTTTGTTAAAAATAGGGGGGCATTGTTGACTATTTTTATAATGTGCTGTAGAATTTCGTCCATCAGTATGTCTGCAATTATGGGAGACGCTGGTGAGCCCATCGGTAGTCCTTTGATTTGTGTGTAAAACGTTTGCTCAAATTTGAAATATCTATTTTCTATGATGCAAAATTTAGTTATTGTTATGAAAAGTTGTTTTGGTATCTTTGTATATTGTTCTATTTGTTGCCATTTTCTGTTGATCATGTCCAGAGCTAGTTCTAATGGGACACTCGGGAACAGTGATACGACGTCGAAAGATACTAAACGTTCATCATCATATATGTGTGTGTTATTTATTTTATCTTTTAGTTGTGTTGCATCGTTCACGTTGTATGTACTAAATATTTGCATAGATCATAAGATGGGGATCCTCTCGATGAGCAGATTGGTCTTAATGGTGTTCCGGCTTTGTGTACCTTTGGTAACCCATATATTCTTGGTGGCAATGCTTTGTGAGTAGTAAGTTGTTTTTTCTCAAATTTTGTTATAATGTTTGTTTTGAAAAGTTTGTCGACTATTTCGTTGTTTTTGGTTTGTAGTTGTAAAGTGGGGTCTTTTCTAAGCGTTTTATATGTAGATCTGTCGTCTAATATGTTGGTCATTTTGTTCTTATAGTCTTCTTTGGTCATGGCTACTGTTTTGTTACCCTTATCTGTAGTCAATATTAATATGTCATTATTTTGCCTTAAAAATTTCTTTAGTTGTACCACTGTGTCTGCTGTTGTTATTTCTATTATAGATAATAAAAACTAATTGTAAATAGTTTCTTTTAAAAAATAATAATATTTCGAAGCTACTTAAGTGTTTTCAATTTCTAAGATATCTAAACGATATATCTTTTAATAGGTTATTTAAAAGATCAACTTGCTCTACAAATGCAGCTATGGTAAGGTCAAACACTCTACTCACACTCCAAAGTTCTGTCTAGGACACTTCTCAGCGGTTGATGAGGTATGGGAATTCACTTAACTGCTGTTTCCCTTCGATATAAGTAATATATTTATATGCTATATAAACAATATTTAAACAATAATTTTTTGGTAAAGTTATTGGTCATATTTGAATAGAAATAACCCTGATTATCTCTGTAGTGTATAGGATATATATTTAGTATAGCTTGGAAGCTGTGAGACTTGGCTGAAGCAATCAATTCATAAAAAATATAGAACTTGCTTGAAAACTTATAAGATTTGTTAAAATTTCATAAAATAATTATAATTATAAATATTATATTAATACTCGACAATGAACTCAAATTAAAAAATAAATTTGTTTTTGTTTTTTTTTAATATTTTTTTTTAAATTTTATTTTTGTTTATATTACAAATACATTTGTTAAATCTGCGCTTGTCTATTAACATTTATGAACTCATTACGCACTATAAATTCAAAGAGTTTGTTATTCATTATGTTCTATACAAAAAAAAAAATTTTTAGATAATAATTGGGTTTTTTTTATATTATTATTTTTACATTTACAGATACGACTACGTATATATGTATTGTATATATATAAAAAGTGTAATTCTGCCTATATAACTTGAACACTAATTTATTTATTCTCTTTTCATTACATATATATATATATATATATACATATATATATATATATATATATTTACGTTATTGTATGTACATGATTAACTACTACTCGATTTTTATTTGAAATATAATATATATATAAATTTTGATTTTATTATGTACAAAACGAGTTAATATATTTAAAAAAAAAATTATATTAATTTAATTATTTAGTTTTGAATATTGTTATTATTATTATTATTTCTTTATGACTAAACCAATAAAAATCCTACTACATATACTATTTTAAAAGTATTATCGACTTTTGTGCAAAAAAAATATAATAATAATAATAATGTAAAAAAAATCTTATGGCTAAATGGCCTACAACTTTTGAGCTGCAGGAAAAAAAAACTATTATAATTAGTATTTTATTACACGATTGATATTTGTTGTTAATAATTGGCGCTGCTGCGGCGCCAATTGCTTGAACATCCATTCAAATGGGTCTGCAGAACTTGGCCAAGATTTCGTTGAGCGATCACTCAGGCAGTACGTGGCTTGTCCATACCATGAGCTTGGATAAGCTAAGGGTTATCCGCTTGGTTGATTCTTGCATGAAGAGGTTGAACAATTGCTGGCTGTGACCTGTGATCTTGTGTTAATAATTATTGCACCAATTTTATTTGTTTGTACGAATTCTCAAGCCGAGCTGCCCGAAGTTCGTAATGATTTTGATTGCCAGCGTTTTGGCCAGTTTATGAGTTACCAGTAACTTGGCTCACCCATTTTAGGCAACTCAAATCCATAGATCTAGCAATATTAGGGCCACCAAGCAGCGCGCTGCGCGTGTGGATGGGCGTGTGCATGGGCATGAGCATGGAGACCGGCGGCAGCAGCGGCAGCTGCATGCTGATAGGCAGCGGCGCCATTGAGTGCCACAAGATGATGGGCGGCGGCGGCATTTTGCATGGCTGTGGCAGTGCTCACACAGTCCTGTGGCAGCTTGGAGCCATCACCCAGGCAGGGCTTGCCATTGCGCACTAGCACTGGCACTGCTACGCGACGTGGCGAGGGCAACGCCGAAGGATGATGTGGATGTGTAGCATGTCCATGCAGCAGACCTGGATGCTCATAGCCCTTTTCGTTTTGCGCACGCTTGGTCTTGTAGCGATGATTCTGGAACCAGATCTTCACTTGCGTTGGCGTCAGTCGTATCAAACTGGCCAAGTGCTCTCGCTCTGGCGCACTTAAATAACGTTGCTGGCGGAATCTTCGCTCCAATTCATAGGTTTGTGCCTTGGTAAAGAGTACACGTCGCTTACGCTTTTTATTGGGCATACCATCAGCATTGACACCTCCACCGCCGCTGCCATCTGGATCGTCTACATCATCGATGTCCTCCTCAATACCGTCCTCGTTAAGGCTGTCGTCATGGGCGCTGCCACTGCCTGCGCCTGTATCATGTTTCAGGCTGTTGTTATTGTTATTATTGCTATTGTTGTTGTTATTGTTGTTATGCAACGCATGCGCCGCTGAGCTGCCACCTGGTGCACTGCTACCATGCATTGTATGCAACGCATCACCGACGGACAGAGCATCGCTATCCGCTGAACGACTATAGCTCTTATAGTCACCAGATAGAGCAGGTGACGTTTGGCAATTGGAGCCTATGTATGTGTAGGAGACCTCAGAGGTCACCGGCGAGGTGCTGTCCGGGCTGGCCGGTTGTTGATTGCCTGCAAGAAGCAAAGGAAGGTAAAAGGAAAGTTAGTTAAGCTGAATTGAAAGTACAAAGCACTTTAAATAATATTTTGTATATGTCAAACCTAAAAGGATTTTTACTTTAAATATAATCCTAAATATAAAGAACTAACTGAACAATCAGAAATATTTGCGATTTATTAATCTCTTTTCATAGATTCGCCCTTTTATTTTGGCCTGATCTATGTACCTTTTATACTCAGAGTCGATACAGTGCCAATTTGTCAGCAAATTGGTTAAATTAATGCTCTGACACACAACACATACCACATACAGTACACACACACACACACACCCCAATAAGCATGAGCAGGCAAAAAATGGCAGAGATGTTAAATGAAAAGTCAGTGGGTAAACAGGGGAACCACCAACGACTCGCACAATTGGATTATGCCAGTCCCGGGACTGAGAACTAACACAGACGCTGATCGAGGTGGCCAGATGCATCCTACAGGAGCTGCTACCCCTGTATGAAAATGTATATACTGAAGTCAGCCTAACCGAACCCAACTAATAACGTCAATTAGAGGACCAAACCATTGACAAGGCTCGATCAATTTGGTCTACCTGGTTTGCCCATTGCATGCCCTTCGTTACAACCCTGCAGAGTTACACCTTTTGGGCAATTGCTGTGTTGCCTTCTGACCTTCGATGTACGAGGTTTGCCTTTGCTACAATATGTGTCTGTGGTGTGTGCGATCTTTTTCATTTTCATTTTTTTTTTGCTGCTGTCATTGTTTGCTGCGTTGAGACAGTACACACCAAATGCTAATGAAAATACATTAAGGTTAAAACTGGGCAACAACTGGGAGACAATGGGATGGCATACAAAAGGCAAACCTCAAACAGTGCTGCCATCTAATGGCTGCCCTGCCTCTGACTTTTGTCCCTAACTCCCCTTACTTCCTATCTTCCGTTTCTGTCAGCCTTTTGCAGCACACGCCCATTTTTCATATATCACAATACAATTCCCTTGATTTATCGTATTTGACTAATAAAATTTTGCTTAAATTCTTTTATTTTTCATTCATTTCATACTCAGTTTTTCTTTGTCATTTTAAATTCTGATTCATGCGGCTTTCGAGTACTTTATCATAAATGTGCAAGAAATGTCAGTCTAATCGTCTAATTTCGTTTCAACTGTAAGTGTTTCTATGAAATTAAACGCTGATCACATTCCGTCACAATTGACTAAACAAAACTTAGTGCCAACACCCCGCCTATAACCTGCCAAGCCCTATACTACAGTCCTTTAGTATCGTCTTCACCATGACAACTCAACAAATTAATAACTTAATATAATCAAATCGAGTCGACTCGACTCGACTCGACTTACAGCTGTGAAATTTCCCAAAAAAAAAAATAATAATAAAATAAAAAAAATAGCAAACAGGCAACAATTATAATTTGTAGCTGAGCACCATATCAACAACAAAAAAAAACTCTAATAATAAAAAAAAGAAGAGGAAAGGCAATGCAAAAACAAAAAAAAAGGACGAAACGGAAGTGCGTGCCATAAATTTTCAGGCTTATATGAAAGGAATGACTGAAAAATGTTATGTCCACGACAACAATACAACTCTAGTAGAGGGGGAGGGGGAATACGACAACGACATGCTATCAGAAAGAAGCAAAAATAAAAAAACAAAAATAATAATACATTAAACGAAAACGAAAATAAAAAAATAAAATAACAGAATTAATCCTCAAGTGTGAAGCGCATACAAACTATTAGTCAAGATTATGTTGGGCGCAGTTTCTATGGAGTGTGTAAACGGTGGTAAAGGGTGGTTTAGGGTACTCTGCGCTTGAAGCACCTGAATCGACATATATTGCAGCTATAACTAGCATACAATATCTAACGTTTGCCAAATGGGGCGTGGCATAAGCCAAGCGAAGGGTTTACCCTCATAAACAGAGAGTGTATGCAGTGCCCAATTCTCAGTTGCCAGTTGCCAGTGGAAAGTTGCAAGTTACCAAAGTGGCAGTAACATCGCTCTTTCGATATGCAAACACAGCTGCCTTTTGTGAGGCAATTATTGAACAATACTATTAGGCGGTTGCTCTCGAGCTTAAGTTCGTTTAACACGTTCCAGTTATGCCTACTTCACCCTTCCTATACACTTCTGAGTAGTTGAGCTTAGAGCGCATTCAGACTGTGGTCAGAATAATCGCAATACAGTATATATCGGCTATAAGAAGCAATGCTTATATGCAAATATTGGTTAAATGCAAAATTATGTTACTTTTAAACATCATAAAACTATTTAGAACTAAATTTAGCCTCATAGTTCAAAAAATTGCTTATTAGTAAATATTGTGTATAAACAAATAAAAAAAACGTTCAATTGGAATCAGTTCATATAAATTTAATCGGTTTTAAACAAATTATAAGCTGTAGGACAGCAATATTAAATTTTTGATCTCATTTTATCTATAATATTCTGTTTTTTTTTTTTTTATTTATAGCTGACGAACAGCATATAATATAAATTTAAATAAACTTCTAAGCCTGTGGCATATTTTTAAATAATCATTTTTATGCAACGTATTTACATATAACTTATGATTGCTTAAAAGGAAATATCGAATATATGCAAAAATGTTTCTGCACTATAGGTTTTCCATATATGCGTTATATACTGCTTAACTTTTCTGTTTACTTTTATAACTAGAAAAAAACTACTAAAATATACTAAAAGCAGTTCTAAGAAAGAAACATTTAAAGCACACTTACCATATAGATCATTCTCTTTGATCCACGCATTACGCCCTGTATGAGAGAGCATCGTTTGGGCCATATGATGGTATGAGGACATTTCATCACTAAAGGTGCCAGCAAAGTTCTTTGGCAGATACTGGCCGGCGGCAACAGCCGCAGCAGCCGCTGCATTATGACTGGCCAGCAGATGGGCAGCGGCTTGCGCTGATGCAGCATGGGCATGGGCGCCAACATGTGGCATGGGTGGCTGAGCACCGCCAGCATTCTGATGATGTGATAATGGTAATGGTGCTACGGGTTGCTGGTGATGCGGATGTTGATGTAAATGCGGATGATGCTGTTGTGTATGCTGGTGGTGTTGCTGCTGATGGTGATGTGATGTTTGAACATTATGTTCCGTTGTCTGATGATCACCATGTGCCGCGGGTGCTACATGTTCATCGCCACTGCTGGGTGGTTGCAGCGCTGAGCTGGGCGTAGGTGATAACGTCGTTGGCGTTGGATGACCATGTCCATTGCTAGATTCCGCACCAAGCTCTGTGCTATGGCTGTGCGTATGATGTGCTGCTGCCGCAGCAGCGGCTGCACTCTTCAGATCGGAACCATCCAAATTGAGAATATCGGATATATGAAAACCAGAACGTTGCGAGGACGGCACCTTGGCATCAAAGAGGCTGCAAATAAATAGAAGCAACAATTTTAGTTACCGATTCACTTTCAATGCAATGCTACATCCGACATCCGGTGTCGTGTCATGAATGGCCGGAAAAGGTCACAATGGGTGAACAGTCTATGTTGTTTAAGTATATAATCGTCTACCTGTTGATGAACCATATACCTGACACACTGACTTTGCCAAAAAAAAAACATATATATATATATATATATATATATATATGTATATATGAGTGAACATCAACTTGGGTCTTAAATTTTCACACTTGCCACGAATTAACTTTGATTAAGTGCAACCAAATCGTTGGATTATTGACACCTACACCCAATCCTTGGTTCTGTCTCAATTTAGAGCTCGGTACCAGTTGCCTTATCCTAAGCATAAGCTAAGGCTAATGCAAATTTGATTTTCCTCTAATACCATCAACAATTAAACGCAAATCTACTTTTGTTACAGTGTATAGGTGCAGTGGGTAGAGCTGCAACTACCTGCATTATGGTTAGGATTGCGACCAGGCTAACACTAACCATTTTTCGGCCACATGTTGGCGCAAGTAAAAAGCGTTCTTGCTTCCGGTTTTTCCATGCCGAATTTTCCCAAATATGTGCGCGAAATTCCCACGCGCTCAGGTCCATCAGGACAGTACACGGGGCATTCCCCGCATGTGTAAACGGAATTCCCTTTGCACTCGCCCGGCCTTCGACCAGACAGTGTGACGCCGTCACAGTCGTCTGTGCAGCTCTCTTGCTGTTATTGTTGCTATCTGATGCTGTCTGTTGCACACATGTTGCCAGGTTGGGGTTTTCCTGCAACACACCTATGGGAATTTCTAAGCCAGACAGGCCAAACAGTTAGATGTAGTTGTTTTTGCCACTTGAGCTATGATCGCCAATCAATGCTCGACCAGACCTTGAGTACATGCACCGGCCCAAACAAAACTGCAGTTTTGTTTGCTGGGGGAATTACGTGGTCACTGGAACAGGATTTGGGTAGGCTGCTTACAAACTGCTGCAAGCAAGTGTCTGAGCATCTACATCTAACCCAAAATTACCTTAAGCTATAAGTGGCTTGATTGGATTGCTAGCTCAGTTGGTTAGTTGATTACTGGTTGATGGATTAGAAGGCAAAGTCCATTAACTGAATAGGGCCTAAAATAACATAGCCAAGAGGCAGTATGCCCAAAGTATATTATTCCTACTGATTTGTAAAGGGATTTGTCTGATCTTAATCAAGTGCCGATCTTGATTAAATAAAGCTTAAACATCAAAAATATCCCTTAAATATATAGTATATAGTTCTTATTTAACTGTTCATTGAGATCGACATCAAGTTGACTTTTAAACTACATTTATAATTCATCATTAAATTGAAGCTTATGTTGAAAATGATGAAAAGTTTTGTGATTTCGAGCTTAATTAAGGAGTTTCCTAATGAATATTTGAGGTTATGTGGAATTGAAATTGAAGGAATTTCAGCGTGGGAAAATCCTTAAAGTTGTTACAATTTTAACAGCTAATCCGCTCATTTGCGCCATAAAATTGCCTGCACAAGTGCAAACTTCCCAAAAGGACAGATGAGGAGAGACCGAGACAGATATAGATAGAGATAGAGAGTAGAGTAGTTTGGCAGATCTTTAATCCGGCGATCATATTGCGGTTTTGCATGTGTATACTTTAACTTTGCTTACCCAGGCAGAGCGTTGCGGAGAGCCGCTGGATAAAAGGCAGCGGGAAGTAGAGCATGACTCCAAGGTGGCAGCAATATGGGTGACCAGGGCAGGAAGGGAGCCGCCGCAGCAGCAGCTACTGCCGCCGAAGAGGGTACCATAAGGCTGCTCATGCTGTGGAGGCCAGGAAATCCACTAAATGCCGCCGCGCCTGTAGGAATACGCAGATGCTCCGTGGCTGCCAAATTTGCACCACTGGTTGGCGTTGTTATCGGCACTGTGGTGCTGGGCGTGCTGATTATCTTGGTTGCACGCTGCTGTTCCAGCGATGGTGTCGATGTGCGCAATGGTCGCTTGGGCGTGGTGGGCGTACCTGGACTAACTGTGACAGCGCTCTGTGGTGAGGCGGGCAAGCTGCCGGCGCTGCCAAGGCCACTACTATTCCCACTGCTGTTGGTCGCCTCACGTTGATCCCGTTCCTTTTCGCGCTCCTTTTGCTTGGACGGCGTACGCTCCAAGGCGGGTTGACTGTGCGTGGTCATATCCGTGGCAGTTGTGGGTGTTGTTTTGGGTGTTGCTGTTGTCAAATTTGTTGGCGGTGGGGTCGAGTTATCAGATTTTCGTCGCTGCTGCGCAGGCAGCGGCGTAGGCGACGGTGTACTCTTGCGTTTCTCCGCCACTTTGCGGCCGTTTAAATAACAAGTTTCACACGTAAAAAATAGTATGGAACCAAATGTATGGATCCAAATATGGAAGTTGTAACACTCTTTTTGTTTCTTTTCTTTTTTAATTGCGCACTTTAAACACTGACTAACACTTGGAAAGAGCTTTTAATGCGTTGTCGATCATAATCATAATTATAATTTAATACAATGCACTTGGCGTTTAGGGCTTATATATAATAATTTCGTTGATGGTTCCGATGATGGTTCGTTTTATATTACGGTTTAAGTTACGAATTTAAATGCAATCTCGATCACGGCTCGTTGTACGGGGTTTTTCTGAGCCGCACTCTAAACATTCCAAACTGAAGTGTCATCAACAACTAACGAGACATCAAGAACTCGACACGAGTCCAAGCAGCCAACGGCGCAAAAGTACCAAAAACTACTCTGCACAGACACACACAAACACACACACACAGACAAACAGAGAGACAAGGCACGTATAAGTTTACTTATATTGTATATGGCGCATCCATCCACCATTGGGTATATAGCTTCACACAAACACACACACGCACACACATACAAATATGAATGCATAGAGAGTCTCTCTGGTTGTTGTTTAGTCGTGGCGCGTTCGTCGCATTTTTACTAAGTGGCTTCTCATGTCCTTTTCAACAAGGATACTACGGCAACAACGTCGACGGCAGCAGCAGCAGCAGCAACTATGTGAGTGGCTCATTCAACCACCAGCAACAGCAGCGCAGCAACAGCAACAACAACAAGCACCACCACCATTTGTTCTGCATCGCGCATCCTTTTGCTGAACAAGGCCGGCCTAGGTATGTGTTAGCTTGGCATCTCGCTTGCACCCGCTTACAATTGCCAGACGACGAGTGCCCACTTGAGCCGCCTCTCTATGCCCTCTCTGTGCATGTATACATATATATATATATATATATGTGTGCTTGTCTGTATGTGTATGTAACGACGAGAGCTGCCATTGTGCTGCTCGAGTATCGGTTCTGTAGGTAGAGGCAGCCAGCCAGTCAGACAAGTCGCCGCATCCCATTGCCAATACAAGAGGAAGGCCCGACGTTGCTCTATGGACCTCTTTCATTCATGGATACAGCGTTAAGCTGGGTTGACGCTCTTTCTATACTACAGCTTCAACTTCTGCCTAGTTCTCTCCCGATACTGCACTTGATGTTGTCAACAATTGCCTTGTCATTATATTGTGTTTATCATTATTATATTAACAGTGACCAGCTCCTAGCTACCAGCTCCCCGCTCGACTAGTCGACTGATATATGTATGCATGCACCAACAATTCACTTGATTGTTATGGGGTCCTGTTAAGGACATATACTACTATATAGTTCTTGAATTCCTATATTTTGTAAGTAATCAGAGCAAAAAACATAAATATCTCTTGCTGTTTACTAAAAAGTATCTAATTATATTTTTAATTGTTTTCCTGTATTTAATAAAATTGTTTAACTACTGAAAGTTTAAAACACTTATAACATATCATTGAGCAACTCCCAAAGGCAAAACATCTTTTATTGTCATTATTCCAAATGCAAAGTGTAAAGTTTATATGTGATTTTCATAGCATACTTAAGTGTTTTCTTAGTTAAATTGAATATCAGCATAATACGATTTAATTAAGTTTAAAGAGTTCAAATCTTTTCCATTAATTTGATATTAATGTCAGTTACATGATATATTAGGTAAATGTGTGGTAATAACTTCTATCGATCTAGAGAAAAATTTTGCTTAGGCATAGCGATAAAAATGTATTCTATTTGTTTAAATATTTAACTATTGGTTAAAGTAACCAATTTGAGCTTTAAATATATTGTGTATAGGTAGTGAAAATTATAATTTTTTATTTATTGCTTTTATTTTAATTTTTTGTTTGTTTGTTTTTTCTAATTTTTTTTTATTTTTGGTAATTTTTAACTGATTTTCAAATATAATTTTTTGTCAAAAATTTATATTTTATTTATTTATTAAAATTTCCATTACCTTTCGTTATTATAATTAAATTTGGCAAGGCTTCGAAGAAATAATATGTATTAATAATATATATTAATATATATAGTAACTTAAATTATAATCATATAATATATACTTGTATATATAATACCTGTATATATTATATAAAATAAATTAAAAGAAATTTTCAAATAATAATTGTTAAAGTGAATTGAAAAAATTGTTATTTTAAATAAACAATTCTCATACATTTCCAAAATAAGTAAAACATTTGATAAATATTAACATAAAATCTTAAAAAAAAAGTGTAATTAATTTTTATTATTTTTTGTTTAGAATTAAGTAATTTACATACATTATAAGTGATTTTGGTTGTAAAAAAATAAAAACATATTAAAGACCTCCTGAAAGCCTTACCTGCTCTGGCTACACGGTTATTGTACTATAGCAATAATTCTTATTACAATTTTACTAAATAAAAATTTTTTAAATTTAATAAAAGATAAAGCTGAATATATTACTTAACTATTCTATACTAATTTACATAAAAACATCCATTAATATCTTAAATAAGTTAAATTATAAACAAATTTCCTAAGTATCCGCTAGAATAGAGTATTTAAGGATCAAATCATTCGATTTGTTTTCAACGAGTGAAAGTTTCACAACTATTAATGTTTGAAGCTGTGTCAATATATCAAATTTATTTGAGTATTAAAGTATTCAAATATTGGTAAAGTTTTTGCGTAAATATATAGTTTTTAGTAAGGTTGAGTATCAGCCCGAACTGTTTGGTGCAATGTTTTGCGTGACTCTGTAAACACTTGAGGGTACAGGCAGCAGATTTGAAATTGGATTTCATAAGTAAACCCATGATTAGATCGGATCCTGTAGAAAACTCTATGAGTATATACTTTATGTGAGAGCGAGGAAAATGCATGCATGTATATGGCATAGTATGTATATGTATAAGTATGTACTCGTACATACATGAAGTTGGCGCTGTTCTAATATTACAGAACACACCCAAAAGTGGTTGCTTTGGGGGCTTGGGTGTTAGGGAGGGTCTGCTGAAAGGAACATAATCAAAACGACCATTAGCTAACTTGAACAATGCCAAAGGGGGCGACGTATGTGGGTGGTGGAGAAGCAAAGTTTTAGCAATTGAAAAAATAACATGGCAGACATGGCGTGCCAGTGCGCTTAGGGTATCCCATTCTATATAATAGTAGCACGAGTATGTATAAGTGCTACATATACTATATAAAGATGGAGGGTCTCTTTACATAACCTTCCTCATATATGCCACATGAGAGGCACACTGGCACTCCATGGTCGTTCATGGCTCGGATTACAAATGAAAATGGAAAAACACGCGCAAACACCTAACCAACACCAACCAAATGACTAGGGAAATTACGTGTAATGCCGTCGGCGTCGCAGTCGATGTTGCTTTAACCGTAGCCGCTGCTATTGCTGTCGCTGTTCTAGGCAGCGTCGGCTGCTCTGCGCCAAGTGGGCGCGTCACAGGGCCATCACTGGCCAATCACAATGCGGCACAAGTGAGATAGCTAGCGTACTTTGCGCACTTGCGCGCATGCTATGGGAAATTTTTTTCAAATTCCCAGCATAAGGATAACAGTGCTAGGGAAATTATACCATAGGCAATATATTGAGCAGTAGCATATCACACGCCCATTTTTGTGCTCTTCGAAATACATAGAATGTTGTGCGTATGTAGAGCAAGATGTGTATGCTTATTTCTGTGTGTGTGTGTGTGTGTGTGTGTGTATATATATATGTATGATGGCCATTGTTATGCGTTTAATGATGATGTTGCATTTAACAATAGCGGCAACAGTAACAATAGCAACAACAAGAAAGAAACCAAAGTAAAAGCCTTTCAACGTTAGCAACGACGCGACGGCCCGCTTCGTTGCTTTGCCATTTGCCTATTTATTGTTGTTGTTGTTGTTGCTTTAGCTTCCGCAGGAAGTTTAAGTAGCCAGTCAGCAGCAGTAGCAGCAGCAACAAAAACAACAGAAACACCAACAATAATATTACACACGAATGAGTCTCTCACAACATCATCTTGTGTATCTTGTATCTGTATTTGCATCTGTATCTATGTTATTTAAATTAAATAGAATTTCAATTGAAATCCTTGCCGAAAACTCGTTGTGATTTAACTACAGTTCAACTCAGTTCACTTCTCTTCACTTCACTTCGCATATTTATTTATTTATTTTGTATTTTTCCAACACTTCAAACTACTTTAACGAGTTATTCTTCTTGTTGTTATTTTTATTGTGATTTTTCATGTTTTTTTTTCCTCCATGGCTCTTGTCCATTTGTGTTTTTGTTAAGGGTTAAGTAGCTGTGGCAATACAATTGCTTTAACATCCTCGTTATCCCTTTGTTTATTTATTTTTTTTAAAGATATTTATATATTTTTTTTTTTGATTTTCGAATCAACTTAAATCAGTTATATTTACAAGGCATTTAAACATTTTCAATTGACATTGAGTTCTTTATAGCGCAGAATTCATTTACAGTACTTAAACATTTGAATCTTTCAAGATTCGTTAGTTTCACTTCTAATTCTTTTAAAATAAACTTTTATATAATATTTAATATGATTATTAATATATTATATATATGCTTATAAATGAGTGTATCATCTATTTGATTGATGACAGACTTATGTGGAAATTGATACGAATTAATTAATAATTCACATTTCGATGAACGAAAAATCGTTCAAAGCTCTGAGTTTGTTCAAGGACTTAATAGTAATTTATGATTAAATATATAATTACTTATAATTTTAAGTCTAAGTATTAAAAAAAATGTAAAAATATTTTTTATAATGTCACATTATTTAGAAATGTGTAAAAATATTTTTTTTAAATTTCTGCTAAGATTTTATATCAAATTTCTTGATCAAATTAACGCTCTATAAATAGAGTTTATCCATTTACCCTTTGTGTATTTTATTAATCAGAATCATAATCAAAGTCGTAAGATCAAATAATGATTAGCTTAAATATTAAAATGAAAACAACTTCCGGTGGTTCAAGTAGATATTGTGTAGAATATGGGTATAATCATTTATTGGTTTCTTTTTAACACACACACACACAGAGACAATATAAGAAGCTATCTGTTAATATGTCTTAAATAATCTAGTTCCAAATTCCAAAATGTTTGAGTACTTGAAAATCTTGTTCCTTTGCTAATATATTTGACTTATTAAAGCTATAATATCATTTTACTTCTTTTATGAAAGATGCGTCTATTTAAGAATGTTCCATTTTATTAAACAAATTTAGTCGATATATACTATATACATATGTATATACGATAATTTGTTGCCTTTAGAGTTCTTGGCTAAATGGCAGCTGTTCCATGGCAAACATGTCAACCTATCTAAAACTTAAACTGAAGTGTGACACTGCGTAGGCCACTCAAATAAGCCGTATCCGAGAGATACAATTAACAACAATAAGTCGACATGGTGACTGTTAATGTTGTTGCTTTTGCTTTTGCTTTTGCTATAACTATTAGTGTTGTTGTTGCTGCTGCTGTTGTTGTTGTTGCATCGGCTTTTCAATAACTATACAAATGCAATAAAATATGTTGAATGTCAGTGTGTGTTGGGCAGGCAAAAACCGCGCGACATTTTTACAGTATTTAGGGTAAGGAAAGGGAGGTTCTAACAACCCCAATTAAACGCATCGTTGGAATCAAAATGAGGCGGCTGCTGCTGTTGCATTGAGCGTAAAAAATCACAAACATATATAAAAATATATACTCACACACACACACACACACACTTTTATATATATAAGTACAGGGGCACAAGAATTTTGGCAAAAGGTGTTTGCTTAGCTAAAAGATTCAGCTACTCGTACATGAAGGGAATTCTAACTACGAGATACTTTGATACCATGACAGTTATAGTCGTAGAGTGGCGTGCCAAGCACACCTTTTCACATACATATACAAAGCAACACGCACACGCATATTTACACTCACAAGCATACATATATACACACACATACGTACGCACTTATATAATGAAAGAGACACTCAGTTTCGATGCTGAGCGCAGCCATTCATTCAATGCTCGTTTATAGCACACCAGCAGTTCGCTCATCCATTGTCATCCATTTTAATTTACCTTCCGGTTTTCCTTTCGTTTCATTTTAACTGCTCTCACTCTTTTTCGGCTTAACCTCCCTCCCTTTATATATATATATATATATATATTTATATATATATGTATGTGTGTAATACCGCCAGCCCTTAGTTCGTGTTGTCAATTGACGGCCATGACAATTTGGGTTCTAGATTCGTTGCGCGGAAGTGATTTACCCAAAAACTGACTTTGTTCCAAGGAGTTTCGAATAGGCGGAAGTGCCTCATTCAATGCTCACCTTTTGCGCAATCTTTTACCCAGTTACATACACGGCCAATTTGATTGATCTTCGGGTTTGTTTAACAAGCCTGCCCGGTCATTTTCTTGGCGTGATCTTTGTAACCAACAGCCCTTTGTCACATCTTATTGATTCCACAGAATCTGTTGTAGTTGCTAATTTTTAATGGGCGTTACCCCTGCTTCTATTCTTAGCTAATACTTGAGGATATTGAACTGATTTTCTAACTGAAATTGTGTAAATACAGCTGCAAGTCTACAATGTACATCTGGTCGATGCCATTACCTTTAATAGTTGTGCATTATTATCATATATTTATCAATTATCCATGAAGCATATGTTTTATATATTATATTATATTTTCTATATGTAAATATATAGTTGAGTTATATGCTTTATATAACAAAAATCAACAATAGGCAATAACTTGTGTGTAAACTTTAGGACTTAAAACTGATTTTTGGACAGAAGAGGCAGAGCCTTTAGACTGACCTACTGCCTTTGAAATTTAAAATAATTAATAAGGCATTTACCAGCTGTCAAAATCTGATTCTGATTCATATAGTGTTTATTAAGGCAATAAAATTGTATATTCTATAAAGTTTATTTTTTATAGGCTTTGCTTTGGGAGCTTTTGTCCGTTTGCGACGTTCTTTTCTTAGTCGTGGCTTCCCCATTTTTCCCAGATCCAATACATTATATATAAGGTCTATCAAATTGTCGCTCGCGTCGCAGGAAAGTGCGTCAAATTCCGCTGGCTGTAAATTCAGTAAATCAGTTGTGTTCTTCTCTTTGGCACAACGAT
This sequence comes from Zygothrica quintamaculata, assembly GCA_037044455.1. Classification (NCBI taxonomy): domain Eukaryota; kingdom Metazoa; phylum Arthropoda; class Insecta; order Diptera; family Drosophilidae; genus Zygothrica; species Zygothrica quintamaculata. The sequence goes on along the minus strand of JBAMBS010000822.1, from coordinate 320,459 downwards.
TGAGCAGACGACTAGCTGGAGATTCATCAGATATGAGCCTGTATTTTTCCTTTTCTTTATCATCCAGCTGAATCCAAATGTTGTTAGCATGTTTTTGTAATTGTGCAAACTCTTTTATGGTCAAACGGTCTTTATTGAAATCTTCCAGTGCAGTAAGACGAAGTTCATTCAAGAAATTCTTAAATGGAACGGGAGACGCCATTTGACGCATAATACGCTCACGTTCGGAGACAAGAGTGCTCTTCGTGAATGTGACATGTTCCTTCTTTTCGAAAGCCAATTTAAAAAGTTTAAGCAAACTTGTCATATTTGACAAATGAAATTTTCACAGATATAAAACTAAATTTTTATTAAAAATTAAAATTTAATGGAGAAATTCTGGTATGTTTATGTCTCGAACTTGTTGAAGTATATTATATATACATATTATTGGACATACTATATATTAGGTAAATGTTTGTTAAAATGTGCAACAATATGTGGAAAAATCTGTTTAAAACAACCATTTTTCCTACATATACTTAGGCTTAAAAAATATATTAAAATATAAAGTTTTTGTAATCATAAAAATATGTTAAAGTTTAACTTAATTAATAAATAATATATATAATATGTTTATATATTTTCAATTACTTCCTATGCCAAAGGTCTCCCAATTTGGTAATTGAATTGATATTTAAGCGAAGAAATCAAAATTCATAGGAAGTTATATTTGACTAGGAATTTTTCAAATTATTTAAGTAATTAATAAGATTTTGTATAAGGGCTTATAAAATATATGTTTAAATGTTTGTATTTGTGAAAATGACATAAATCAGCTTAAAGGAGTTTTCACACAATTGTCATTAACGGATGTTCGAAGAGACCCAATCGAAATCAAACAGAAATGCAAAACGATTTGATGCGTTCAGCTTACAAAATTTAGATAAATTACTTCCTACTTATCAGTTGGCCTTTCCTATTTGAATTGCATAGCCGTCGCGACGGCTAATACCATTTCATGGCATTCATTGAAAGGACAACGACTTCAAAGCCAAATATCAAGAAACGGATGTTCCGTACTCCAACCCGAGTGAGACTCACTTGGATTTTGAGTCAATGAATCGCTAAACGATTGAAGGCTGGCTGCGTCAGACAAAAGCCGGGACAAGCTCATTGACTAATAATAAAAAAAAAAGTACAAAATAGAAAAAAGTAGCTGGATGTATGTGTGTATTTGGATATATGTATGTGACTGTGTGAGCCGGCTGTGAGGATCTAATTGTGAGTGCCATGGCCATAAAGTAAAGGCCCGAAACCTGAACTTGACAAATGGGTTTGTACTGTGTGTCCCACTGTGCCAATGCCAGTTTTTGTCAGTTTGTCAGTAAGTCAGTTTGTCAATTTGTCTCTTCTTCATGCATACTATTACAAACTTCCTCTGCTCACTTCCTACTTCCTTCACAGCTTGACGCATTCAAAAGATACACATTTGCAATTTATTTCAAATACCAAGCAATTTCAATTGCAATATTTTCAATGAATGGCACAGCGGCCACTCTTTCTCTGACTCTCCGTCTCTCTCTCTCTCGCGTTCTCTCTATCACTATTTGAAAGAACATTTTACACACTTTACACACACCTTGCCCATTTTTGTGGTATTGTTTTTGGACCCAAAAACACAAACTCAAACTCAAACTTAAATTGAAACTCTAACTGAAACCTTTACCCCTACTTCTGCCAATACACAGACACATGAGGGTTGTATGTATGTGCGTGTGTATATATGTATATGTATCTATGTCTATTGTGAGCTGTAATTGTTGCGTCTTGTCAAATTTGATTTGTGGGTATGTTTTTATGACCGGGGGCTTATGGCACATTAGAGCAATATCTGTGCAATTTTGAAATGTTGTAAAAGTGCCTTTCTGCCCAAGTTGCATACCCCAATTGCATGTTGCAGTTGCAGTTACAGTGCCCGTGACACTTCAGCCAATCACATGCTTCATTATAGGCCCATCAAATCGACAAAAAAAAAACAAAAAATAGAGAAAAGAAATAACTATTTGGGTAGGTTATCTGTGCCGTCACATTGCCTGAGTACTAGATGCAAATTTTATTGTGTTATTTTCGCATTCGCATGGCGCATGCGATGTGGCACTAGATTTGATACTGACTGCCTGACAAACTGGCATTAAATGTCAAAAAGTCACGCGTCGAGTCAACTCGAAAGCTGTGCAACATTTTTACTAAATGTATCAATTTCTGATTTGGCCCAAACTGTCGCCGTTTTTGTCCAACTTTCTGGCAATGTTTTTTCATTCTTGACAATCTGCACTGACATGCGCCACAGACAACAATTCACCAGACAGGATCCACCAGGCGACATCAGCAGACAGGCAAAACAAAAACATTGACAGGCAGTGATGGCAAGTGGCCGTTTTGACAGTGTCGTTTTAGCCAAGCAACATACAAAAGAAGAAAAAAAAAACTAAAGTTGGAAAGTCCCTGCCACCGCACCCACTAAAAAAGTGTATATACTTCGCGGATGACAGTTGAGTTCTGTCCTGACAATAGTAAACTGAATAGGGTCGTCGACTGACTTCAACTGAAATTTGTTTGCATGTTTTGTTTGCCTCGAATGATGCTCTCATATGAAATGAAATCAAAAGTATATATTTCTAATCATATATTCTTTTTTATATACACACAAGTACGATGCCATAATATCAGATGCTCATATGTAATAAGTATAGTATATAATATTTTGTTATTTTCAAGCACTTGGTAACCCTACAATATTAGCCAAAAAAACAAAATTAAGTATATAAAGAATATAAAAAAATGTACGACTTAACGTTAATATTTGCCTCCAAAGCGAAAAGAAAAAAAATAATAAAACAAAGTAAAATAATTTGGTAGAAAAAAGAAAATACAAATTATCCCGCGTAGAGGGCGTATTAAACGCATTGAAGACATGCAACATGCCACACTTGGACACACTACAATATCATCAAGTTGCACTCTATATGCAGTTATTTTGTTGAAGTTCAGTAATTTAACTAATTTTTGTATATAAAGAGAAATGGATATATGTATATATATATATACATATATATACATATCGATAACATTTATAACTCTTTATAATGAGATAATATTTATGATGTCAATTTGATTTTTTTTTACTACCAAATATTTAGATATAAAAAGCAATACTGAGATTCAAACTGTTTATTGAGTGCTCCAAGTATTATAAGTATATTAAAAAATATTATCTGATTAGAAATTTTAGTTGCGATTGCAATGGAATGATATAAAAATTGTATCAAAATTGTATCGACATTAAACTAATAGTAGTAACAGATTTATAGAGCATTCACAGTGCGTGATTGTTTATGGAAAGTAGTTCAAATACGTGTTAGCTATTCGTGTGTGTTTTGTTTACTTCCTGGCTCATCCGACGGCAACGGAGACGGCGACGATGACGGCGACGACGATGTCAACATGTGCACACATTCCCAGGAATTTGAAGCTTTCGATTTTTGGAGTACGTTCAACTTGACTGGCTGCGTTTCCGAGTTGCGTTTAGTAACGCTTCTTACCAAAATTTTTTTTTTTGCTTTTTTTTTATTCTTATTATTTTTATTATTATTATTTTTTTTTTGTTTTTTTGTTTTATTAATAAAAATGTATCATCAAATAAAATTATTTTTTCGAACTTCATATTTCAGGGCGCCAGACAAGTGCATAGCGTGTCCTTTTCTGCTTGAGAACAAGTGCGCAAAATCGTTTAAGGGGCACTAAAAGGTAACTGGTTACATATCATTTTCCACTTTTCTTTGTTTTTTTTATTTTATGATTATTATTTTTATTATTATATTTGGTTTGGAAAAGAGTTAGCATTGTTAGTTGTTTAGTTAAATGGTTTCAAGTACTGTGAGAATTATTTGCACTTTGCAAACGCAATTTGTGAATTTTTGTACAAGCGGCAAACTTATGAAAAACCCAAACAATTTGTTTGGGATAAAAAGAATTTATACATACAAATTGGTTTTGGTTTGTTGTTTTATATTTATTTTTGTTTTTATTTTTTTCAAATTGAAGTTTTAAACTGTCAACAAACAACAAACAAATCCACAATGGCACTTTCCTAATTAAAATTTGTGCATACAAAGGGCAAAAATTGCGAAAGATGCTGCAGTGCAACCTGTGATCATTGACAAAAAAATAAGAAAAATATAATAATAAATAATAACAAAAGAGACTACAATGTATAAAAAGGTAGAAAAAAATAAGAAATATAACCTGTGGCCGGGGAAAATCCTAAAGATCTCCAGACCTGGTTTAGCTCAACCAAAACATCAATGAAACCCAAGCCAACCAAATAGCATGAAATAAAATACAAATAAATAGAATTGCTTTTATTTGGCAAACAGTATTATCCGAGATTATCCGAGGGTTCGATGCAACGATTATGGACAAACCCAATTAAAGTAAAATTTGTGAAACTCTCTCTCCCTCTCTCTCTCATTCTCTCTTTCACACTCTGTTATACTAACACACTGCCACTCTGCCTATAGACTGTGTGTGATTTTCCAAACGATTTCACTAAACATGTGTTTTGGTTTTCAAAGTGCAGCCGTAAAAACCCCGTCGCATTGCCAAAAATGCAAAAGGTGACAAAGTGGAAATAATGCGCATTGTTAAGTGTGTCCCTCGCTCAGTGAGTGACACCTATTGCTTTGGGCTTATCACACATCTACCCAATCCAAACTAACCAGTCATCCATCCATCCATCTAGTCAGTCAGCCAGCCATCCAGCAAGCTAGTCAGCCCAGTCAGTTCTGACAGCCGAGTCCATAGCATAGCCAGTCTAGTGATTTACTTAGGCAGCGATCCTTACCAGTCTATTGCTACAATTGTCACACAATGCCGTAACATTGGCTTAGGCCAACGCACTGCATGCCTGTAAGTGTGTGCGTGCGTGTGACTGTGTAAGTGTGTGAGTGTGTGCGAAAATCAGGGGCTTAAGAGAGGCGATATGTGATCTGTGTACCAGTAGCCAGTCCGCCTTAACACAATTTCATTATGTTATGCCATTAAATGTTAATACGTTTGCCTCGGCTTTAACTGAATTGATCCTTTTAAACTTAAACCTATGCCTGGATCTTGGCAAGTTGTGTTAGGCTAGAACTTTGGTATTGGTAACGTTTTACAGCCTTGTCTTGGCTTGTGTTTTCTTAAAGAATTTAAAATCAAATTGTTTTTAATTGCCGCAACGATTTCTTGGAAATGTTTTGACACTTTCTTATGCCTTTGACTAAGAGTTGCATATGTGTGTGTGTGTGTGTATGTGTGTGTAACATATAATACATACATATATTCATGCAATGAAATAAGCAATATATGTTAACCAACTACTCTACTAATGAACCCTCTTCGGTCTCTATTCCCTTAGAGATCACTTAAAAGTTGAACTCAATGATTTATATATAAAATGCATCGAAAAATGCTTGAAAATATCGAAAAGAAATTAGATTAAAAATAATATCGATTTTAAATTTATTAATATATCAAATAATATTGAATAATATCAATGCAATATTTTTAAAATTATTTGCAAAAATTGTATATAAATTTTACCGTCGGCATTTTTGAGCCTCAACATTTGGCCACAATCTATTGACCCTTAAGCTATGAGACCCATTTATTATTGGTATTATCCATATAGAACATAACGATAAAGTTTGTAAATGAAAAACTGTTAAGGGAATGAATGGCTATGAACCAATTTGTTTGATACTTACTCATAGACATGCTTGTATTCATAATCCGGTTGCATGCAATAATCCTGTTGATATACATTATTTGTATAATAGCTGCAATCCTCAAAGTAACCACAATTCGGATTATAATTGCTCATAATTATAACTGTTGATGCCCGGGCTGTTTGCGTGTTGCCTACAACTGGCCAATAAGGATAAGCAAGCCAAACAACAACTACAACAACAACGACAACAACTTTGAACCAACCACCAAAATTAAAAATTATTCAAACAAAAACAAAATCAAAAAAATAAAATGAAATCACAACAAATTTTTATTTGTATTTGTATATATTTTTTTAAAATTATGCTTTAACTGTTGGCAATTTGGCACTTGGCAAGAATGTAGGTGGTTTCTCTCTATATATATATGTGTGTTATTGTGTGTGTGTGTTGAGGTTGCTTCAAATTAATTATAATTCTTTAAGCTAACTGCAATTATTAGCACGAATCGTCCTCGATGGATCGATTTTTAATGCGCGATCACTTTTGTATATTTTGTATAAAATAATTAATAATAATTGTTAGTTATAGTAAATAAATAACAAACAATTAATTGAGCCACTTTATGTCACAGCTGCTATTTGCAGTGATTTATTATTTATATTATTATTATTATTAATATTATTATTTTTTAATTTATTTATGGCATTTGGCTTTGCATGCAATGGGATTTGGTTTTTGGGGGTTTTGGGGTAATGTTGATTATCGCGGGAAACACTTGACTTAACGAGTAACTGTTAATTGTTAATTGTGGCGACGGTTGTTTACGGTGGAGCTCGTTACATTTTTTTTTCTTTCCTTTCGTATTTGCCGGAGTGTTGGTTGTATCGAGCGGTGCGCGCACTTTTGACTGCCGTTGCGATTTCAATAAGCCATAAAACTGCCAACCGTTGGAACGAGCCCCAGTCGTTCACATACGCACTCGCTGATATGATGTTAACTGGGCTAAAACAAATCGCCTAATACAGATGCGCCTGCGCTTTTAATATATTTACTCTATCTATCTCTCTCTTTTGCTTTTTGCTACTTCTGACTATCATTCATTAAGGTCCCTAGTTTTGTGTGCTAAAAATGGTCTCGTTCTATTTGTAGTCTTAGTATACGTTGTAACGAGTTCGCGATTATAGCGATCGCTGATCGGCGAGTATATATCTATATCAATATAGATATCAATGGAAGCGCAATGTACTGCAAATTGTCAACGATGCGTTTTGATGTCTTTGCGTCAAATGGAATCAACTGACACTGTTGAACTGGGGGACAGGCGTGTTGCCTGTGCCTCACTTGCCGTTGATCCACAGAAAAAATAAAGAATAAAAAAAAAACAGTAACACACATACTTAAACAGATACATACATATATCTGTATACCCACACACACACACACATACGCACACATACAGATAAATATAGGGACAAACTTGCAGAGGGCACTAAAGTGGCGCAACGTTCGACACTTTAAATGCTACAACAATCACTTATTAAAGTTAAATAGGTATTAAACAAAAAGGTAGAAAAAAAAGAAAAAAAAATAACTGAGTTAAACAAATACAAATAAAGTACACAAGAACAACGACATCGAACGACCAACGCATATCGATAATGTATCAGTGTATATATTCATATGTGTGAGAGCTGCAGATATCGCTGGCATGAATATGAATACGAATACGAATACGAATATATATATTTATATTTATGAATATGTCACAGATACAAACAAAAACACATACACAGACACAAACATAGCCAGAGACACAGACACACAGGCAACAGCAAAGATACTCGCAACGTTTACTGTAGATTCCAAATCGGGGTTTTCGCTTATATTTGTTCTTGTACCCTTTTTTCCGATTTGACAGTGTTCATATATATAGCTGCTGCTGGTGCTGCTACTTCAGCACAGTAGTCTGAGCTCGTTAAAATGTCCAAATAAACCCAAATATAATATATACTTTATATATAAGAGAATGAAACACAATAAACAACTAAATAATTTTATTAATAAAATATAATTAAATATTTAAGAATATTAAATTTATTTATTTTGATGCGGAAAATATTTTATAAAATAAAGAAAATTATTTTAAAATTTATTTTTGAAATTTAAAATTTAAATTTAAAATATTTATTTATTATTAAAATAGTTGAATATTCAAGTTAAAATATATTTTAAGATTCTTCTATTAAGAACATAAAATTGCAATATTTTTAAATTTTAAGTAGCTGTACATTTTCATTACAATTTCAATGTAATTCTACCACTGTAATAGCAAGAGCTGTTAAAACCCATTCCCTACAGTAGTACGCTTACCACATCACAGTTCGATTAGCAGTCGAGTAGAGGAAAATAAAATAATTCCAAACAATTTTGTTATTATGACGATTATGTGGCGCATATGTTTATGGACAAACAAAAATATATATATATATATATATTTATAAAAAAAAAATAAAAAATAATAAAATACAAAAAAAAATATATAAAAAGGGAATCGTGAATCGGGAGCTATGGCTATACCATGGATTCTACTGCCCGGTGGCCATAATGGAATGCAATTGCCACTGCTCTAGGGTTGCTCCGAGTAAGCTTCTTTGCTCTACTACAGTCATTTACAACAACTTTATTTGTATAAAACTCGTCGCGATATCAGTTGTGATATGGTCGCTGTGATAGTGCCCCATACAAGCTAAAAACAACCTATATACGAGTACGACGCCCAGACTGAACAAAAAGGTGAGTTAAGCACATACCTATAAGGTAGTGTTATTTATTTGTTGTTGTCGTTTTTTTTTTTTGTTTTTTGTATTATCATCAGTATTAAAATTTTTATATGTACATACGATCACTGATTATGATTTAGCCCTACTTATATTATGTATTTTATACTATATATACATACTATACATATATAATTATAAATATATATGTATTGCATATAAGTTGTCTTTTAGAATGCAGTTTGGCCTCACTTACCAATGTGTTGGCAATGCAGCTTATCGGGTTAACCGGTAGCCCTGTTTTGATATTTAGTTTGCAGGCAACACAACGCTGGGCAACGCAACACAGCGAAGCGGAGCGAAGAGCTGCAGCAACACAATCTCTGACTCTTATCGCACTGGTCATACATACACCTCAAGCACACATATATATATATGATATGTATTTGTATATATTTGCTTGTGTATATTTATATATATAATACAGTATATATTTGTATATAGCTACAAATGGTCGGCCCCCAAAAGCAGGCAATTGCGGTGCTAGAAAAAGCTAAAAGAAGTAGTAAGAGCATTCTATTGCCATCCCCCTTGCACCCATATCTATTGTGACTGGCTTTTGTCAGAGGAATATATATATATATATATATATATATATATATATATGCTTATCTGATTTCAATTGTATTTGACAGTTTTAACTGTATTGTCTATGGTTAGCCCCGTCAGATGCTGTCTAGCCTGTGCATGTGATCCTTCAATGCATCTGTTTATTAACTTTTCCATTTGCTTAGCTTAATCTCTATGATATATTACAGTATAAAGATCTTACTCTTATTAAGTTGAAATATTGAATAGAAATAATTACTTGATATTTTGAGTGCAATTTTTAGCCGTATATACCCAGTGTTAGTTTGATTTATTAGCAACTAACTAGTTACTGCACTTTATCAGCCTTTTGTTCAATAATAATTTAAAGCAGTAACTCAAGTGCATTTTAAAGTTGTTATGCCTAACTATTATCTCGAAACCTGTATCTATTGGTAGTACATGGTGTGCACATTCTGTAAGTGCATTATTTGTTATTTGTCATGTAGACGACAGTGGCCACTTGGAATACAAAATGCACTTTGGAAAGTTTATATATATATATACCTGAAAAACAAAATATATATAAATATATGTGTATATGATTATTAGGAAACCATAATGTATATATAGTATATATCATGGTGCAGTTTGAATTTTGAATTGTGATCTTTATCTATGTCTATGCCGTGCTCCACATTGCTGCTACACATCGATCATTTGTGTATTTAGTTCGAGTAGGTGAGCAGCCATCAGACAGCCATACAAACACATACCATCACACACAACCAAATACAAATTTAACCATCAGTTAGTTCAGCCTGCACCTCCCACCTCTCCCCCTCCTCCCCACCATCCCGCTTGTCTTCTGTTGTTTGCTATTTGGTGTTAGGCGTTTGGCTCATATATCAAAATGTACGTCAATTTTCATGCTTTGGACACTTGATAGACTGAAGTGCTTTACATTGATTTCACGTATACTTCTATACCGTTTCAAGTGATTTATTGTAAAGGCTTGTTCGTGCACTCCAAGTTGAAACTCATAATGAGCTCACATAATAATCAACGAAACAAGAATCACCTCATTAAGTACCATTGTTCTTATTTTCTTTTACATATTTATTTTTTTTCATTTATTATATTCATTTAAATTTTGATTCTGAATCTATAATCAAAATAAATATTGTCATCTAATAGATAATAACTTGTGAAGCAAATTTGGGTAAACCAAATGACGGCACGAATGAATTGAAAGCTTAGCTTAAGATTTTTACTTACGTTTAATCTGATTCAATCGACTCTACCAGTTGTTCTATAGAAATGCTTTCCATCTTTTTTCTTTAAAATGTATTTAAAGTGGTTAATTGAACTAGTTTGTTGTTTTACTAGATGCTTTCAGACTTAGGCTAAATAAAGTAAATAATAAACGTGCCTTAGAAACTAGTATTGTATACTAATAGTAGAAATTAGTTAAGAGAAATTCTGACTTTATTGAGAACTAAAATATGTTTTCAAAATATGAATGCATTGAAACTTTTATACATTGTGCTTGAGTTAATTCCGAAACGAGTGTACTTAATAACATTTAACTTTTTTATTGAATTGTCCTACAATTGACAGTACAGGGTGGCCCATCTAGGTGTTGCTTTTTGAACTATCGATAATTTTGACTTTGACATTTCGAATGTCATTGTCAATGTGTCAGATATTTAGTAGAAGGTTTGCGGTTTACGAAATGGTTAAAAAAATTTTTTTAAAAATATATACTCGTTGTTTTTTTATAGCGATTTTAAAACGCAAATCTTTCATGGACCACCCTATATTTTTTTGGAGCCTTCTATATGCCTTTGTTCCGAATACGATTTGGCGAAATCAATTGGCATAAAGTAATATAGCAGCGATGATATTGCAGAATATATATTCTGTAATAGACAATACTGGTTATAATCAAATATACACAGGATATATTTATATGGAATTAAGTGAATGGTACTTTATATTTAGTCCTTTTGTGGAATAGACGAAGGAAATTACACAATAAAAAGCAAATTTGATCTGTGTCTAGAACTGAAGAATCAACAATAGAACAATTATTGGGGTAGATGGACTGACCAATGAAAATATGTTAATAATAAATATTTAGGTATTAACGATCGTTTGTAGAAATAAATTGACTGCGTTTATTGGCCACTTCTGCAACATCACACAGGCTCAAAAAAATAAGAAATTTTTTTTATGGTAAAACATATTTCTCTCCTTCACCAGTGTTCGTACTCCACAATTATCCTGAAACTATTTTCTATAAGCCAAAATTTTAAACTTCATCAAACGATCATTTATGAATAAAATTTTAGTAAATGAAATAGCCGTTATCGAGGTACTAAAGAACATACCTTTCTCATCCGATTTACATGAAGTTAGCTGCGCTTGAAAATTCTATGTTTTTAGTGCTACCAACAATCAAAAGATGGCGCTATAGTTCGTATGAATTCTGCCATTTTACCCAAATAATTTCTCATCTATAAAATAAATTAGTTTTAAGTTTGTACATGGTAATTGAGCTTTATCTTTCGATTTTAGGTCTAGTTCTTAATCTTAAGTAAGTAAGTAAACTCGAGACAGTATTCGGTTTGAGATGTCGCCGTATGTATAAATAATTTTATCTTTTTGCTCCCTTTGCCTATGAAAAAGGCGAAATAGTAGCCGTTAGATTTTTGCAAAGTCGAAAATTATATAAGAGGTTTAAATAGTCATCCGAACTACTATGAAATATATATATTTTTGATCAAGACAATTAGCTGAGTCGATCTAGTCGTGCCCTTCTGAATGCCTGTTTCTCAGAGACTATAAGAGAAATTTGGAAACTGCGTTCCATTATTATCGAACACAAGACAAGTTTATTTTAGATTTTTAAATTTCCTGCGCTGACCCCGCAGCACGAAAATAACAGTTGTCAAGCTCAATTTTTTTTACTTCTTCTTCTCTCACCTGGGGTCCTGGGTTCATTTACATTTTCTAAGAATGGCCAGATAGTGTCTACATCGATTTATCGCATTTTAAAAGAACATTTGGGCTTACGAGAAGTTAAATTGACTGGCCACCAAAAATTGCTCAGAATCTAACATTCGAAGGTGATCATTGGGACTGTTTATTTGACCAAAATTCACATTTAAACCATTAACTACGCGCCGTATTTACTGGTATACTGGCGGTCATATTGGCCAACGAGCTGAAACACTCGTTCGACATGCTTTTTGATCAAAAAGCTGTATTGAAGCAGAAAGAAATTATTCTGAATAAAAACAAGTAAGAAGTCTGTAGTCGAGTGTACCCGACTACGAGAGCCCCTTTGCCTACATATACATCCATTCACACACATACTCATACATACACACAGTTCTGCATGTACTTAACCATTGCGGGCACCTTTTAGCCCCCACGCTCTATAGCGCGGTACTTAATGTTGTATAACTTCCGTGTTTATTATTCAATTTTCACGACGAAGATGAACAATGGTCTACTTAATATGTGTGCGAAAAAGAAATTTGATCGGTTAAAAATTGTACCTTATAATCGATTTTTTCAAATTGCGGGGGTCAGGGGAGGAAATTTGAAAATATAAAACAAACTCGTATGGTGAACGAACATAACAAATCTACGTTCCAAATTTCGTTGCTCTAGCTCTTATTTTGCGCGCGCTACTGGATCAAGAGTGGTCTATTTATAATGTGTGCCAAAAATAAATTTGATCGGTTGAAAATTGTGCTTAATAGTCGTTTTTTTCGAATTGCGGGGGTCAGGGGAGGAAATTCAAAAATCAAAAACAAACTCGTATAACCTACGAACATAACGAATCTAGATTTCAAGTTTGGTTGCTCTAGCTCTTATAGTCTCTGAGAAACAGGCGTTCATACAGACGAAAAGACGGACAAACGGACAGACAGACAGACAGACAGACGGACAGACGGACAGGGCTAGATCAACTCGTCTTGTCGTCCTGATTCAGAATATATATACTTTATGGGGTCTCCGATGATTATTTCTATGTGTTACATACTTTTGGATTTTGCACATTTCCAATAGCTCCGCTTTGCTTCTTTTTTACAAAAAGGCAAAGGAGCTAAAAATCGATTTTGCCAAAAACCATTTGTTCTGGTTTTTTTTTTATATAATTCCTGTTTACTTTGACAAGCTCCTTGTATAACTTAGCCGTGTTTTAAATGTTAATATAAATACTTAACATTCAAATAAAACTTTGAGCAATAAAAATAAGCATTTATATACACTTTAACTGTCTGATTGATTGTCTATTAGATAATCGATTACATTATCGATTAATAATACTGAAACGATTGAAAATCTATTTACACGTGACTTTAAAGTTAAAGTGTATCATCCAATCTGGTATCATTATCAAGTGAATTAACAATTTGTAGAGAGCTGATTAAATTTGTTAAGCTACTTTTTCCATTCAGAAACAATTTCGCTTTCCGGCTTGGCAATTATCAAAATTGGATGTAATATATATTAAGTAAAAAAAACTTCAAATATAATACTTATTAAATAAATCATTATAATCTATAGATCGAGTGGTACTATTAAAATACTTGGTTATTATGCTTATCGAAGTTAAAAAAGGGGTTATCATACTATAAAAGAGTTTGGCTACTGTTTGGTTGCTTGGTAATTATTGAGAGGCAAATTGTTGAAATTTGTTTTTCTGTTATTTTATTTTTATTTATGCAAAATATTTCGAAAAAGAACACAAAAATTTAAAATTAAATTATATGATTATACAATGAAAATTGTTTTTGTTTGCCATTTTTGGTTTTTTTTGTGTTTGTTTTCTTTTTGTTTTTTTTTTGTATTGTTTTATTTGGTTTTGTTTGCTTACGTTTTATGTTTGGTTTTGCCTTTTGCATTTGTTTTTGGTTTTTTTTGTTTTGTGTGAAACATTTTACAATTTTTATGCATAATTTGTCATGTTTTTTATAATTTATAATTTTTTGTTTTGCTTTTTGTATTTCGCATTGCATATTTCTTGCATATTTCATTTTTAATCATTGGCATTTTTGCATTATCGCATTGCCCCATTGACAAATTCAAATTCAAAAAAGTTGTTTCAATTACAATATTTATGGCTGCATTTATGGCTCAATGTTTACACTTTCCACATTAATAATAATATATATAGCGTACAATTATTGTTGCAATTACAATTGTCTTGAGTACATTTAATATTTAAATTTTTTTTATATACGTTTCCATTTTTGAACCTATGCAAAAATCATAGTTGACAAAAAGAATTACACATTTTTTTATTTATTAAATTTTCTTTTTTTTATATTTTTTTTTTCTTTTTTATGACGAGACTACGACAAAAACACATGCGACTTAATACACGTTTTTCTTATATTTGTGTGTTTTTTTTTTAATTTTTTTTCTTTATATATATTTTGCATTTCATTAATGTTTTTTTTTTGCATTTAAATTTTGTGTAAATTTTCTTTTATGATATCTTTTATTTTTATGTTTAATTTTATTTACGCAGGACGGGGTTTATTTCTTACACATTTGCATTTTATTTTTTTTTCTCTTCTCGTTTGTTTTTTGTATTTTTTGTTTTTTGTTTTTTGCTTCACTAAGTGTAAATATCAATTGTTTTTTTTTTGCTTTTTGTGTTTTTTTTCTCATATATATATGTATATATTTTTTTCATTTTCATATATTAATGAATAAATTAAAAAATATTCAAGCTTTGACTAGTTAGATTTTTATTTTCTTTGTTTTTTTTTTGGAATGGGTATATATATATATATATATATATATATATATATACATGTATATTATAATACTCATATGTCATGTGTCTGTGTATGTGCACGTTTATGTGTGTATGTGTATTTGTGTTAGTGATATCGGTATACATTTGCAGCTCTCATATATAAATTTTTAGTTTCGCTTTGGCTGCCAATTTATATATATATTTATATAAATATATATACCGATTTTGGGACTGAATATGCTATAATATACGAGTATTTGACGTATAGCGTTGAACTTAATTAAAGTAATGAATTATTTAGCGGTTAGTTTTGGATTGCTTGGAGCCTAGGAAAGCTTTACTAGATGCCTTGAAGCATTATCTTTTTGTTTTTCTTTCTTTTTTTTTTGTTTGTTGTGTTTTGTTTTTCAATTTCAATATTTGCGCAAATAGTTAGAGAGGTTATGAAATATGTGTCACAGCAATATCTTGGGGGGGTGGTAGAGGCCTGAGTAATGCAACTGAATGCAATTGAAATTGAATAAATTTTTTATGGCATACACAAGATTATATAAAAGAATCAAATATCATATGGATATATAGAATTATTGAAATAGTTATTCATATATTTTGATACCAACATCAAGTGCCAGTTTAAGTAATATTCATGTATTATGCATTATTTGCTTTTTTAACTTTGCTCAAATACATGGATACATAGCATGTATATAGCACACACACATATATATTATAATATATATATATATATATATGTATTGGTATACGTATACAAATAAATTTACAAACATTTGGTGTATAGAAAAAAATGTATTACAAATTACATTTATATAAATTGGTTTTGCCCGTGTCATTTTGAGTATATCTGTTTGTATGAGTATGTAGTATATAGTGTATCTGTAAGTGTGTGTGTGTGTGTGTGTGCGTGTGTATGTCATATTTTATATAATTAACAAAAACGTTTCGAATCAAGCATTTCGCATACATTTGTTAAATATTTGCCAAGCAATCGAGCTGAAAAATTAAACTAGCAATTTCTATCGGTTTATCTGTAACCCTGTCTATCTGTCGATTGCTTTGATTTTGTCTGTCTATCTATCTTCGTACGTCTGTTCGTCTGTCTGTCTATTGTTTATTTGTCCCTCTATGTACCTGTCGTATGCAGCATATATATTTATTTATTTATATATATATATATATAATATTTACTTAAATTGCTCGTAATTGTTTTTATGTCATTGCATGGTTTGACATTGAATTGTAACTTAAGTAAAACAATACAGGAATGCTCTCAATGTTGAATGCTGAATGCAGGCGTTATATGTATACATGATATATATATATATATATATATATATATGTATATAAATATACTCCACTCAATATGTTATTGACTGCATTAGCACTCAATCTATAAAAAGCTGCTCAAATATCTTCAACTTAACTCAATTTGTCTAATTTAACAATGTCGTTTGATATGAACAAATACAACATAAGAAACAACAAATTACTGCATACTCATAGTATTGTATATGTGTATATTCGTATATATGTTTGTGTATGTATGTGTTTGTGTGTGTATTGTGTTGTGTTTGTGACTGTTTGTGAAGTTGTGAAACGGAAACAATAACCAGTTATAAACATCTTGAGAATATGTTCTAAAAGAGCCTTTGCAATTTCAAGTTACGCATTTCTTTTTGTTTTTATTTTTCTCAGTTTTCTGTTTTTTTGTTTTCTTAGTTTTTGCATTTGCATTTGTTGCTTAATTTGCTGCTTTTTTTAAAATTTTATTTAGTTGCCTTACTAGCTGACTTTTTCATCTTTTCTTTATTTATTAATTATTTCTTTTAAGTGTTGTGTATAGATACATAAATACATTTATGGACATTTTGCGTTTGCGTTATTTATTCTTTATTTATTCTTTTTGTTTGCGATTTTCATTGCATTTTATTTTCATTAAATATACTATATATATATATATATATATATATATAGAGATATATATATATATAATTTGTCGATTTTTTGCAAATTGCTTGCCATATATATAGCTATATATGTGTGTATATATACTTTATATATATATATATATATATATATATATATATATATATATATATATATATATATATATATATATATATATATATATTTATATATTTATATATTTATATTTGATCATATAGAGATTAGTACGCGTAGGTAGCTCTTAGGTTCACATGTGTCTATGTCGCTCTGTATATGTATAGATTTGTTTATGTGTGTGTGTTTTTATGTATGATGTTTGCTTACGTATTTGCCTTGCTTTTGCTTATGCGTTTAAATTTTAGCTTCTACTAATTTGCATGCAGCGCAGTTTCCCTTTGTATTTGCTTTGCTCAATAATTTCAATAAGTTTTCATATAGGCGCTGATAAGTATGCTATAACTTTTTGTTCTTAATTTTTGTATATATGCTGTGTGTTTGTGTATATGTGCACGTGTTGCATGTTTATGTTGTTGTTGTTGTGGTTGTTGTTGTAAGTATGTGCGTTGTGAGTTTATTGACAATTTATTGACTAGGAATATATACTCGTATTATTTCTCATTTCTTAATCTTTTGCTACTCGAAACATGATGAAATGCCGCAAATGCAATTGTTTAACAATATTCATTAATGTTGCATTTTGCATTATGTACGTTATATGTTACATGTTACATGTTGTATTTAGCATATTATCATTTTAGAAATTTGCGCTTTATTCTGTTTACGTTCAAATTGTCATCAAATATAATTATACCAATTTACTTTTTAGCCTCATTTTTATTTATTGCTTGTAAACAAGAATTGCACAGCACGAATATAATCAAAATTGCATTACATATATTTCTCACTAGTCTTACACATATACATATATACATTCATATAAATATATATATATTTTTGTATATGTGCAAGTATGCATGTGTTACTGTAATTGTATGTGTGTGTGTTTGTGTCTGAGTTGTGAAAGTGTTTTTGCGCTTATTTTCGCAATTTTGCAATTTCGCGCAATTTTCATTTGAAGCAATTTTCTTACGTTCAGAGTGTGAGAAAGGTAGAGAGAGCTAGAGAGATGTTTGTTTACTGCATTTGTTAAACATTTAAATACTTAAATTTAATTGCTTGCATTTAATTTTCATTTTGTTTTTTTTTTCTTTTGCTGTTTCATTATTTTAATATATAGATGCATTACATTTCACGTACGTTGCGGAACTGAGCTCCATTTTGACGAAAAAAAAAAAATGTTTTTTCTTTTTATGTTAATTTCATTTACTTTTTTCTCTTTACTTGCTTTGCTTTTTTTTTAATATTATTGATGTGCCATGCTCTTTACTTCATCTTTTCTGTTTCTTAGTGCATGCATTTTGCTGTTGTTTTTATTGTTTTGTATTTGTTGTTGTGGTTGTTGTTATTTACTCTTTCACTTCGAAATATTTGTAGGTCGGATTCTCGTACCCATTGATTTGCATATTGGGAACATTTTTCTCCTCCTGTACGATGGGATGATGTGTGGTTACATTCTGTTTAAAGATTAGAGAAAGTGTTGATGAATTTATGTGAGAATTAGAGAATGTGAGAAAGGGTAACCGAAAGGCAGAGGGATTGCCAAATTTTGGTTGTTTGTTGTAACATCGCAGGATGCTTAGGTTTAGCGATAGTTAATCGAGTTCATACCTGATCCACTTCAATGAAGCCCTGCGCATGTGGCGAGCGCGATGTTCGCCATTTGGCAACAGCAACGCCCACAAAAACGGCAGCCATTAGAGCGATGCCGGCGAATGAGAGCGTAAAGTAAACATTGCGTCCCTCCTTAGCCGCGTGCGCGTGCGCAAATTCGCGGCGCAACGAGAAGCTCTGTAATGAGAACGAGAGAGGATATGCTTTAGGCAGATGCGGCGTTATAGGTGTACGCCGCAGCTCAAATACCGATTCACGGTGGCCCAGATCGTGGTTCATGAAATGCTGCACCTGCGGCTCAGCCTCCTGATGGGCCACTGCGGCGGCCACATCCTCAACCGCGCGCTGCACGGCATCATCATCTACCGTTGGCAATACGGTCTGCACCTTGGTGCTGAGTGTTAATAAAATCCAAAGAGCGAGAGCGAGAGAGACAGCCCAAAAGAGGGGGCATAAGAGAAAAGTGTTAAACGATGTGTTGTATTGAAAATTTGCATAAGGTAACTAACCTGACAGTGGCCTCGGCATATTCGGTGTCACCTAGATCCTTCTCACTCTTTGTAGTGTCCAGATTGAGATTGGCCGCGGTTACCAGCCCGCCGGCACCATCCATGCCCAGTTCCTTGCTATTGATGCTCTTGTCCTGCAACTGTTGTTGTGACTGCTGCTGCTGCTGTTGCTGTTGCTGTTGTGATTGCGATTGCTGCTGCTGTTGTTGCTCGGCCGCCTGCGACTTGAGCATGTCATCGACCTTCTTGGCTTCTATGCGCAGTTTTTCCTCACGCAGCTTTTCACGCTCAGCCGCACGCTGTTCCTTGCGCTGCTTCTCGGCAAGACGTAGACGCTCCTTTTCAGCCACCTTACGCTCAATCTCAACACGATACTTATCCAAGATGCCAGCCTCCGCTTCTTCGCTCATGCCCAATGAAGATCCGGGAATATCATCCTTGCTGCGTAATGCCAAAATATAATCATTCATTAGCTGCGCTATCTTGGCCGACAACTCGGGATAACGCTTAAGCATAGTCATGGATTGATTAACAGCACGATCAATATCAATCAGACGCTCCAGCGTACGTGGCCGCTCCGACGCTGCTGCCTCCAAGCCACCTGGGCCGCCCGAGTTCAAGAGATGGCGATAATGGGCCAGGGCATGTGCTCGATCCTTATGCAAAGCGCGCAGCAGCTTCTGCAGACATTTCTCCACATGATGAGCCTGAAATTAGCAGCAGATGCCACATGATGAGTATACAGTACGATTAGTTGCAACTACATACATTTGGTGGCTGTTCTGTTAGAGCCTGTGTATAGCAGGTCATTGCCTCTCGCTTGCGTTGATTGATGTGGGCCAGGACGCGCTGTTGATGCATTGCCGCCAATTGGTGCTTCTCAGCGTTGCCTTCTTCCTCGAGTGCCTGAACAGAAGTCTAAAATTACATTCCCATATAAAGACGTATTGCACACCAAGAGAGAAAGATTATCAGCATGAGTTTGAATTTAATTCATCATCATTGATTGACTTATCGATTTGTAATATCGATTTTGATTCGATTGCGATTTATTAGTACAGTTACGTTCTTGATATATTTTATATTTATATGAAAATTTGATGGCTATAACTTGCAATTGTCGTTAATTATGTAATGCTTGTATGCATGTATGCGTGTGTGTATATATATGTGTGTGTGTGAGTGTGTGTGTAGATTGTGAGGGGGAAAGCTCAATCGGAAAGTGCTGCTGACATATCACAATGCTGTGCAATTAATGCGATTAATCAATGAATGATATCGATTGCTAACTATCCATATTAATGGAATCTAAAATGGGTTAATGCAAGGCGCCAGAAAATATGTGAAACTATTTAATATAAGAAAAAATATACTCAAATTGAGTCAAATAAATTGTGCCTTCTCAAGGATACTAAGTGAGCTTAACGCATTGCTGCTAAGTTATAGATTATATTTTAAGGCTAAGTCTGCATTCGATGTTTAAAAATTTTTAACCCTTTAAAGCGCAACAACTCCGATTTTTTAAATTATTTTTTTATTTGATGTAAAATTTAAAATTAAAAAAGAAACTTCTCTTATTTTTGTTTTAATTTCGATTTTACCATGTTTTTCCAAGAAAAACTGTGTGCGCAACACAGCTTTATTGCTGATTTTGTCGGGTTCTAATGGACCAATTACCAAAATTCGACAATATATAAAAATAGAATATATACATGTTAAAAATTTCCAATAGTTTCAATTAATCAATTGTTTTTAATACTTTTTTTTTTCTAAAAAAAAAAGAAACTGCACAAAAATTTAAGTTTTTAGAATTTAGAAAAGTCACGGGAAAAATTATTACTTTTGGGTTCTTTGGCATAGTTAAGTGTGACCAGCATTTTTTTTTAATAAAATGATTATTTCTTAACAGAAATAAATTATTCTTTTAAATTTTTACAATACACATTGGAAGACAATGGCCTCTAAACGGAATGTTGCAGATCTGCAACACTGCGCTATAAAGGGTTAACACTACAGAGCTATATATATATATATATATATATATATATATATATATACTGCATATGGATATAATTGTTTTAAATATATGAAATCACAGCAGCTTTTATTAGTAACATTCTTCTATAGAATGATAGATAGAAATACAGAATAACTTAAGGAGAGAGGGAGAAAGTTTTTGTATTAATTGTTTTTGTATGGAAGTTTTGTTATTGTTGTTGTTTTAGTTAAAGTTTTCTTTTGGATTTGGATTTTAATTTTGGTTAGCACTAATTGGTAAGACAGAAATGAAAATGCGTCGAAAACTAAGGGTTATATGAATACATTATAAAGCCAATCAGTTCAACTACTAAAGCACTTTTGGTAGTATATTAAAAATGTTGTTGGTTTTCTTTTGTTTTTTACTGTTTCTTGAAATTTTTTTTTTCTTTTTTTTTATCTATAATTGCTGTACTTGTTAAATGTTTGGTTTAATTCATTATAATGAATATGATTAATAAATCATTATGCATTGTTTTATATTGTTATTTCTTTTCTTTAACATTATTGTTATTATAATTACAATCTGATGCCTCTTTCGCTCCCATTTGCCATACATGGATACACAAAGAATTGAAAATAAAAAAAAAATATAACACAACTATATACTTTACACTATTTACGATATACTATATACTATATACAGATTATATACAAGGTACAGTAAATCAAAAGTCAGGCATATATTGTACAATACAAGTAAATACAGAGAGAGATACAATTTTCAAGTAGGAAGCGACAGGTGCACGATAATGTGTTCGAACTCAGGAAAATGATAAGTGAAAATCAATGATAATAGTAATGATAATGATATTGATTGAAATGATAATGATTACGTCTAAGGAATACACATATATTTATTTTATATATGATAAGTACAAACTATATATATATTTAAAAGTTGCACACAGTTTGGCTACGTTCCGTTTGTCTCGTGCCAAATTGTGGACACAAAGACAAATATATATACACACACACACTAACACACACACACACACACACTAACACATACACACATACATATATAAATATATATTACTATATAAATATATATATATATATATATATATATGTGTTTAAATATGTCACATAGTCAAAAGTTAGTCAGAGTAAGAGATAGTTAATAGATGGTGCATGAGTGAGTTATAAATGAAAGTAGCTAGAGAAATTCATATAGATAAATACATAGAAAAGAGAGTGAGGTAAAGGTAGAGAGAGGATGATTGACAGGAAAGCTTACACAATTGGACTGTGCAAGGCCAGCTTGGTTTGGTTAAGGTTTTGGGTTGAGTGGAAAGGGTTACAGGGTGACGAGGTTAGACAGACAAACCTGGAAGCGTGCCGTCATGCGTTGCTTAAAGCTTTGTGCTGCCTTTGGATCAGCCAGTCGCATATCCTGGTACTTCTCCTCAAGATCGGACCAGTCCTTCATGACACGTGTGACCTTCTCGCGATGCGATTCCTCAAGGCGCTGTTGGGCTTCCTTTGTTTAGAATATGTTTTGTTTTTGTTTGATAAATAAACCTGCGCCCTCAACGTAAACACTTACTTTCTGACTTACTTTGTAGCTCTGGTGCTCGTAGTGTGGATCAAAGTGAGTAAAATAGGGATCTGATGTGGGCTGTGCCGTTGATGGTGGTGCGCCCACGACAGCAGCTGCAGCAGCAGCAGCAGCAGCAGCGGCAGCAGCTGCAGCAGCTGCAGCAGATAATTGCGGCGTGCTAGTCACCAGTTCTGGCTTAATGCCAGCTGGCTTATTACCAGATTGTTCAGCTGCTGTCATACTGGCTGGCGAGGATGAGGACATGGCCATTGAGGATACCTTAAATGTTGTTGGAGGCTTGGCGCCACTTGAGCTACCATTTTGATCCCAGACATCGGCAATACTGCCCACATCACTGTCCGATCCAGCACCATCTTCCTCATAATTGTCACTGTCCTCGCCACTGTCATACTCCACATTAATGTCATCTAGAGCGCCACTATTGGCATCGCTGGAAGCGCCACTGCCGCCAACTGCAGCTGCCTCATCGGCGACCATTTCATCCTCCTCATCCTCACCCATTAGATCATCCTCATCATCCAATTCTTCATCATTGGCATCCTTTGAGTAATTGGAATCATTGCTGTCGTCATCGTCATTCACACTTAGCTCATCGTTGGCATTGTTCAACTGTGATGGTGGCATTACGGGCAAATCGGTCTTCTTCACGCGTATCTCATCGGCTGTGTCAAGTGGCGAGTGAGTCAGCAAAATTTGGTTAATCTTGAATTACTTGAACTACTCACTCTTGAAGTGCTTGGGGCAGCATACAAATTCAACGCCAGAGAAAAGTGAAATGCCACAGGGCAGCAGCATGGCAAAGCTACGCATTTGCATGCCACGCTCCTGGCAAGCAGCTGCTCCAGTTTGATTCCATCTCACAAACGGCCAGCAACGCGAAGCATTATGTATGTGGTCAAAGAGGCAACCCTCTGGCACCAGCAAGGCGTCCGATTGGAATGGTCCTTCTGAAGCCAAACGAGTTGTCAATTGTTTTTGTTTTGTTTGTTTGTTTTTATTGTTGATTCCAATTGATTCCAATTGTTGATTCCAATTTGAATAGTATTCGTATTTATATAAAGCAGATGGTTCACATTTGTGGCAGCTGCAAATACTTAAATCAAATCATTAACTTACCCAGGCAACGGAATGGCTTGATCCAACGATGGGCACCCTTACACTTGGCCGCATTCAAAGCACCTTGATGGCACCAGCCTCCAATCTTTTGATAGTGCGATGATTCCACAATATTGGTAATGTCACGATTTGGATAAGCCTGTAAGTAGAATCAAATATAATTGTATCAATAGATGCTCTTATATGCTCGACTATATATATGCTAAAACTAAAGATATATGTAAATTCTCTCTCTCTCTCTCTCTCTTGCTCACGCACTTATGCAAATATTGAAAATCGTTTTATTAAATAGAATTAATCATAAACTGTAAATAGTAAATTTTATTAAACATTAAGTGGTAAACGATAAGCTTTGCCTTGTTTGAGATTAAGTGAACTGAAGCAACATATCTCAGCTTTCATTTAAATGCTAAATTTCATTATATGCCATAAGAGGTTATATGTATATGGCATTTTGTGATTGTCAGTGTGTGTGTGTGTGTGTGTGTGTGTGTGTGTGTACAAAAACATCATATGCAGTTTTGGGTCAGAAGAGCTGCAACCAGGCCGTCATCATTATTATGTTGTTTTAAGTGGCATCTGATTGTTGTCAAGTGCATGAGAGTGTGCGTGAAGGCTTGTCAAGCCATGAAAATTGAGTGCAACTAGCAGCCTTGGCTTCGATTTTGACACCTGACTGTTGCATACTCATACATGTACACCATAAACCCATACCCCATACCCCTTACCGCTTACCGCTTACCCCTCATATATATATACAAGAGAATTGATTCAATTATTATTATACAGAACACACTCACACACACATGTGCATACAATCAATGCATTGCTTCTCATTGTTATACACACATACATACAGCAAGCGAACTACTTGGCGTATGCGTAATGTATGCGTAATTTAATTCAAACCAAACATCCATTGGGACTAACTTGACATTTCTCTTTTTCTTTTTCTTTTTGCTTTTGTTTTTTTCTTTTTCTTTTTGTTTTTTTGGTTTCTGTGCTTTGCGTAAAACTCAATTTATGCATGCGCATAACTGTTTCTGTGCTGTATTTCTGTATCTGTATCAAGTATCAAGTATCTATGTATCTATGTTAGTATATGTATCAGTATCCGTATTTGTATCCCTATATGTATATGTAAACGTATGTGTATGCGTATGTGTATGGGTATATGTATCTGTATCTGTATCCGTATTCGTATGCGTATCCGTATCCATATCCGTATCCGTTTAGTCAGCTTCGTAAGTTTCATCTATAAATATTCATTGTGCGCACCCTCTGGGGAATTGCTGAGCTGTAAGCGGTTAAATCATTAGATATTTATAGGTTCCAGTTTCATTGTCTGCGCTTGCTTAGCCAAGCATTTGATGCGTTTTTGTTTGGCCAACGAGCAGTAAAACTTTAATTGGCCGCCCTGTTTGATTGACTGGCTAAATGACTGACTAACTGAATGGCCTAATAAAATATCGCATACAGCCACGTGCTTTAGCTTTAGCTCTATAGCTTTATACCACATGCTCTATGTGCCTTTCGATATGTATGCGTCTGTGTATATGTATGTATGTGTATATATATGTATGTGCATATATTTTTGTTAGCGTATGCTGTGTCTACGCTGTGCTTGAGTATATGTGCACTACATTTGTTTCAAACAATTATGTGCCGAGTGGCATACACACACGTTCACAGACATGCAGACGCAACACCAGCAGCTCATGAAAATGAGGCCTTTTTAAATGTTGTTTGAGTGTTTCGTTGCAAATGGCACACACGCACACACACATACATATATACAAATATATATATATATATATATATATGTTCACACACACACATACAAAGTGAGTGCAAAAGGCACGTAGGCAACGATCTCCTCAACACTGCTGAGCCATACGGCCAGACAGTAAGTCCTACATCATACCCATACTCATTTAGCATCTACTAGTAAACCCTCTACCCTCAACCAAATAGCCTGCCACCCGTAACCCACTATCCGCTACAGAGTTACCATCACAGCTTTTGGCGTCCACTAGGCTCACAGCCTAGTATGTGTATACGATGTATTGCCGTAGCTGTTGGCAACCGGGCTAAATAAAACATTAAAAGCACAAAATAATGATGCTGATGCATGTCAAGTCAAACTGAAAACCGAAACCCCAAAGGCCCACAAGCTTCGCAAAATACTGAAAATAAAACAAGAGTCGCTTACCCTCACACCCACACTCACACTCACACTCACTCTCACTCTCCTTTCAATAGGTCTCCAACTGTGTGGCCACGTATACGTACAGTACATAAACACATAATGGCACAGTGGCAAACAGTTTATATACTACATACGTTTTCAATTCGAATTCAATGCTTAATCCTTTACATTGATACAGCAACAAAATATATTGTAAATTTTTTTGTTTTTTTTTATCATATTTTGTGACTTTTACTTTTCAATCAAATTGTTGCATGCAATTGATGAGAATAATTTGATTTCTAAATTTGGAAATGTATTTCGCAACTCTTTTACTAAAATAAATTTTAGTATTTTTATGTTTAGTAATTATAGTACAGCATATACCGCTGATATGCAAAACCTATAGTGCAAAAAATGTTTGCATATATTCGATATTTCCTTTTAAGCAATCATGAGTTATATGCAAATATGTTGTATAAAAATGATGATTATAAAATAAACCACAACTTTAGAAGTTTATTTAAATTTATATTTTATGCTGTTCGTCAGCTATAAATAAAATAAAAAACAGAATATTAGATAGAATATTAAATATAAAATGAGATCTAATATTGTAATATTATTATAATTATAATTGTTGTTTAAAACCGATAAAATTTATATGAACTGATTTCAATTGAAAGATTTTTTATTTGTTTATACACAATATTTTCTTATAAGCATTTTTTTGCACTTATGAGGCTAAATTTAGTTTTAAATAGTTTTATGATGTTCAAAATAACATAATTTTGCATTTAAGCAATATTTGCATATAACTATATAACTATTGCATGTATAACAGTAAGTCTTATAGATAGCAATAGATTCTTATAATACAATTTAAGAAATTTGCAATTATTTTTTATTTGTAGGGTGTATAGGGGTATTTATATATATATACCCTAATGTGGTTTATACTCTTTCGATTTGTAGTATAAGCATTCTCAAGCTTCGGTTAACCACTGTGCGTAGTTTGTTTGGGTGCTGCTGGTGCGGCGTGCGTGTGACTTGATGTACGACTGCCAGCTCCTTACTCCACTTGGCCACACATCACCCTCACTTAGTTGCCATTTAAAGGAAAATGTAAAAACGCACATCATCAGCAGACGCAGCAGCAGCAACAGCAACAGCAGCAGCAAAGGCAGCAACAGCGTTGATGATGACGACGACGTCAGTCGCACAACAGCCTCAGCCTGACCACTGCCAGTTGTTGTTATTTATTGTTGTTGTTATTGTTGTTATTGTTCTTTGTTGCTGTTATTGCTGTTGTTGTTATTGTTGCTGTTGTTGTTGTTATTATTGTTGTTGTTATTGTTGTTGATGCCTGTGGGAGACTGTGAGTCCGCCATTTGTTTGGTCGTTGGAGTATATAAACGTGCTAACCGAATGCCCAAACCAACACTCACCCACACACCAACATATACATATATATATATATATATATATACATTTACACACAGAATCACTTTCACACGCATACACACACGCCTACACATATATATTGTAGGAGTAACAGAGACAGATTGAGCTTTGGGCCTGGCTAGGCTCTTGGGTATCGTAGCTCCCCGACCTGACCCGATCTGGCTTAGCGTCATGGCGTCCTGGCTTGGCTTGGCTTGGCTTGGCATGGCTTGGTTTGGCTTTGGCTTTGGGCTTGGTATGGTTCGGTTCGGTTTGGTTTGGTTTGGCTAAAATGTGTTCGTTCTACTTGGCTTAATCAAAACATATTCAACCGAGCGTGATGCTGTTTAAGTGCTTCGCTCGAGAGAGCTTGCCACAAATACACACTTACACACACACACACGCAGTACAGTAAAACTTATTGTAACAGAATTTGATTCTTTTGTTTTAGCCATCACACACACACACACACATATGTTGTATGTATACATACCCATTTAACATATACTCTTGTATACGGTAAAATGAAAAAAGAAATTTAATTGTAAAAAATTAGCAAAAAGCGCGGCGTCCCACAGCGTCTGTTCGTGTGTGTGTAAATGTTTGACTGTATATGTATATGTGTGCGCTAATGACAGACAAACAATTAAACTTGACATTTTGCTATTGTTCCTCTACCAACATACATTCACACACACACACACACACACACACACATAGAATGCATACACTTTTCTATTGTTAACTTTGCGCTATCCTTGGGCAATGCAATTAGACAAGTTTCTATGTAACTACAAAACATTTATATAGAAATATCAGAAGAAAAAAAATGCATAGTATCTAACATATATTGAACACAAAATGGCGGCATCATTAACCTTGTGATCGCACATTATGTCCTTGATTGTTATACATGTATATTAGATTTATAAACATATATCTATGCTTATTATATAATTAAGGTAACTTACATGCCTCTTCAACTCAGTTTAAATACAAAGAGAAAGAAACAAAGAGAGCGAGAGAGTGAGAGTGAGAGAGAGAGAGTGTGTGTGTGTATCTTATATATATCTTATATATATATATATATATATATATAAAGTGAAATAAGGATCGTAGATATAGTGTTTATAATCATATCTGTCATAGATATAATTTCTATAACCATATTCGTTATATTTTACGTTTTCTTTTAAGCTGAACATCTTGGTATTTTTCTTAGACATATGCATTTTTGGTATTTTAGATATTTTATAGTATATTTCTTTATTTTTCAGTTGACGATTTAAGGTCTGTCTCTCTCTCTCTCTCTCTCTTCCTTTTTATAGTTTGTTAATTTCGTGTTGCTTTTCCTTTAAGCTTAAAATATTGTCTGCTTTTCAATTCAATATCAAAACTTATTGTAACGTTGAGGTGGCAATTGGCAACGCCTTGATTTTAGCGCCTGCAGCTGACAATTCGCGGTTTGCGGATTGTAGCAGTGGCTTTATATGCGGGGCACGCCCCAAGTGCTTGTCAATGCATGCAAAATGCAAACAAACGACCTATGTGGGTGTTGATGTAGTTCGTATTTATGTATGTGTGTCTCTCTCTCTCTCTCTCTCATGCATACATACATATGTATATCATGTGCGTGTGTGTGTGTATGTATTGGTATATATAGCATTGCAGCCGAGCGCGTTATTGAAAATGATTTTTTAATGCGACATTGGCGTGAGGCCGCACAGCGTCGTCTTTTACCAATATAAATATATCCCACTGCCGTCAGGTCTTTACCTACGCTATATTCCCTATAGTCAAACCCCTCCCCTCCACCCCTTCACACACCCCTCTAACCATAGTTATCGTTTGCCTACCTGCTGATTTGGTGCGTACTTTAGCTGTGCGCTCCGACAAATCATTTTGTCGTAAGTTTCTGATTTGCATTTTTCTGCGTTACTTTTTTTTTTTTTTGTGAAACATTTTTCGATATTTTCTTTTTCTTGTACACTTTTACTTAAGTACAAGTGTACATTATAGTGTGACCAGAGTCTCAACGGTTAATACTGCTGAGCTTGTTGTTATTTAAGTCTTTTCATAACTACGTCATCGGCTTAAGTAAAAGGTATGGCAAGGCAGATATGATTGTATACGTATAAATATATATAGTATATAGTATATAGTATAGGTATAGTTATAGTCAACGCTGACGTTAGTTACTCATGCCACAAGTAAATCAGACACACAATGCGCTGTAGTTGTAGCTGTGGCCACCCAGTGACCACATCTTTCTTTGTATAATACCCCTCCCATCCTCTTCCCAACCCCGCTAACAGTCAACCGCTGCCCTCAGCAAATGGACACTTTTGGCCTTCGCGCGTGCTTGGGCATCAACGCGTTGACATTGAAATTGTAAAAATAATTTCCCCAACACCATGTTTTATACACACACACAAAAAAGACACACCTACACCTACACACACACAGAGACAGACTACTGTTAGTAATACACACAAACACATAGACCTAAAGAAGTACACACATAAAAACATATATATATATATATATATATATATATAAAACAATAAGGGCAAAAAGGCTAAATGTTGTGCTTGTCCCATTTGTTGTTTTTGCTTTTTCTTGCTGTTATTGTTGTTGTTGTTGTGGTTGTTGTTGTTGGCATTGTTTAGTTTTGTTGTTGTAACTGTGGCTTTTCTGGGACTTTTGTTACTTTTGTTTCGTTAGTTTAAACTTTTGTGTCACAAAGTCATTTCTGTCAAATAGGCAAAGCAAACACATTATAAGTTGGGTTTCTTTCTATATACACACATGTCTGCGTGTGTGTGTGTGTGTTTCTCTCTTTCTTCTTCTGAGTAAGTGCACATGTTTATGTGTGTGTGTGTGTGTCCATAGAAGTCATTTTAAGTTTGAGTTAACGTTAAAGTTACTGGTCAGACAAAATTCACTTCTTTTAATTGAAAATTCAAAAAAGGTTCTAATCCAGGTCAATTTTTAACTTTCAACTTTAACTAAACCCCATAACAATATTCATAAAATTTAAATGAATTTTAGTGTTAGATTTAACCAAACCGCAAATAAACATTATTTGGTTAGTTAAAGGTTCTACTCTTTTTCTACCATTAGCCATGTTCTAAAATAGTTAAAAATTATTTCAAATTTAAATAGAAAATTTTTTAATGCTTATTGCATTTTGTTGCTTAACTGGACTATAATTGATATTCCCAATGATAGTAATTTTATGTTGTTATTGTTTTTGTTGTCATATAAAAATATGAAATACAACAGCTTTAATGGCTATTATGAGTTAGCCAACAAAATTTAGTAATAGGTAACGGCCAACAAGGTTTTAAACAATTAAATTAAGACTAGGCCGCTGCACAATTGTGCCTGAGCTTAACCACCCACAATTCGTAGTGCAAATGAGCCACAAGACCCACCGTTGGGTCACTTACTCAGCCCAGTGCAATTTTCTGGGCATTTAAGGATCTGGCTCAGGCACAGGCCCAGGCCCAGGCACAAGTTGAGGCTGTAGCTCAGACTCGAGCTTATGTTAGTCCCAGGACCATTTGCCCATTTGTTCATTGTTTGTTGTAGCCTAATGTACGTGTGTGCCTGTCTAACTAACTCAACTATATTTAGCTATAGGTTGTAGTTTGCGCGCACACACACACATACAGACTAGTCTCTGCTTGCATATGTGTGTGTGTGTGTGTGCTTGTTGAATGGCTCGTTGGATGCTGAATAAACGCGACTAAACTACTTTTTGCCAGTTCACTGAGTTTCAATGGCCATGCGGCATTTAATTATAAATATTTCATAAATATGTATATATATATATATATATACACTATAAAAACACTGCTTCGATATAAGCACATTAGCTATGTCCTTTAACACCTATACGAGCAATAATGCATCAATTCCTGTGGGCAAGCAATTTGTTATCAACTCGACTCAAGTGCCAATAACAAGTTGCAACAACAAATGCAATTGATTTCTATCAAAAGCCTTATGCATTTGAAACTGTGTGTGTGTGTGTGTGTGTGTATTGAACTAATGCATATTAAGCCATTCATATATATATATATATTTATATATGTGTGTGTAAATAAATATACATATATATCTTAAATGATTCTCAACAAAACAGTTCTTCACATTATTTTACATTGATTCAGCAAATAAATGCTAAGAGTACGCGTTATTGGCGAATTGCTGCACTTCTCAATCAATACAGTATCAATACACTAAGTAACGGTAATTATATCCCAACAAATCAGCATTTAGGCAAGTTGTATACTTTAGTAATAGTTTTAATCAAGAGTGAAATATCTATAGACAAAACTTTCAATGGATCCAACAAAAGTTTGTGCAGTGCATTGCACTTTTCAATCAGAGTTGTATTGATAAACTAACAAACTGTAACTAAAAGTTAACTAATCAGCAGTTAATTCAATTGTAAACTTAAGTGTTACTGTTAATTAAGTCTAATAAAATATTTACTCTAATGTAAAACACTCACTAATTAATTCATATATTTCCAAGTTAAACGACAACGACAAAGCTTCAAATGGCTTCAAAATATCAGTCAACAGTAGACTTTTATTTTTGCTTAAATCAATTAATAAGGTTGTTTTGCCTTACTCTAAAGTTATATTTATAATTTAATTAATTAATATATTAATTGATTGCTATTAACATTTTCTTTTAACTTATGTCAAATGTTAAGTATTTGAAATAAAGCTCTCGCATTGTATAACTATTCTGAAAATCTGGAAATAGCCAAGAAATACGAAATAAAAATAATATTCAATATATAAATCTATATGCCTTTTTATTTTTTCTTTATTATCCTTTTATATCTCTTTCTTTATCGCCTTCTATAGCCTCTACTATATAACCTTCGGCTTTAATATAACATTCAATATCGTCTTCCATATCTGTTTTCTTCTGTATCCCTTCATATATCCCCTTCTATATTCTCTTCTATATTACATATTTTATATCTCTTCTCATAATACATTATATATCCCCTTTTTTTTTTCTTTTTTATCCTCTTGTATAACCTCTTCTATATACTTATCTGCATATTACTTAATGCGTTATTTTTCTATAAAATATTCCGTTCCATATCCTGTCGTATATTCCCATTATATTTTCTTCTATATCCACTATTTCATTTCTTCCTTTACCCCACTTCACTGAAGAACCATTTTGCTTCGTTTATAATTTAGCCCGTTTTATACAAACAATTTGTTTACCCACTTCCACATGAATAAACAATTAACTGAAGACAGCCCCAATGCCTGGATACTCCCAATGTGAAGGCAATCCTAACGGAATATAAGGACGAAGTTTTGTATATAGTTTTCTTCCATGCAAGAGATTTCGATATATAATTCGAATTTAAGATGAATGAAGGAGATCAGATCAATATATAGTACTATTATAGGTTATGTTTATGTAATATTATATGATATATTATATATATATTATTTATAATTAGGTTATTTAAATTAAACTTTAATTATTGTTGCATATATTTTCACATTCTTTGGTATAGTTTATTTTATATGTATCCTTTGACAAATATCCTTTGGCAAAGCATACATATTAAATATTCTCTAGGCAAATTGACTAACTGACCACACAGCAAAATGTAGAGTTCTGGTTGAGGGGAATTTGTTTCGAGTTCCAGGTAAGCCAAACATTTTTATAGCATATGCATTGGATTACAATTTTATTATGTTCGAATTATAAAATGAATTTGTATCGTAATTTTGCCCCAGGCTTTTAATATATGTCTATATATATATATATATGTGGCAGTCGTTAACTTTTTAATTTCATTTAATATTGATATATGTTAACATTTGCTTTCTTTTTTTATTTATGGTTTTTTGTTTTTGGTTTAAGGGAAAAAAAAACTTAATGTGATTTACACTTAAACTGAACTCAATAGTAACAAATTAAAAACAAATATATTTCATATTTAATACAAATATTGGTTATATTTAAATTAAAATTGACACAACCTTAAATCGAAAAGCTTTACACATGAGTGTTTTAACCTCAGAATAAAACACCAATACAAGCACATGACTTCATTTGTAACTTTATAGCTGTGTAACTGTGTAAGTGTGTAAGTGTGTAAGTGGAGGAGTAAATGGTAGGCAGATCCTCGGTAATGTTATTGGTATTGCTATTTATTTTGAATTTATCGGTATTGCTTTATCCATGCACTTAAATAAATCAATAAAAATATAATTAAATATTAAATTAATGCAGTTATATTGTGTGTTCATATCAAATAATCAAAAATGAAAGCAATTCAAGCAATTCACATATTCTTATACTTTCATTAAATATTAATGCGTCACATTCCAATATCAATAAAACGTATACGCCATGTGGTATGAGTTTGGTCTGTATTCAAAGTAATTTAGTCAAATTTCATTTCAGGCATCAACATTGAATGCTCTAATATTATAATATATAAAAATGTGCATACAATATGTTTAAATCAAATGCAAATATATAATAAATAAATAAATAAGCAATTGCATTTGAATTTATAATTTCTAATATCTGAAATCTTAAGCCACACAATTTGCATTCAATTGTAATTGATATTTGATAGGCAATCGGAATTTAATGGACAATCTGATATGAATATAAACCATATATACAGAATTTAGTTAAGATTAAACTACTTTAATTAATAGACAGAAAATCTTTATGATTGCCTACTATGACTACTTAGTCAATTACTAATTGGATAATTGTTTAACTCAACACTGAGATTTCATACTATTTTGACTTCATTTTGTGGCCTTTAACTTTGTTTAATCAATAGACTTCTAATGCAGTTGGAAACTCTGCATTATTGCAACTGCATTTAGCTGTTGTTGACTGCAAAGTAATGAAAAAGTCAAGGAAAAGCATAGAAATCAAATTGAATTATACTTATTAAGTGTAATGCTTATATGACTCCATGTTATGTAGTTAAGTTTATTTCGTTTTGATATTTGCCTGGAATACCCTTAATATACGCTTGAGTGAACCCAAAAGTAAATCTGTTGGGCTTAAGGAGAGTTTATGGCGTGTCAGTTGCTTTGTCAATAAACACGAAACCAAAATCCAAAAATATGATACGAATCAACAATTTAGCTAGCAGTGTATCTTACTGCTCTCATCTGGTTAAATTTATTTATTCTGGCAGCAAATTAGACTGTTAATGTCGGTCCGCTTCTGTAAATGCTACACAAATAAATGTGTATATATATATATGTACGTATGTATGTGTGTGTATGCGGTCTGTTAGAGGTCACTAGAAATGTCCGTGTCTCTGTTTTTGTCTGCTCATTAAGACGAGTAAATTGCATTTTGAAACATAAATCGCATCTAAATTCAATTAACTGCATTAATTTCCAAGAGTGAGTTAGCTTTTAAGGGGATTTCAGGGAGGCATAACAGAAGGATCGTTGCGTGGTCGAGTCAGATAGACAATTAACCAACTCAACTGAAGCCTGGCTGCCACAAATGTAAGCTCATTTGTCGTTAAATCTCATTAGTCATACGCCGGCGAGGCAAGGGATATGCGACCACATTCCCATCGTTAATTGGAATGGTTTTGTAATTGAATATACTAAATCGATATGATATTTTTAGCAATTGATGGTGTCTTGATTACTGCGGATTAATGTTCATATTAGAATGACTATTAAGTCTATACACTACTATATTAAATTCAACTTGAATTTCATAGTTTCTATACAGTTTTTGGGGATATCTCTATAAGCAGCTTCAAACTGCTAAAAATTTAATGATTCTGTCCAACATTTATTAGTTTTGTGTTAGAGTATGTAACTCGATTTAAAAGTAAATCTGAAGTTGATGCAAATGCTAAGGACAACTGTGACCACAGTATCAACAATAGTAACTAAAGGCGACTGTTAAAATAATTACAAAGCATTTGCTGTGGTTTTTCTGTGGCCTGACACCGTTGCCACAAAGCAAATACAACATAGAATGCAAAGCACCAAGTTACTCCTTCAAAGCAGGACACCATTTAGCGATACTCGTGTGGATATCATCCATATCTATGTGCATGTGTGTTGGGAGACAAGCTTTGGCATATTTGGTTTGGTTTCGCCGCGTTGAAACGTGGAAGCTGGAAATTAATTAATTTCAATTTGAATTGCAAACAGAGAAATAAAAACCGAAATAAGGCAAACCAAATAAAGAGAGAGAGAGAGTGTGAGAGGGAGAGAAAAAAATATCACAACCTACACACATATACACACACACACACACACACACAAATAAAATATTTAAATATGCACATAAATGAATATGTTATGCTGCACTTGGCAGTCCATGGCCCCCCAAAAAGAGCAATCAGTCCGCAAATTCAGTAGCAGCAGCAAAAGCACCAACAACAACAACCAGAACGTGAACAACAACAGCAATAATACAAACAAAAAAAACAAGAGCAGCAACAACCATAACTACAAAGGACAACAGATTTTTTTTAATTAATTTCTTTTCGCGACCGCCGTCAAAAATTTTTTAACGACTGTTGAAAAGTGTAGCATACTTTTGTGCGGCTTGATTTATTTTTCCAGCAAACAGAAGTAAATGGGGTAAAAACGAATGGAATTGAGTGAAATGAAAGAAAGAGGATACCATGGCCCAAAGCGATATTGACAATGGGTGAAATGTACACGTTTTGTATCATAAAATACGTTTTGAAATATCTTTTTTTTTTTTTATATGACATAACTGTAGTTTCAATTATTCAATGAATATGGTATACCATTGGAATACATATTTTTTTGATTATGTGTAAAAAACAGAAATCACTGGACTCATGTCTAAACAAAGCCAAAAAATCAAGATATATATGTTTCCATTTGACACAAATTGGTACATTTATTATATTGTTTGATAAATTCCCAAAATAACTTTTAGTTGGTGGGAAAACAGTAAAAAAAATGTATATAAATCAAATAAAAATCGTTAGCTGTTAGTTATTATGTGTCGCCAAAGCAAAATGTTATGGCTGTGCTTAATAATATATATATATATATATATATATATGATTTACTTTCGAATGGCAGCAAGTAGTGCACGCTAAGAAGGGCATTATATAATTTATATTAAAATTGTATTTTAAATTTATTTAGTTTATGCCACTCCTTTTTACACTCCCAATATGACACAATTTGAGAACAACACACCCAAGACGTAAGTTAATATTTTATAGCAAAAAAAGTATTCGTTTTACCCATAGTGCTTTATGTGTGTGTGTGCGTGTGTGGCAAAGCTAAGTGAGCGTAAATGGAGTATATGTGCGTGTATGTATATATGTATATATATATATGTATTCGAATGCTAGTGGTTACTGACGGTCCTTGCACCAAAATAGCCAAATTAAAAAGCGAGCAAGTATTTAAGAAAAAACTACAACCGAATACACACACACACACACACACACATGAACGCATATACACTTTCAAGTGCTTACATACACAGAACAAGTCGAGCAGCGCAAAGCCTCAAAGTGAATGCAAGTGGTCCAAACATTAATTTGAGTTTACACTGATGTCACCATTAATGGTGACAAAACTGAACTATTCCCCCATATATATCAAATGCAAACAGCTAACAGTAATTATTGTAGAAGCGCAAAGTTTTACTATAGCTTTCCACCAGTTGAACACATTTTCTTTCATGCTGTTCGCAATTCATTTTTGCACCCCTAACAGACTATAACGGTACATCAAAAGGCTATTCTACGCGATCTCAATCAGAGCAACAGGCGAAATATTTGGAAATGCTTGTGCAACCTGTGGCCCTCAACGCACTCAACGCACACAATGCACACCTTTTCTATGCCTACTATACTATATATATTTGGGGGCATTACGCATACGCCCAGTGTTACAGTTTCATTGTTAGTCCTAATGGATTGCTAAGCGCAGATTATTAAGGTAAAATCTAGGCAATGGCTTCTGCTTTTCTGGCTAAAGTTATATGCAACTGTTATTGTTGTTGTTCCTCTTTTTTTTTGTTGTAGCTCAAGATAATATATCTTATTATTATATATAGAAAATATTCCCTCTGTTTATGGATTCCCTTTGTTAATATAATCACCAAATTGGCGACATGTTGTATATAGTATATGTTCGAATAAGCTTGAGCAGACTATTGTTATTTATTTCTGTTTCAGTTTCAGTTTCATTTTCATTTTCATTTTTCTTTTATTCAAGGATTTGTTAAGGCTTATTATCTACCTTTTCCATTCTATATACTTATTTATCTTCTTCTTGCCAATAAGCCACAACGCAAAAATTTGTGCATTGTTTTCGTTTTAATTAAAATTTTATTTGCTTTTTATCTGTCTTATGCGTAACGTATTATATTTTATCCACTCACGATTTAAGTATAAAATTAATTTGTTCTTATTATTTGAAGTGTTGTTGTTGTTGTTGTCAGAATCTGGACAACTTTGATTGCGTTAAGAACTTTTAACATTGTTTATTTAAACAATAACAATTGATTGGCAGCCGTTGTTGTTTTTTTTTGGTGACTTTTTTTGGTATTTTCATACGGGTTGAAGCTGGTATAATTATTATTACAAGTTTATTGCATTTTATTACAATTTGTCGTAGCGTTGACAACGTTTGGCAATTGCATCAAAAACATGTTCATATTAAATTAAGCATAATAAATAAATTAACATAATTATAAAATATGGGCATCATCATTATGGCAAAAAAAAAAATAAATAGAGAAAACACGTTTGAAATACTCGTAAATTGCAGGCTGACAATTTTTCAGCGAAATTCAATGCAAAAATAAAATGCAAATGAATGGCCAATAAAATACTTGCCACATCTGCCATATACCATATTTATGTCTATTTATTTATGGTGTGGGTGTATTCAACTGTGTGTTATCTGTATATACAGCTGTGTGTGAGTGTGTGTGTATGTAAAATTTGATTTATGTTGTGGCAAAATGACAGCAACAGCAGCAGCAGCAGGTCGCAACAAATTTGCGTGTCCAAATCAAAAGCGACAGCTTTGACACACCGCAAGGCTCATTAGAGCTATACGCATGGTAATAAGAGTTTTCTCCTAACTTTTTCTCTTTTATATATATATTTTTTTTGGTATAGGTTATGCACACAGACAGGTAGATAAACAGACACACAAACAGACACAAAGACTGACAAATAGACAGACAGATAGAGAGATTCATAGAGAGACAGCCGTTGCTTAGTTACCATAAGATGAGCACTCTTTTATCTTTTGTCAATCAGCATGTAAAAGGTACCTTTAATTCAAGTATGATTACTCAAAGCCCTAAGGCTGCAATTTGTGCTAAAAAATGAAAGAGATTCGTTTTCTTTAGCTATCATCAATCTAATCATAAGCTTATATCAAGTTATGGAAATCTGAGTTATTATTTTTTTCGCTGAGCAAATTTCAAGTGGCACTACTTATATTTCCAGCATTGGCATCACTATTAGCAAATGTGGCAGCACCATGTAATAGTACTTAGTATAAACCTACTTAGAAAATTCTGTTGAGTTTACAGTGAGTGAAAAAAATGAAATGAAAATTTATAAAAAAAAGATTTTCATTGATTTATTTAACATAAATTTCAACGTGGATTATCTTGGCAGCAGAATCTATGAAAAACTGAGTTGTTTGCGTGGTGTGAAATCAATAACAGAAATCACTAACAGATTTCACCCTATATCACTGTTATATACTAATGAATTCAATCATTTTCATAGTTTCTGAAGGTCGTTCAAAATCAGATGCTGTGCCGCATCGCAAGACTCTCCACTGACTGTGAGTGATACAAAGAAAACAAAGTCTTATACAATACAGAACATAAGCTGCTTATGGTCTTTGCTAAACCTATAGAGCTATAAACTAGAACCCTATCGATATCTACTACCAATGCATCTATGCAGAAGCGAATGCCTGCAGCGGCTGAAGAGGCGACAAGACGCAGAAGAACTAACTAATAATTCCTTTGCTAACTGTACTTAATGTTATTTTTTGTATATTATAATATTTAGTGCATAAAATATAATATCATATGACGCTTATAAAAGGGTTTTTGGGTACTCCATATAACTTCAAGAAATAAATAAAAATTACAATAATGAAAAACTTCAATGCAGTTCTTGTGATATATTTTGAGCTATAGGCAATCTGTCCCATTAATTCTATATAAAACTTAAAGATAAGTTGAACTGAAGACAGAGCATATGTTATGCTCACACACTCTCTCTTTATCTTATGCTCTCTTTTAATAGCTTTAGAACTGAGTTTGATTAGCTTAAAGACCAATTATATGTATAGATTTCAATTTGTTTTATATCTTCATATATATGAAGCTAAGCATAATCATTATCATATATAAACAATTTGAATAACAATTTTTATTTATATATATGGAATATATAAATGTTATCAATTGATTATATAAACACAAGTACTTTGATAAGTCAATACTCATATATCTATGAGGAATTGTTTACTTTTGCATGAGCAGCGAGTTGTTCAGTTTGTTGCATTTTCTCAATTGCAACATCAAACAAATTTGTTTACCGACAACATGTTGTTTTTTGCATATACAAATATTTCATATATATTTGCATTCATATTTCTATTCATGCTGTTATTGAGTTATTCAAAGCATTTCTATTTCTATATATATATATTTACTCTGCGCAATGGTCAGTAATGGAAATTTGAAGTACCCTTTGCACTCGACTCGCTGGCTTGGTAATGCTTTTTGATTTAATTTGCTTCCATATTTTACATTGTGTCGTCTGTGTCCGTTATTCAGCATGTTGGCATGTCAGAGCCATCAAAGAATATGAAAAAGAAGTAGTGCCTTAACTTAATTTCCGTTGAGTTGATGCTGTTAGGCGCCATTGCAAGCGCCTGTTGGTATGCAATGGTCTCTATTTATAGACTATTGTTCCGTGCTTCAAGCTGCACATAGTCATACACAGCCACACACACATACACACAGACAGAAATACTTTGAAACTCATAGGAGGGGATACATACAGCAAAGCTACATTAGCCGGAAAGCCAAAGGAATTTAATTAAAAAGCCAAAGGCATGTCAAATTATGATAGCGTTGAGAGCACACGCGGCGTATGCTTCATATGATATGATGGGTGGGTAGGTGGCATTGAATGTACGAGTATGATAGGGGGCATGGTTTGGTGCCATGACAGGAAGAGAACGAACAAGAACGAATGCATAAAGTAAAAAGCGAAAATTAATGGAAAATTAATTTAGTGTCGTTTAATGTTGTCTCAATGTAAATGCTTTCAGCGCAACGCAAATTAAATTGTTTATGCCACATATCCAGCTTTCAACTCCACACGAAACCTCCTCTATTATACATCTGCCAACATTTTGCCTATGGAACGTTGTTATTGCTGTTGCTGCTGTTACTTTGATTTATTGCCTTACATGTTGGTGCACTTTTGAGTGGCATGTTTGCAGCTGCAAGATGTTTACTGCCTCTGGTTGCCAGGACATCGCAGCATGCTACAGTGCTACAGTTATACCGCAGCTGATACTACTGCAGCTGCAGCTTGCGGCTACCCACTTGAGCGATAGCCAGGCCATTAAATTACATTTGCAATGATATTACGTGGCATATGTGCAATCTCTGCGCACTTTTCATATACAAAGTAAATGCAATACTAAATGCAAATAATCATTTTCCATGTGGCTACAATTCAATTAACAACATATTGTAAGCACTATTGCTTCAATCTGAATGCTCCACACTCCCCATTGAACCATAACCAGTTATCATTGCTTACCTTCTTGCAGTAATCGAGTAAATCCATTTTATCACGCAAACATGTGGCTCCCGTTGTCTTCTTGTTAAGATCCGTCACCCAACGCCCCTCCTCGGACAGATACTGCGGCTGATAGATTTGTCCAGCCTCGCATAGCACGGCTATCTGTGGCTCCCAGCGTGGCGAGGCGGCCTGTAAGTAACCAAATAAATATTGATTGTTATTAAATAATGATGAAAGGAACTTCAAAAAACAAACTTAAGCATAACTAAAATTAGTTTAGATTAATGCAATATTTATCGATATATAAACATAAAATATTTAACTATTTTTCCTATTGCTGTTGCTGGGATACTGAGTACAAATTGTCTGTGTGTGCTTTTGTGTGTGTGCCTTAAGTTGCACAGTTAATAGTAAAGGAATAGTAAAAAGTAATTCAAAGATAGCAAATAGCTAGCAATAGCAAACATTGAAAGTAAAGTTGGCAAACAGAGTTGTCTGTTGGCAAAATTATCATCTGCTGGCTGAGAGCTGAAACCTGGACAAAAGGTAACGGTAAAGGAGTTACCTTAAAATGATTGCTAGCTGCCAGCTAAGAAATTGTATTTGCCAACTTATTTTAAGTGTTTTCTACTAGTATTTTTTTCTCTTTGGGTTTTGGCTTTGGTTTTGGTTTTTTTTTTTTTATCCTTTCAAGTATTTTTTTTTCATTTCTAACACTTGTTGACTTTATGTAATTTCATTAACTAATGTGCTAGGTTTTTTTTTTTTTTTCTTTTTTTTGATGTTGCAAGTTTCTTATGCCACATAAAGTGCAAAAATATGTTGATTATATATATAAAATATTTTCTGTTTTTATTCGTTAGAAAGTACTCAAGTTGCGGTATGTTGTAGTTGTAGTGTTAGTTGTATGTAGTAGTGGTAGTAGTGCAACTGTGCGTATGCGTAATGTGTCTAGGCCAAGTGGCGTAGTAGTTACGCAGTATGGGGATACAACACGAGCAACAAGACATTAATCATACGCCAGAATGTGCAAATGTGACTCGCCTACTAGGCACTTTTGCTGCTGCTGCTGTGTGGGCGTGTCTGAGCGATAAAAAATGATGATGCTACACAAACACACACACATAGAGCTAACATTTGGCCATAAATATGAGTAGGATACAAGAGCATCAAGCATGAGGCATCAGGCGCTGGCACATGTGGCAATCAAGTGAGAGACAACTGAACTCATTAGGCGGGGTTAGAGGAAGTAAGAATAGAAACGAATATGGGCTTAAACATCTAAACCTCAACGATGTCTTAAATGGTTCATTACAGATGCCATTGGCAGGCATGCCATCAAGGCACAAGGCACATGGCACAAGGCGCAAGCCACTAGACAACAGACAACAGACAACAGTCAGAGTATACAGCACACAGCAGGCAACAGACAGTTGGCAGTTTGATGAATGGCCAGTTGAATTATGCATAGAGAAGCAACCAAACGGCATCAATTGATGGATTGATTAAATGATTTGCTACTGATTTAGATTGTAGAGTTAAACGTGAGTTGCTTAAGCTTCAAGAACACTTTCACCAAGTGCTTTCTTTCTTCCTTTCATCAGTATTTGATTCAGCTACAGACTGCAATCTTCAGTCTTTACAATCTTTGGTCTTTGGTATTTAGTCTTCAGTTATTGGTCTTTAGTTTTAGCCTGGTTTGTACATCATGTATCTTATGCTTAGTGCTATTTACATCATCATTTTTGTTGCTTTGTTGTTTTGTTTTCTCTGATGTTTTTGTTGTTGCTGTAAAGGACTTCAAACTTTCAATCAGTACGCTTTTGTTTTTCAATGCTTTTGATGTTTTCTAATGACGCTTTTAACGGCACTCTTTCATCCACACACACACACACACACACACACACACACACACACACACACACACACACAAATACAGCGACACATTGTTAGAGTGGTATAGTTTTTTTTGACGTTTTTGTCTTTGAACAAGTTATAGAGATACAAGCTATACTAAGTTTTTTATGCTTTGTACTATGCGTTTTTAGCGCTGTCTCGCACTGAGAATGGCGTTGGTAACAAGCGGATTAATAGGTAGCGTTGGGTAGGGGGGAGAGATTGATACCCAAAAGCTTCCACCTTTCTTTCACCAATCTATCCAATGCTTTGGCTGGTAATTGTTCTTGCCTGCTGCTGCTGTTGTTGCTGCTGTTGTTGCTGTTGCTGCTGCTGCTGCAATTTCCATTAGTTTCTGCCATTGTTTGACATAAGCTTGATAAGCTGCAGTTCGTGTTGCATAAACGCGCAACTAGATCCATTCAAATTTTGCATTCATTCTGTTTGCCAGTTACACACATTTCATATGTATTCAGCGAACATGAACCAGCAATGCTTTCAATATATATATGTATATATATAT
This sequence comes from Zygothrica quintamaculata, assembly GCA_037044455.1. Lineage (NCBI taxonomy): Eukaryota > Metazoa > Arthropoda > Insecta > Diptera > Drosophilidae > Zygothrica > Zygothrica quintamaculata. The sequence goes on along the minus strand of JBAMBS010000822.1, from coordinate 276,726 downwards.
ATAAACATTAGCTACTATCCAAATATAATCTTTCATTATGCTAGCATAGTTGTTGATAAGTCTCTAATTCACATTTCATCTGTGTTAATTAAAACGTATGATTCTGTTATTATCATGTTGCAACAAGTCCTTAAAGTTTGCTGCAGCTCTTTTTGTATATTTTCAAGTTTTATATTACACAAAGTTTTCATTTGTTGTCTTTCTCTCTATATATTTTCTTGTATTTTTCTTATCAACATCATCATCATCAGCTGCAGCAGCAGCAGCAGCAGCATCATTATGACAACACGTAAATTGAGTTGGATAATCTGCCTGCTATGGGTTTATGCTGTAGGGCTATTTCTATGCATATATGTGTGTGTTTGTGTGTGTGTGTGTATGGGTGTGGGAGTATGTAAACTTTATTATCAAAATACATTTGACGAACTTAACGTTGCTGCACATAAACTGCATTAAAGAAGACTTCCTGCCTGCCCTGCTAATAAATATAATAATAGCGTGAGCCCTGAGCATATGTGAGCTGCCTTCTGCCCTATCCCCCTGTCGCTCAAGCTCTACCTCTAGACAGCCCCTATTAACTCGCTCTCTTCGTTACTTACTGTCAGGCTGTGTTGGCTTGTCAGTCATCCAACCATCCAGCCATCCATCCATCCATTCATCTTTCCACACACCAATTGCTATTATTCATGTTACATATGTGTATGCGTCTGTGTCTGTGTGTGTATGTGTGTGTGTGTGTGTGTGTGCGCGCTCAACTATTTCAAAAGTAATTAAGTTGGCAAAAAGGCAGGAACGTAGTCGTTCCACAGTTCAACGTCGGCTTGTTTGCAACGTGGCAGAATTTTTCCAGGCAATCTAATAATTCACAAAAACAAAAACAACACAGCAACACATATATATATATGTATATATATATATGTGTATATACATATACACAGATTTGCATTTTCATGTTGTTGTTTCGTGTTGTTTGCATGCGAAAAATTCGTTGGCAAGAGCTTTTTTGGCCCGGCTATGTTTGCCTTTTCAACGTCATTATTGCAATCATCCAGGCTGGTAATAGTTGTTACTGTTGTGGATGTTGTTGCTATTGTTGTTGTTGTTTGCGGTGACACCCCAACATATGCCAACAAACACCAGCACCAACACCAACACCAACAGCAACATCAATGCCAATGCAGTAGTCGTTGCAGCAGGCGGCATATTTAATAATGTCGCTGCCTGGGCAACGCAATCTACCAACATAAAAGCAAACACAAGCACACATACCATATGACAATTCACACACACACACATACACACATACATGTATATACATATATATATAGAGAACAATATGTTAATACCAATGCAAGTTATATATAACTGGATTTCTATTGTACAATATTCTTTAGACACGTTTTAAAGCTTTGTCATTGAAATGTTGCAATGTGTTTTTTTTCTTTTATCTGTACTTTTATCAATATCGAATCGATATTGTAACGGAAATACGATTTATTTTATTGTACCGTTAGTGCATATTGCAAAAAAAAAACTGCACTTAAAGTTATATTAAAAGCATTTCTCTAACGTTTCTATGCTGCAAATTCAGTTCATTGAATGTATCCAAAATTTATTTAGAGCGGCTCAATGTTTGATTATGCTACACACACACGTATACACATATATGTGTATAGAGTAGTAACTATAATATGAGCAATTGAGATGTAGTGTATTAGAAATTAGCCAAGCGGCATTAACTAAGATCAGACGAGCAAGCAGCAAAGGAGTTGTATGACAGCAAGACTCAAATAGTCAAATAGTAAAGTAGTCAAGGAGTCAAGGAGTCCTGTCAATCATCGGAAATGAGTTGGCAACAATTTGCTATGGGCATTTGGCATTGGCAAATAGACGAGTGCATGAGTCAATGGCAGGCGACAATCCAAATCGAAATTAAACAGTGCACATGAGTGTGTGTGTGTGTGCTTGTGTACATGTAAGCATGCACACATGCACGCACATATATATGTGTATAGATATCTATACATAAAGGCGCATAGGCGCACATGCAACGCAGCGGAAGCGGAAACGGATGTTGCAACGGCTGCACAGCCAAAGGCAACGGCAATTGCAATTGCCAAAGTCTGTGGCCCAGCCAGCCAGCCACGCCTTTACGCCTTTCAGTTGTCCACTGATGTTGCCTATTCTGTTGATATTGGTGTTGTTCATGTTGTTGATTTTATGCTTGTTGCTGTTGTTGCTATTGTTGTTGTTGCTGCTGCTTCTGCTGGCAATCAAAGCTCGCGTTTGCAAGGGAAAAAAGTGCAAAAATGTAATCAAACGCACGCCTGAAGCTTGATGACTCGTGGGCGTGGCACACTGCATACTCATGTTACCTAGAGCCTGCTAGGGGGCGTCGGAGCTCAGGTGACATGAACAGGCCGACAGTCCGTTGAGTGCTTGTCAGCCAGCTGCCAAACAGGTGGCAAGCTGCAAGCTGCAATGCTGCATGTTGCAATAACTGCTGCCTACTTTTTGGCGTTAAATGTTGCACAACAACAACTGCAGCTTAACAGTATATTTTATGTATAGATTTTTGTGCAGTGTAATGCAATTGGTTAAGCGTTTTGTTTCGTAACAAATTGTTTACACTTTAAGGATTAAATAATGTTGATGGATGAAGGATGAAGGCTGAAAGATGGTATAAAAGAAAACTTCTGTCACTTTAACTGGTAACAAATTCAATCGAAAGAGAGAGGGAGCGAAGAGAAAGGGAGAGAGAGTGAAAAGTATTTAAGCAGACTTTAGATTATGAGAAAATGTATACAATAACAATTTAAAAGAAAATCAACTCATATTAATGAGGGTCAAGTTAATTGTCGCCGCCTGAACTCGAAGGATAAAATTCATTTACATTGATATTAATATAGAAGGAATTTAATTAGGTAAACGAAACAATTTCCCAGAAAAATAATGAATTTTTTTTATTTTCTTTTGAATAACAAAATGAAATGAAAACTTTATAAATTTACTTAAGTAAATCTTTTAGGCCAATTCCTGGAATCGAAGGCAACATTTTTCATAGAATAGTCAATGTAAGTTTCATGTCTTTTCAATATATAAATATATATATATATATATATATGTGTGCGTATGTGTGTGTATTTATACTTATTCATATAATAATTTCTTTAACAAAAAAAAAAAGTCAAAGTCTGTTGTCCCCAACTCAAAAATGTTTCCCTATAACTTTTTCGCTGAAAACTGAGACCAAAAAAAAGAAAGAAATACAAAACACAAGAAGAAGAAGAGCAGAGGCAAAAAAAAAAATATATATATATATATATATATATATATATATATATATAAATATTCCAGAAGAGAAAATAAAAGCAAAGCAAACTGGGCAATAAGTACATGCTACTTATAATGCGGCAGTGGCAACGGCCAGAACACAATTATGTTAATGTTTACTCGACCGTAATTAACTCAAATTTATGATATTTTAATTTTGCCACAGCCGAGAGGCGAGACGCTCAGCATAACAGTCATAGCGGGTGTGAGAGGCTGTGAGGGGGGAGTGGCAACGACACGGTGCTGGTATGTTGGAATGTAAACGAAGGACAAGAGGTGACAGGCGACACTTGAGAGAGCGCAAAAGTTGAAAACGTTCAAAGCAAAGCGCAAAGCAAAAAAAAAAACAAAAAAAAAACAAGAAAAAAAGGAGCACAAAAGAAATTGCGTTATAATAACACACGTAATAAGTTTTTCTTTCCTTTTCTTACATTTTCCCCCATTTTTTATCATTTTATTTCCCAAGCATTTCACATCTCGTTCAGCAGCCGGAAGCAGAGCCAAAGACAAATACAAATTTAATGCGAGCGCGTGAAATAACAAAGAAGCAGACAAGAATAAGGCACAATGTAACATTATAATACCCTATAAATATCCTTATATATATATATATATATATTCTGTTATAGTATGCTGATTATAACCTAGAAATATTTTCAACATAGTTTTGGGTACAGTTTGTAGAAGCTTTGTAAGTTTAACTGCAGGATTATCAGGATCAGGCGAGCTATTGGATCGAAATTGCCTCTTTTGGAGTATTACATCTTTTCTGTTTTTGTATAAAATGGAATAGAAAAATTGCAAAAAACAGCAACAACAACAACAACAAGAAAAAGAGGAAGTAGGAGTAAAAAGTATTTAAAAATAAAAACCAAAATTTATTGTTTGCCAAAGTCCCTTTAAGACCACCACAGTGTTGCCACGTGGAGCACAGAGTCGTCCCGCAAAATAACAGAAAAAATGACAACAACAACAACAACAATAACAACAACAATAACAAAAAATGTATTGCAAAAAAGTGAAGCGAAAAGCAAAAAAAAAGGCAAATAGGAGAAGACAAACTGAGAGGCAAAAACAAAAAAAAAGGGAAATTATGGTGTGCATGTTAAATGCGGACAGGCATGAAAACAACACGTAGCAAATGCAAGACAAATAGTGAAAAATAGCCAACAAAATGGGCAAAGAATGATGGAAGTGGTAAGCCGTAGTGAAGAGCGGTGGCAAGGGGGCGGTAGAGGTTGTTTTGGCTTGATGGGTTTGGTGGGTTAGCAGCATTTGTCTGTGGGTGGTTGGCTATGGACTAAATAGCGTGTTTCGGCTTTAAGTAAGTCAAAGTTGAAAGTTTCGGCCACTGAGTTTGCAATAAACACACACATACACATACATCTAATCGTGCAAACACACATACATACACACACACACATACATTATATTTATATACATATAAAGTCTGTCACACTGTGACTATTATTTATGAGTTTTCTACGTTTTTGCTTTTTCGCTTTTTGGCATTTAATTTTTTTTTGTTCTCTCTCTTTCCCTCTCTCTCTCTCTCTATCTCTTTCTCCCTCTTGCTTTCTATCTCCCTCACACTCTCTTGTTGTTGTTGCGGCTCAATTTCGAGTGTCAAAGCATTATTGTAGTTGTTGCTGCTGTTGTTTGAATGTATGTGGTGCCAGTTGATGACTCAGCATGACAGATATACACACACACACTCACACATATATATACGCACATACACACATACATAGATATACTGAGTGCAATTGCGTAGGTTTGTTGTGTGAAGTTTTTGGCTTGCCAACGGCATTTGCCATTTGAAATTTTCAACGCTTTGTCTCTGTCCGTTTTGTAGTTGATTCGAGTTCACAACTGAAGTCTTTGTATACAAACATATAAATATAAATATAAATATATACGTATGTATGTGTGTGTGTGTGTGTGTGTGTGTGTGTGTGTGTGTGTGTGTGTGTGTGTGTGATTTGTGCGTGCTGTACTTTACTTGCAGGCATATTGAAAATTTGCTTGGGGGCTGCAAACATGAAACGACCAAAGAAATGACTGTAGGAAATGCCTCAAAAACTGAAATACATAAAACTTGAAAACTGAAACTTTTGGCAAAAGTTTTGTGCCAAGTGAAATCCGAAAAATGCTGCTTCACTTTGTGTGGCATGCAGGTAAGTTAGACAAGTGATGGCTTTGATAGAAGCTAACATACTCACGCATACACGCACAGACACACACACGCACATATACTGAAGCACAATTTAAATTAATTTTCAGAGAAGTGCCTGCAAGTATGCAACAGAAAATTTCTTTATATTTTCTTCTCTTTTTTCCGGCAACTTTGTTACCTGTCCTTTAGTGTGTGTGTGTGTGTTGAGTGTGTGCACTGTACTTCTAATTGACGTTGCAAAAAGCAGTTTTAATTACATTTGCTGGCATAGCTTTAGTAGAAGTTGCAGCAAGTTGGCTGCCACCTGCCAGACACTAGTTGACTTTTGCTTGGATTTTATTTATTTTGCTTTCCATTTTTTTATTTTAGTTGTTTTTTCTTCACTTTTTTTTCCAATTTTTCTCATAATCTGCGTCGAGGAGCAACATTATTGACATCCTGTTTTTTGCGTGTGTTCGCCTCTATCTTTGCGTGTGTGCGTGTGTCTGTGTGTATCCTGGATAGCAGTTCATCATCGATGCAATTGCATTTCAATTACAATTCTATCAACCAACTGCATTTTCCATTTCCAGCTATCGCATCCTATATCTAATTGATTTTGCATAGCCTTCCCGATACCATCAGCAACAGCAGCAGCAGCACCAACAGCATCAACAGCAGCAGCAGCAGCAATAGCAGCAAAATGCAGAGCAAAAGAGCACCACGTATAACGGCAGCAACAGCAGCTCTTCAATTATCCAACTTTGGCCAAATGAAATTACCCAGCTCGAGTTCATTTGTTTTTTTTTGTCTCCTCTTTTGGCTGGTCGAATCTCCAAAAATGCTATCGAGTCCTGCATTGAGGTCGTGTCCTGGGCAGCCGATTTAGATTCGTATTTGATTTAAGCTTTTGCTTTTTTGTTCTTTATTTTAGTGCTTGTATATATGTGTGTGTGTGTGTGTATGGCTCTTTTGATGATTTGGGTTAACCTCCCTAACCTAACACACACCGGTCTTACCTCCCGCAACTTGTCGGTGTCTCAGTTCGTTATTTGTCGATTTGGCACAGGTCACAGGACCAAATAGCCTGTCCTTTTTTCATTTCATTCATTTTTGTTTTTTATTTTTTCCTTTTTCTTTTTTTCTGTCTTTTTTTTTTTTTTTTGTTTTTGAAGCACAATTTTGAGCTAATTGAGTGTGATTCGAATGGACAAGAATTTTCGCAGTCCTAGATGAAATTGTCATGAACGTTTAATGTTCAAAATGTCGATGAGCCAGGTTCATGTAAAAAGTTAATAATGCTACCACAAAGCACAGCGCCTAATGAGTTATCGATTACCTGATAAGAATATATATATATATGTAAACAGATAACTAGCTACTGCTATATATATATATAGATTATTAACACATTCATAAGCTTCAATGAACACAAAGAGATCAATATTATTTCTCTTAATTTGTAAACTTTCTCTTCTTCGATTGAGTATGAAGTCATTTACTACTAGATTTTTAATGGTATATTAGTGACTGTTGTTGTAACTGATCTAGATAGTATATTTACTGTATATATATATATATATACATAAATATAATATATCAGTGTAAATTAAGCCTGCAGGAAATTAATGCTGAATCAGCAAACCAATCAGCAGAAATTACGCAACAAAAATGCTCCGGGTGCGGTGCGGTGCGGAGCGGTTCGGTTCGGAGTTGGTGCTGGCTCCGCTACCGGAGGTTATGCGGCACAGTAAAGTTATACCATGACCATAACCACGTATGGTTGTACATGGGTATTAATGGCCCTAAAATATATATATATAGTCGAAAGGAATGCATTAAAATGGGGCTAACAAATTTTAAGCTGGCCACAAATTGTTGTGGCTTAAGCGCTGGCCCAAACAAAACGCTCTATAATAAATATGATTAATTTTTCAGGCTCTCGAGTGCTTGTCTGTATTATCTATATATATATGTATATATATGTCTATGTGGTTATATATATATATGTGTCTGTGTGTGTGTGTATAGAGTTGGCTATAAAGCGCATAACTGCTGTGAAATATTCGAATAGAATGCATTAAAACGAACAAAGCAAAATTTTAAATCAAAAAATTTTATAAAAGCCAAGTGAATGCTGCCAATGTCCCATGCCATGGCTGATCTATAACACCATTATAGCAACAGAAAAAAATGTGCTAGATGCTTTTAGGCGTTGCGTCCATGACAAGGCAATGCAATTCAATTAAGTGTAAAAACTAATTAAGTGACTCTGCCATGGACCGGCAAGGAGTAGCAGAGAATGAGTACTGAGAGGGACGAGAGGCGGCTGAACGATGCTTTTATGGCCTCTTAGGCAGCCTACAAGTTACTATGCTACTATATATGTATGTATGTAGTTATGTATGTATGTGTATGTTTGTGTGTGTGTGTGTGTGTGTGTGTATGTGTATGTCTGTGTGTGTATTTATAGAATATAGTGGGTTGAGTATATGTTAGTATGTGTGTTGCATACTTTTTGGTAAAACTTTAGCGTGCGTCAAAAATAAATTGAAACCGGAAACAGCAACACACGCATACACTTATGTGTGCAGTCAGAGAGGAAGAGAAAGAGAGAGAGTCGAATAGAAAGAAAAGGAGTATAGAAATAAAGAGAGAGTGAGAGTGAGATAGCAAGATGGTAAATGTAAGATATTGTGAGCTCGTGCGTGTTTCAAGATGGCGACTTTGACAACACTTGCGCCTAATGGCTGTCTGACAGTCTGGATGGCAGCAAAAACTTTGCCCTGACAGCGACTAATTCTCATTCTGTTAATGCATGCCACGCACCCCACAGCCCGTATCCCACAACTCACACCCCACACTCCGCACAGTTAAATTCAAATCCATTTCCATACCAAGATATTTACAGCCTTCACACAAAAGCTTCATACCCACTGTCACTGTCCCCCAACTACACACCCCGTTCGACAAATTTTTACCCTCACTTTTCATTTTAATCGCAAGCGTAAGCCAAATGAAAAGCTTTTTCAATTTATTTTCTTACATCTCTTGCCTTACCTTACCATCTAGCAGTCAGTGTAAACCTTTGATGCTTAATCATTTGGCATGGCTTGGAGGAGCATTGGGCTTGACTATAGAAGTAGGAGCGCAAGCTGTTGCCATACTTAATATTCTGTATGTATGTATGTATGTATGTATGTATGTATGTATGTATGTATGTATGTATGTATGTATGTATGTATGTATCTGTGTATGTATTATATAAGCAGTACAACATCAACATCAACAACAGCATTAACAACAAGGATAAGTAACAAAACAATGGGAAGACAAAACAGAAATGATTTTACTTCTATGCTTTGCTCCTCGAATATTTTATGCTTGCCACATAATTCAAGCGGATTGGTTGCCATTCAAATTTGCTTTGTTGCATATGAAGTGTATGAGACACAGAGAGAGAGAGAGAGAGAGAGTTAAGTTTACTTTTATAATTGAAAACATAAAAAGCTGCAACTCAATGCGCTTAACAGTAAAATCAGCTTTTGCTGCTGCTATTTCTCCTGCTGTTGCTGATGCTGCTTGAAGTCAAATCGTTGCAAAAGCAACGATTACCAACTACTAATTGCGTTGCCCGCCACTCAAAAGACACAAGTAATGCCGCACAGCTTAAGTTGGATAATTGCGGGTGCAGTCAGTGGCAGAGTTGCCGCACTAACAAGATGCCACAGATATACAGATATATATATATATATATATATAGAGGTTATGCGACAGTTTACGAATACAGATTGAAGATACCAAATGCTGCAGACAGCATGCAAGCGACAAGAGATACAAGTCACAAGGTAGAAGAAACGGCACACAGCACACAGCAGACAGAAGATGAGAGATGGGACACAGGTACAGAGAAAGAAGATAGTAGATAGTGGAGACAGAAGCAGCAGCAACAAGGTGAACTGAAGCAATTCCAGTAGCTTTGATAACCGTAGATTTAGCATAAGCTTAAAGCATTTCACGCTCATTATAAACACACCGACTGACAGACAGACAGACCAACACTCAAATATATATATATATCTATAAATATATATATACGACATACATATTCATATATATATATATATATATATATGTATATAGAGATGTAGATTTATTAAGGTGCTCAGCTATGGTACTGGCTGATAAACGCCATGATTGAATTTCCCTGCTATGAATCAGTCAAGTTAGTTCATTAAATCAACTTTCAGCTTTCACCTTAGACCTTAGACCTCTTTGTAACTGCTTATCTAACTGGTTTAATAGTTGTTAGTGTTTTGGTATCACAAATTGCTTGATTTTACGATTTAACCTGCAATCGCATTACGATAGCAAGGTTCCACTACATATTTCTCATTATTTCAGTGAAGTGAAGTCAATGAATTACAACCATACACACACACACACACACATACAAAGACAGTGTGTGTCTGTGCAACATGGGCTGGATTAACAGGGTGGTAACGTGCTGCTTACGTGCATAAATTACAAACAGACTGACAACTGACAACTGGCAACTGAAAAACTGAATGAAAAGCTGAATGGAAAACCTCGAATTGCACACGGGGGCGTATGCGCAATTTAGCAAAACTGTTGACAGAGATAAGGTGCTAAAAGAGAAATGCACAAAAAACAAAATACAAAAAAATAAAAAGAAACATAGAAAGCAAGTAAGAAAAGGCAAACAAATCTTTTGCAATACGAAATGCCAAAAGAAAAGTAAATAGTTGCAAAACTTGCAAATGAAAAAAAAGGAAAAAGCTGCACTTAATGAATTTTCGAGTTACTGCATTAAACTGTAGACTGATAACAGCTGCAGAAGTAACTAGTTGAAATTTTGCTTTTTGTTGTTAAACTATAACTTATTTAAGTGTAAAAATCTAACAGACTCTACTTAATACAACTTCAACTAACTTTAACAGCAGCATTTATGCTCAACAACTGGTTATATAATGCGAGTTCTATGCAACTTTAGGTGCAAGAAATGAATAATAACTGTGCTCTTAGGCTTAAGCTTGTAAAAAAAAAAATATGAAAATATGCTATATATGTATATATATCATACTTGATATATTAAGAAATCAATTTGGCATTTCATAAGCATAAAGTGCCCCCCCCCCCGCCGCTCCCGTCAACCAGGTGGCAGCAAGTGAATGAGGTTTTTCGACCTTGGAGTGTGTGTAGCATGAAGTAAAGTGAAAATTACGAAATTTGTCAACTTAAATATTGCACGCATATATACAGAAAATACACTCACAGACAAAAGACACACACACACACACACACACACACATACAGCGCAAATAACAGCAAAATTATGATGATGGAGTGCAATTACTTGAGGCGGAAGTGACAGCGCTGCGTCTTCGACAGCACAGCGCCAAACAGCACTGAATGTGTGAAAGGAACTGGAAATGAAGATGAGCATAAATAAAGCAAAAGAGAGAAAGAGCTGAAAAGTTGAAGTAGAAACAGTAGGCAAGGAGGTAAGGAGGTAAAGCGGAGTGCCCAACCAAATGAACTTTAATTAAATTCTTGATATGCATGCTTGTGCTTAATCTTGTTTTCAACAGCTCCTTCGCCCGATGCTATTATAAAGTAAAACGAAAGAACCTTGAGATAAATATAAGGCAAAAGCAGAACTTTCTATATACTATATATAACATCTTATATCCAAGAACATATATATATATATATACATATCTAAGTACAATGGAATTTTTGGATAGCAATTGAGCTGTTGTTAAGCTACTGCCAGCTGACCAACAGTTGAAGGACATTCCAAGTAGAAATTTTGTTTTTCTCATTGGATTGCATTTTCGCGTTGCATCTGAAAATTTCAATAGTGTTGCAAATAAATAAAACTTGCACCTTCTATGAACTTTATGGCTCTTTTTCACACCTTATTTTTTGTTTTTTACTTTTTCCAGCGTTGTGCATAACTTTGAGTGGGGTTTCTTTTGCCTTGGCACAATGGTCACAGAACTTTCTAGTTTTCTGCCAGTCTAGTTGCCATTGTCCACTTTTGAGGTCTGTGCTCGTTGCTTGCTACTTTTTATATAAATACACTGTAACTCACACATACAAATACATAGCAGTAGAAAGAAAAAAAGCAACACTTTTAATAGAAGAAATAAGTAAAGGTTCACTTTGTGCAATAACAAAATAAAAAACACAAAAAATAAAAGGAAAGAGTTTAAAATCTACAAAAAAAAATAAGGGCAAAAAGTTTTGACATCAGCTGTTGTACGACTTTATACATATTTCTTTTAACATACCCTATAACAAGAGTACTTACAATTCCATTAAGCAATATATAACATATAACCCTGATTAGCGTACCTTAATAATGAAAATAGCGCCATCTGTTATTTGGTTTTAATCAAAAAGTAGCAAAAATGACTTTCCTGCTAGCTAACATTGCGTTGCTGCAATCCCACACAGCATATACTAATAGATATATGTATATATAATAACAATAATATATATATATAGCAGACCTGAACAACCTGTGCCAAATATCTACTCTATATGATAAGTTACTAAAGAAAATGCTGAGTATCTGTTAGTTAGAATGCTTTAAGCAACTGTTCATTTCAGTTATGTCAACGGGGCGCCATTTTGTATATATATATTCTATTTTATTTTTTTTTGTTTTATTTAAATGCTCTTTACTGTTATAGTTTTTGCTTTCTCGCCTGCTCCCTGTCATTAAATATTTGTGCATATTTAGCAAAAAGTTGCAAAAAAAACAAAAAATGAAAAAAAAAGAAAAAACGAAAGAAAAAACGCACACAAAAAATATAATAAAAAAGAATATAAAAAATTAGAAGAGAAGTGTAGAGAAGAGCAGAGAAGAGAACTTAAAAATTAGTACAATTAAGTTTAATTGACGTAATTTTTAGTGACGCCAACACCAGAAGGACACTGTGTAGCAAACGCTTGGACTTGTTGTTGGCCAACTTGAATTGGAACCTCAAGCCTCGCCCCGTACTGTGAGAGCATTGGACTTTTAGACCCGGCTATGGGACACTGGCATTAACAAGTTCATAATGGCTAAATATGCAATTTGAGCTGTGAGCCTTAACAGCAGTTGGACACTTGAATGGCACCCAATTACAAAGTGTGCAAAGTTGCCCCAGGGAGTGGGGGGAATGCGAGAGAGAGAGAGAGAAAGAACCCATAAAAAGACTAACAACAATGAGAGTGTGCCAATGATATGATATGATATGATATGATATGATATAAGGGATGTCAATGTACTGGCAAAAACGATTCTTCTGCTGCTATCACGTTTTATAACACTCGACTTCCTTTACCAAAAAAAACCAAAATAGAAAGTACAGCAGAAGCAATGATAAACATGCTTTGAGAGCAGAGAGCAGAGAGCAGAGGGTTGATGAGTTAGAAGCTATGTAAAAATAACTATCAAATGTTGTGGGAATTTGTTTGCAGCAGCAGCCACAACTAAGAGGCAAGACTTCTATATAATAAGTGGCAATGGTATGTTGCTGAATTTATAGAAAACCTTGTTTAATTATTTAAAAGCTTGCATTAACTATGCATCTAACTGAGAAGCTTGCAGCAGTAGCAATCAAAACTTATGCTTTACTTCACATCGATATATACTAAATAGAGTTTCTAATATTAGGAAGATTTTTATTAAAATTGTATGATGGCACAATTAAATGTATTACTAATACAGTTTGCATTGTTGTTCTGTTATCGATAACATATCGATAACTTGTGCTAAGTGTCATTACTGTACGCATTGTTAGAATGTCAATATTAACGCTTGTTAGGGTTGACAGCCTTTTTTTTTGGTAACTGTTAGCAATTCTTTGTTGCCTCTTTGTGCTTCTTGATACGTGGTTTTGCCATTGTCATTGTTATGTTTCTTTTTCTTATTCTTCTGGTTTTTCTGCTCTGTTCTGTGCTGTGTTCGCAGCTTCATTCATTACGCATCTCCAATTGGCTTTGTTGTGACTTTTTTTTCATCTGTTTGCGGCTTGTGTGCTTTTTCTTGTTGTAATCTGTAAAGTCTGCATTGCTTGAAATCTAAGCACAAATAAAAATACCCACACACAAACACACACACACATATTTAAGCAGAATACAACAACCCCGAACCCAACACAAATCCCCCAAGCCAACGCGTAATTTCCTTTCTTTGCTGTCGCGTTGTTGCTGCTTATTTTGCTTCATGTATTTATTTTTTTGTGCTTATATTTTTTTTTTCTTTTCTTGCCACTGCTCATTTCTTGAATGCTCTCTTATAAGAGGGGAAGGGGGGAGGGGGCGGGTGGGCACCAAGGACGTGGACTGTGTGAGATGAGTGGGCGTAGTTATGTAGCACTGTTGAGGACGGCCGAAAGGAAGTTTACTTTGTCGCAGTGTCATTTATTTTGGTATTTTTGCCACTGACGTTTGCTGCTATTGCTGATGCTGCTGCTGCTGCTGCTACTTCTGCTCTTGTCATTGTTGTTGTTGCTGTTGTTTTTGTGTATCATCTTGTTGCTGGTACAACTGCTACTGCTTCTTCTGTTGCTGCTGGTGGTTCTGTCGTCATCATCATAATCGTTAGATTCGCCCTTCTGTCACACTCACTGTAACTCCCAAAGCTCCATTTCCTCACCTCTTCCCTTCACTTATAAGTTAAGAAAAACCCAGAGCGTTGCCCGAAGTTGTGTCTGTGTCTGTGGCTGTGTTTAGCCTGCGATATATATAAATGTATACGTGTATGTGTGTGCGTTTTTATGACTCTTATCTGCTTTGTTATTCCAGCAACCAAACTGCCACTCCCCCCAGCTCTTCTTTGACGTCAGCCACGCTGTGCCAAACGTAGAATTCACCCGCTGCCTACTACTCTGTTACCCTCTGCTGCCCTCTGCACCCAAAGCACCCAAAGCACCCAAAGCACCCAAAGCACCCAAAGCAGCCAGAACAGCCAGAGCACCCATCGCACAGCTTTTGTATTTTCCACTTTTGCATTGCATATTTCAAGGCGCAATTTTTCGTGTCAATAAAATAAAATCGATATTTTCCATGTCGCGTGGTACATGTTGTTGTTGTCGTTCATCGTTGATGTTGTTGTTGTTGTTGCTGTGGCTCCATCTACTACTATGGACCTACTGTTCTTGCTGCCTTTCCTTTTTTGTTGTATATCAATTCAAAGAGTTCAACAACTTTGTGCCACATACACGAATATTTGTTCGCAATGAAGTCGCATTTGCCTGTCGCTGACAGCCATTTTGAACCCAAGCAGAACTGTAGCAACTGAAGCAACTGAACAGTAAAAGAAATAGTAAAAAAAATAAACGGCAACGGAGTTTTATATGCTATATGCATTATTTTTTATATTTAAAAGAATCTTCTATCAAATAAGCAGCATTATAAAGGAAATATTTTTACTACATTATCAATAATTGTCTAAATTCATCAATATTTATGTTAAGCTAAGGGCTAACTGTAAATTGAAATGCTAACTATAAGTAAATTGTGCCAATTTCCTAATTAAGACATCGACAACCAGACAAAAGTCGACAAAATCAACAACAGCAGCAAAAGCAAGAGCAGTAATACTTGGAATACCAGCAACATCAGCAACACAAGCAACATCAGCATTGAATGTTCTGTTGGCCCATTTACCACACTACAACAACAACAACAGCAGCAACAACAGCAGCAACAAAATCATTAGTACTAGCAGCAGTAATAGCAGCAGCAGCAGAAGAAGCAGCAAAGTGTGTACAAATTAAAAGCATATAAAAGTAAATTTGAAGCGTATTTAAAATAAACAACACCAACACTAAGCAATAGCAACAACAAAGCCAAACCACGCAACGGCAACGGCAACGGCAACAGTAACAACCCCACGCAACGTTGTTATACAACCCAACTAGGCTTAAGGGGGTGTGGGGAGAGAGAGGTTGGGGTTTTTTTTTTGTACTGGAGGTGGAGTCGGGCGTTCTGTGTAAAGCTGACGTCGCTAAGCAAAGGGCCACGTAACTGTCAGCGTTGAATGCCTGAGGTAACAGCAGCACACAACAGCAACCACACACATACACACACACACACACACATATATATATATATATATATAGAGAGAGAAACACACGCATACATCGCCACACGTTCACCTTAATACAAGCGGACATTGCAGCCGCTAACAGCAACAACAGCAGCAGCAACAACAACAACAACAGAACAAACACCATACAATTTTCAACTAACATAAAATTCTAGCAAAACAACAAAAACAATAACAACAACAGCAGCAACAACAACATTGAAATCCCGTAGCGCCTTGAATGAATGCTTGAAATTGGTTTTTTGTATTACAAGCGTTGCTAGCAGAAAAGTATACTACAAAATATTTCACAGACACTCTCACACACACGCATACAGCGCTAAAGTAAAATGTATGAGAACAAGGCTGTTGGTTGTGTTGAGGCCAGGATAAAGGCAAGCGGCAAGCGGGATGTGGCATGCGGCATGAGGCATGCGGCATGAGGCATGAGGCAGGTGACAGGCAGACAGCAGCTAACCCAAAATAAATTCGAAATAATTTGTGTAAAATAGACGAGCAGCGAACGGCGCCAAAGTTAAAGGTGGAACATTTGGGAATGAATAGGGATGTGCCAGTACTATATATATATATATATATATATATATATATATATATATATGTATAAAGGGAGTAGGTGTAGCTGTGTAGGACGGTCACCTGCGAAGCGAAGCGTGTGGTGAATTTACCGGCAGCTAAAAGCAAAAGCAAAAGCTAAAGTAACAGCAAACCAGCTACATGAACCTACCACAAAACGGTAACAAAAATCCACCACTTTCCATGCTGCTGTTTACCTTACAAGGCTGCCCAAAATGTATTTCACGACAAGGCCAAGTGAGGGAGATAGCTTCAAGGAGTAAGAAAGAGAGATACCCAAAAAAAAAGAAACAAAAACGAAGAAACACACAACCAGAACCAGCAGAAGAAGCGTAAGAAGAGTGCAAGTGAAAGAAAAACACTGTGCCAAAAAGAGATAGTCTCACTAGTTAGTGTGTAGCAGTGCGAGTGAGATGGCAAATGTGAGTGTGAGTGCTGAAGCCCTGGAGGCTCATAAGCAGGCACAGATAAAACGCTGGCATTAGCAACTCTTGAGAAAGTTGCGCTGTGCCAAAGGCGCTGGGGTAAGTATACAAGCATACAAATACACACAAACACATACACAAAAACACACACACATACATGCACAATTAAGAAAACACATCAACAGACATACTTCATTTAGTGTGCTTGAGAATAACAGCTAAGCACAGACCGAGCGAGCGAACAAACGACCGACCAACCGACCGACCGTAAGACCCAACGACCGATTGACTGAGACACACAAGGACATTCATTTGCATTCATATTTCATAGCCAATGCATTTGACTATCGATTCGGACTAAAATTGCCCTTTTTCCGGCTTAGAAATAAAAATCCATTTTCATTTTAAACCATAAAATTTGTGTAATAATTCGAGAAAAACTGACAAATCCTTTTTCGTTCTATCTAGTATTTTTTATTTTCATTTTTTCATTTTGATAGCTTAAGCAAAACTCAAGGATAATCATACTGCCTGAGTGATAACCTCTCTCTCTCTCTCTCTCTCTCTCTCTCTCTCTCTCTCTCTCTGCCTATCATATAAACTTATTTTAATTATGGGGCAAGTGGAAATGGAAACAACCCAAAAGATCATAAACTAAAAGCGGGAAATCCTGTTTCCGTGTGCATATTATTACAATCTTTTTAACCTTACTCTTACTACTTTCTGCTACTTCATCATCATCATCATCATTAACTTCTTCTTCTTCTTATTATTATTATTATATATATTCTTCTTTCGTTTTACCTTTTGTTTCGATGCCACACATTTCATATTTTACTTTTCATATTTTACTTTTGAGCCATTCACACAATAAACATAAGAAATATTTTCCTGCCCAAAAATTACTTCTGCTTTATAGTTTTCAATGCTTCAACTGGCACATACAACTACACACACACGCGCGCATATAAAAAGGTCAGAATAAAAGGCAAAAAAAAAAAAACAAAATACAAGTCAAACGTAAATTGGCCAAATAACTAAACAGAAAGCGGCAACAAAACAAAATGGCGAAACGCTGCTTAGAAAAATAAAGGCAAAATTTAAATTAAAAAGACGTCAACATAAACATTTGGCCAACACACACACACACAACCTGCTTCCTCTCTTACTACCTCTCTCTCCCTCTCTTTTTCGCTCTTCTAATATCCGCAATAACACGCAACAACAACAGTTGCTTAATAACTGTGTATAAGCTATGCACAACTTGTAAATGCCTGAAAATTTAGTTTTTCATTATATAGCTAACATTTGTGTAGAATTTTCCAATTGCTGTTTTTCCGAATTTCCCATTATATTTACAACTTTTACAATTTTCTCTACTTCAACTGCAATTCGTTCCCGTGGCAACGCGGCACGCGATTAGGCCACGTCTCTCGACGAGTTTTAATATGAAATGAGAAAAAAAAAAGCCGTACACAGCCTGAAGGTAACCAAAAGGCACCTTAAAAGAGCTCCATCAAGGTACAACTAGCTTGGAACTATGCTGGATAAGATTGCAATATCTTAGTGGGCGGTATGCCTGCCGGCTGCTGGTAAGTTCTGCCTGAGCTGTTGGCTTTGCAAAGCAATCAAAAATGCTAAAGGATCTGGCACTAATCTACAAGGATGCCAATGCTGCTCTAACCAAAAAGATCTATGTGTATTGTCAGTATGAGGTGTTAACTAAGTTATTATGCTAACTAAATTATTATGCTTACTATAAGCTGTTAACTTAGTTATTATTTAAGTTTAGTTGTGTGTGTGTGTGTGTGTGTAAAGCATTTTGGACATGTGAATAACAATTTTATTGGGGAATTCATTGCTGCTTTCCAAATGAAAAACTATCAAATGAAATGCATACAGTTACTATATACTGTTGATTGAAATAAGACAAAAATTAGGTGAAGGGGGAGGGGGAAGGGGAAGGTTAAAAGAGGGCTGAAAGTGGCTTTGTGGGTTTTCTTTTATTTTTTGTGTATGAGTCAGTTAAACGGACGGGGCTATGCGTGCTAACCACTTAATTTTCCGTACCATTGAGAAAGAGAGTATTCAAAAGGATTGCCGTTTCCTAAGTACGCAATTTCCTTTACAATCCCTGCTTATACTCATACTCCTACACACACACGCACACATAGATATAGCTATACTTGTTTATAAACACTACCACATTCTCGTTTATATCTTTTGGCAAACAAATTAACTTAACTGTCAACCGCAAAATCACAACAGATGCAGTCGGTACTCAATCACAGTACGAGTATTTGTGACGCTTCGAATATTAGTGTGTATGTGTGTGTGTCCGTGTGTGTGTGGCTGAAAACTAAAGCGACCACCGACCCTAAAATATGCAGCATACACATATACACAACCATTCACTAAATATATTTTTGGTTATGTGTGCGTGTGTGTGTGTGTGTAGGCAAAAAGGGTTGTAAGGCTGACGATAAAAAACACTTTTTATGCCTTTTGCCCGAGCTCATAATATGACAGGGCTCAGCTTTCAGTGCCCGTTCCAAGGCAGCACCGCACACTCAATATCAATAGCGCTTTATTTACGTTAAAAATCAGGCTACACTCATACATACAGCAGCAGTAGCATATATACATATACCATACAAGTGGACGCCATGGTAAAAAAAAAAAGAAAAAAAATAAATAAATAAAGCATAAACAATTTTGTAGCATACTTTAGAGCGCACTCACTAAAAAAATAACTTTATATTTTATTGTTCTCGTTGTTGTTGCTGTTGTTGTTGCTGTTGTTGTTGTTGCTGTTGTTATTGTTGCTGTTGTTGTTGCTGTTGTTGTTGTTGTTTTTGTTATGAATGTTGGCTTCTCTTTTTACCCATATTCACATAAGTCTTTTATTTTTGGCTCTTTATTTATTTGCCAATACGTCAGACCCACACATTTTTCACAGTGTGTTATAGGCGTGTGAGCACAAAGGCGTTGGGCAGCAAGCAGCAAGCTGTAAGCTGAAAGCAGCAAACAGTAGCAGCAGCCAGTGTGAGCTGCAATCTTTGATTTGAACAGTTTTCGAGTGGCTTAGAGCAGAGGAAAAAATAAAATAAAATAAAATAAAATAACCTATACAGAAATTGAATGGAAACGTTCGCTCAAACCAGAGAGACCCGAGACATCCCATGGGGCTTTCGATTTTAGTAAATTTATGATGCTGGTAGTTTGTGTACACACATATATCTGGTATATATATATATATATATAATACAGTGTATGTGAATGCGTGTAGGTGTCTCTGGGAGTCATTTTGTGCGCACACACATGACCCTGGCAACAGGAATTGTTTGCTGCTTGGTTACCCATACGACACGTTCAACCATAATCCTGGGCACAACAACATTTAATAATAAAATCTAACCTACTGCACATTATATATACAGGCATACATACATATATATATATGTGTGTGTGTGTGTGTGTGTAAAAAATGGGTATAAGTATAAGTTGTGTGTGAGGCAAATGTTGAATGTCATCAAATTTAACGCCTGACTAGCCTTCAAGTGCCTAGAAGTGGACAATAATATTGCCATACCTGTGTGTGTGTATATATGTGTGTGCGTGGATAAAACTATAACAATTCGATAGGTGCCAAAGGGTAGATTTATGTTGTGCATAAAACAGGGTTGCCCAGAGCACGCACAATATAAATATATATTGCTACATATCGATAGGCACTTATCGATGTTGCTCGCGTACAGACGCCATATTTATCAATCGAGCGCACAAATCAGCGCTTAAATGGCAATTGAGTTTTATAGCGCTCTATTCTCTGTCCCTTCACTCTCCTCTTTCCACTCTCTCTTACACCTTATCTTCATTTTTTTTTGTTGCCTTTCCCCGTTCCCATTCTCACCCTTACTTCCTGAGCAGAATATTGGCAACGTTGTCACATATGTTCAGCTTGGCCAGAGGGGGACAACACGCACTACTAACGGTATAGGACGCGACGTTGACAACTCTGGCGAAACGTTGAAAATGTCATTACTTTGGTTATGCTGCTGCACCACTAACAAATTGTCTTAACCGTTGGTGGTGGCAGCATGGTGGGGCAACTGTGTATATTACAAGTGAGAGTGGGTATGAGTAGAGTTTGGGTACTGCGTTGTCTGCTAGTCATTGTCGCATACAAGTGGCACATAATGTGCCATGCCACGCGCTGCATGCCGCATGCCGAGACATGACGATATTGTCGTTGTTGTTATACTTGTTGTTGATGTTGTTGTTGTTATGTTGTCTGTGCCACACTTGAAATATTTAAACGATAAAGTACCAACAGCAGCACTCTGTATGTGTGTGTGTTGCCTCTCTCCTCTACTGCCTTGTATGTGTGTGTGTATATGAGCTGTGTACTTGTGCCTAATAGAACCCAAGTGACAAAAGCAGAAACACACATACTTAACATATACAAATGAAAAGGAAAGAGACAGAGAGAAAGCGTGGGTGTGAGTGAGATAGAAGTAGAGTGAGAGCGAAACAGAAAGTCTGCTATAAGATGGAAAGTGGAATGGAGAGCAATGACGCTCCGTTGGTTGGGTTTTGGACATTAACTTTTTACCACAGCTGCGCAAAGCTGGCAGATTTTCGCCACAAGCACCAGCAACAGCAGCAGCAGCAGCAACAGCAGCAGCAGAGTTTAATAGAGCCGCCCACGCAGCCAACTCACTTGCATTCCCTAACAACAACAACAACAGCTATAGCAACAAAAGCAACAACAATTAAAGCAGCTAAAACTACAACTACTAAACAGCCAAACATAACATTGAGTGAGTCCCTCTGTGTCTATGTGTGCAAGTGTGACATGGCTACAAATACAATTACAGTTGACACCAAAGGAACACAGATACACTTAGGCATGCACACACACACATACACCCACACACATAGATAGATAAACAGCACTCGCAACCATTATGCGCCGCAGCGCATACAACATTATTTTATTAAGTGCGAGGCAGGACGAGTCTAAAGGGCATCAAAGGGAACGAAATGTGGAAGGATAACAATGTGCGTTGGCTCTTTGACTCGTTTCAGTCATAGCTGGTTATGTGTTAGCACAACGCGCCAAGCCGCAAAGCCATCGAATGAAAGGGGAGTGCAAGAGGCAGGAGGGAGTAGAGACATGCGGGACATGCGGCATATACGACGCTAGACGCTAGATGTGTGGCATGCGACAATTCAAATGCCACAGGCACTACAATGCATACATACAAACATACACATATACATATACAATCTCTAACTGTAACTGGGCTGTAACCTCTAAGCAAAGCTTGAAAATCTCTTTCAATTTATTATTATTCTGTTGGTTCTTCTTTTCACTCTCATTTTTTTTTGGCTTTTTTTTGCTTTTTTTGGCATTTATTCACACTACACAGCCAAGTTGCTTGTGTGGTAAGTCGTGCATGTCAAGGAGCTGGAAGAGAGCAGCATCTAAATCAGTCAAAAGCAAATTAGCTTTGTGGCCAAGACAAGAAATATCACAATCAGAACCAGCAACAGCAGCAGAAGTCACATTCAGCTCATAAATCAATGTAACAAAATATTGATCATTATATTTTATACAACAATTTCAATACATACACATTTTGAATAGTATTTATATTCATTGAAAATATTTATATCCATTGGAAAAATTTATAAATTTAAATATTAATAATTTAAAAACAAATACATTTTCATTTGTTATTTTATATCAAAAATTTATTTATACTTACTTTAAATTGAGTCAAAGACTTAGACAATATTTTTGATATTTTTTATAATGAGGTTAAAGGTTATATATATGTATATAAACTCAGACTATTTGTGTAATATAATATTAATGAAATATTGGACAAAACATTTGCTTTGCTTTTAGACATAAAAAAGCTAAATGGAGTTCAATTTATGAGTTGAAGACCAGCAACAGATTTATTCATTATAATACATTCAATATTCGTTTATTTTACATCTTAAATGCAGTTGTATTCGATTACTTCTAGTATATTAACCCTTTAAAGCGCAACAACTGCGATTTTTTTCTTTAGTTGATGTAAAATTTAAAATAAACAAGTAAGAAGTCTGTAGTCAAGTGTACCCGACTACGAGAGCTCCTTTGCCTACATATACAGCCATACACATACACATACACATACTCATACATACACACAGTTCTGCACATACTTAGCCATTGCGCGCACCTTTTAGCCCCCCACGCTCTATAGCGCGGTACTTAATGTTGTATAACATCCGTGTTTATTGCTCAATTTTAACGAAATTTACAACGTAGATGAGGAATGGTCTACTTAATATGTGCGAAAAAGAATTTGATCGTTTGAAAATTGTACCTTATAATCGATTTTTTCAAATTGCGGGGGTCTGGGAAGGAAATTCGAAAATCTAAAAGAAACTCGTATAGCGTACAAACATAACAAATCTACGTTCCAAATTTCGTTGCTCTAGCTCTTAATTTTCGCGCACTACTATAGCTCCCAGGGCCCATAACAACACTTTTGATGATGTATAACTTCCGAGATTTTCGATCAATCTTTCGATCATCTCACAACATAGATCAAGAGTGGTCTAATTATGATGTGTACCAAAAATAAATTTCATCGGTTGAAAATTGTGCTTAATAATCGTTTTTTTCGATTTGCGGGGGTCAGGGTAGGAAAATCAAAAACAAACTCGTATAACCTTCGAACATAACGAATCTAGATTTCAAGTTTGGTTGCTCTAGCTCTTATAGTCTCTGAGAAACAGGCGTTCATACAGACGGACAGACGGACAGGGCTAGATGAGCTCGTCTTGTCGTCCTGATTCAGAATATATGTACTTTATGGGGTCTCCGATGATTATTTCTATGTGTTACATACTTTTCGATTTTGTACATTTCGAATAGCTCCGCTTTGCTTCTTTTTTACAAAAAGGCAAAGGAGCTAAAAATACAACTTCTCTTATTATTGTATTATTAAGCACAATTTTCAACCAATCAAATTTATTTTTGGTACACATCATAATTAGACCACACTTGATCCATGTTGTAAGATTGATCAAAAATTTCGGAAGTTATAGATTATCAAAATTGCCGTTATGGGCCACGGGGGGGTATAGTAGTGCGCGCAAACTAAGAGCTAGAGCAGCGAAATTTGGAACGTAGATTTTTTATGTTCGTACGCTTTACGAGTTTGTTTTAGATTTTCGAATTTCCTTCCCTGACCCCGCAATTTGAAAAAATCGATTATAAGGTAAAATTTTTAACCGATCAAATTTCTTTTTCGCACATATTAAGTAGACCATTCTTCATCTACGTTGTGAATTTCGTTAAAATTGAACAATAAACACGGAAATTATACAACATTAAGTACCGCGCTATGGAGCGTGGGGGGCTAAAAGGTGCGCGCAATGGCTAAGTACGTGAAGAACTGTGTGTATGTATGAGTATGTGTATGTGTATGTGTATGGCTGTATATGTAGGCAAAGGATCTCTCGTAGTCGGGTAAACTCGACTACAGACTTCTTACTTGTTTTAATTTCGGTTTTACCATGTTTTTTTTTCAAGAAAAACTGTGTTTGCAATACAGCTAAATTACGGATTATCTCGGGTTCTAATGGACCAATTACCAAAATTGAACAATATATAAAAAATAGAATGTATACCTGTCAATAATTTCCAATAGTTTCAATTGCACAATTGTTTTTTAATATTTTTTTTTATAAAAGGAAACTGCACAAAAATTCAAGATTTTAGAAATTACAAAAGTCACGAGATAAATTATTAATTTTGGATTCTTTGACATAGTTAAGTGTGACCAGCATTTTTTATTAATAAAATGATTATTTCTAAGCAATAAATTATTTTTTTCAAAATTTGCCAATACACACTGGAAGATAATGGCTTCTAAGCGGTATGTTGCAGATCTGCAATACTGCGCTATAAAGGGTTAAGATACGTTAATTATTTGTTCATTTTACACCTCACATTCAGTTGTATTCGATTACTTCTAGTATATTAATTACATTTTCAAATTTTGATTCATTTGCGTTTATTATTTGAGCTTAAAGTTGAAATTTGCCAAAAATGTATTCAGTGTGTACACACTGTAGGGTAGCAACCTTTCTTTCTGTTCATTTGTCTGCCCTGACAACCTGTCTAAATGTGTTCTGTCCTATTGTCTGTGTTTTTGTCTGTCCCGCTGCGTTGCTGTCTGTCTCTTTGCTTTTTCGTCTCTATCTGTCTGTCTGTGTGTTTTGTTGTTCTGTCTGCAATTTCTGTCCGCTTATTTGACTGTCTGCTTGTCTCTTTGTCTGTCTGTCTGTCTCCTTGTCTGTCTCCTTGTCTGTCTGTCTGTCTTTCAGTCAACGTATATAAATTTCATTATCTGCAAACGCGGTCATAAAATTTGACATCAAGTCAATACTGGCATCAAAAAGGCGACATTTGTAGCACAAAAGCAGTTCAAACAGCTCCCCCAACTGCCATGCCCCCAACACAGCAAAGGACACAAATGCGCTGCTCCAAATTTTTTCATGCCATATTCATATATATACAGTGTGTATATATGTATATATATATATGTATATTGCTTCGTTTCAACTTTTGTTGGTTATATTTTGAATGAATGTGTAAATAAAATTTAATTTAATAGCAAATTTTATGTCACAAATATTGCGCTTCATTTGAGACTACCATCAGTACCACCACCTACACCACCACCAGCACCACCACCACCAGCAATACTTGCTTCCATGATCCGCAGCATCTGCAAAAACACTTATATACTGAAGCCCCAACCCCCACCCACAAACATACAGATATATTTACATTTAAGCATACAACCAACAGACACACACACACATATACACACAGAAGCAACCCATAGATCCACGCCTATTCCACACACACAACACCATATTCATATGACGCGCATTGCCCTCTTTTATAGCTCTCAAATGGTTTGGGGTTTGGGGTTTTGCCCTCTCAGCTCTTTCTCTCTCTCTCTCTCTCTAGAATTTAACAAGCGAAGTACCTCCCCGCCCCAATGTTAGCCTTCCCCCTCGAGCTGCTCACGTTTCGCTTACCTACAACACTTCTTGTGCTGATAGCCAAATGGGATTTCGGGAATACGAATCCAACCACCAACAATCACGGGATGAGGACTATGACGAGGATGTGGCTGCCGCCGGCGATTCGTATTAATGTGTCAAATTGAAGTTGAAATTGGGATTGGCCTTTGATTTGGTTGAATTGTTTGTTGACTGGACAAACTTAAGTGCCAAAAGGAGCAAAAGTTGAAAACATTCACTGGTGCAGAAAGCCATTGATAACTTCTCCATCCCCCCCTCCCCATCCACCACGGTAATGCGACAAATGAATCGAGCAACTATCAAATGAATCCAATTCACAAAATTTTCTAATGGCAATTTGCTTGACGCACTTTAAATCGTTGTTCGTTACAAGAAATTCACTCATTCATTCATTCATTCAGTTAGTCAGTCATTCATTCAGTTAGTCATTCCATCTAATGTAGATCTCTTCAAAGAAGATGAAAGAGTGAAAAATGAGCGAAACATTGTAAAAGCGATGAACAGCCAGGGAGAAAGTATAAGATTGGAGAAAGTTGAGGGCAAGCAAGCAAGCGAAAACTATGCCAATTGAAAAATAAGCCAAACGAGAAAAGGCAAAAAGTGGAAAATGAATGGAAATTAAATTGGGAACGGGTATACTAGTGGGCAGTGAAAATGTTTTGTGAGAGTGTGGTAGTAAAAGTGGGATTGAATAGGAGATGAGTTAGGCGTTAAAAATTGTTGGTTAAGGGATTGAAATTCTATAGGATAGAGCATAGAGGGCAGTATGGAGGGCAAAAGAAGAGCCAGCAAAGTCCAAAAATGCAATATGGCGATTTTATAACACAAATTGCTTATAATCACACAAAAACAACAACAACAAATAATATAACAAGAGCAAAAAGAGCAACAGCAACAGCAACAGCAAAAGCAAAAGCAAAAGCAAAAGCAAAAAGCTAAAACGGAAATGCACGTTGTAATGGCCTGGAAGTGGGCGTATAAGCCATGGTCATGGGTATGGGCAATAACTAGAATCTATCTGGGGTAGTAGGGTGTAAGCAGCTGCTGCGTAAACTGCTGCTCCATGGGTCGCCAGTTTGCATGGGAATGGCATAAAAATCATATTTCCGTTTTATTATTTGCTGTTAATGAAAATGCAAATAAAATTGGATTTTCCGTGGCGCACAAAAAGGCAGCAGCTAAGTAAAAAGTTGTTGCTTTTGGGCTTGTAGAGTGGGTGTTATACTGTGAGTATTTGCTGTGTATGTGTGTGTGTGTCTATATATGTTTTTTGGAATGGACTAGAGCTGGCAGAGCAGGCAGAGCTGGCGTAGCTGTTCCAAATGTATTTCCTGATGCAAAATTTCAAATAAACATTTTGGATATCATTTTTTCCCCTTTTTTTTCATTTTTATTTTCATTATTTTTTTTTTTTGCTTTTACTGTTGCTGTTAATACCAAACAATTTTAAGAACCAACAAATATATATATATATATAAATATATATATATATATATATAGCTGTGTTTATATATATATATATATAAATATATATATTTGTATGAGTTTAGAATTAATTGGGTCACGTAATTAGCAGCTTGTTTGAATGCTTTTGTTTATGCTATATAATATATATATATATATATATATATATATGTGTATGGGTGGTTGTGTGCTACGCAGGCAAAATTTGATTATTTGCATTTAAGTCAAGCACATTATGGTCCTGTACCTGGGCAAGTTGTCTGACAACCAAAATGGGAATTGAGAGCTCCCAAATCTCAAATCGCCTTAGAATAACGTAAATTACATGACTCAATTGGGTATTTTGATAGTATTTTCATTTCCTGTTAATGTAAATGAGTAAATTAAAGCATATAAGAAGGAGCCCATGCCTTAGCATTGTAATGTTAAGTTATATAATGTTAAATATATGTTAATATTATGGAAAATGTAATTTATATTAAAACGGAAATAGTATTTTGATTAGTTAAATGATTGAATACACATGAGTCTTATATTAATATATATATATATATATATGTTATAGATAATAATAATAGTAATAATAATTTTGCAGATAGATATTTCATTGGAATATTCTAAATGGTATAAACATATGGATATATATATATATACATATAGTTAAGGTTAAACTAATACATTTGTATGCAAGAGGTTAATAATTCATTCATTTATTTATTCATTCATTCATTCATTCATTCTTATGCCGCATCATTTATCTATACGGTTATTTATCTATGAGCTGGACAAAGTGCCTCCATTGCTGGCCAAATCTCATTGGTTTGTCCACTTGAAATGCCTGCACACTCGACTCATGGCTAATGACACCATCGATAATGATGCCGTTTGCCTTTTACCATTTGCTTTACCTCTCCCTCTCTCTGTCTCTCTTGCTCTCTTTTTTTTTTTTGTTCACCCATTTTATCTATTTCAAGCATTTTACCGTTTGCCATTTGCCAATCTCACAAAATCATTGGCAAAGTACGAGTAATTCGCCTGGAAAAGTCAAGAAGAGGTTCATTTTCAACGTATGCAACGGATTGTCTTCCACATTCCCTCCCCCCTGTCCCGTCTGCCTGTTTGCTTGCCTGCATTTGCCATTAGAGTTTACCTCCCTGTTTGCTACTCGCGTACTTCTGCCACAGGAAGGGGGAACGTGACCCATGTAGGGCGATTGAAAAGTGCCATCCAACTCAAATGAAATCAGCAACGAACTACTGAATATGTCAAATACTGACAGGCAGACAGACAGACAAAGAGAGAGAAACAGAGAGAGAGAGAGACTGCTGTTACACTTGAAATCGGTTTTAGTTTGCAGGCCGTGTACCCACTACAAACCACTCCAACAAATAATGCATGCGGCTTGGGGGCACAACAAGGAAAGTCGTTCAGGCTCAGTCAACAAAATGCCAAATTCAAGCACCTGCCACAATTTTAGCTTGGCACGTCCCGGGCTCCGATTTGGCATCTTCTTTCACGTTCTCAAGCTGCCACTGTGGGATCTTCTTATTCCTTATTCCCATTACGTATATGCTTTCTTCCATATATATCTATATATATATATATATAAATATGTAGTATATATATATATATATATGTATGTCTGTATATGCTTATAGCGCGGCTGTGCCAAGACGTGCAATACAAACAAACTAGACGAAGGCAAACCGGAGCGAACTTTTATTTTCAGCATGAGCAGCGCCTTTTTGCGAGTTTTGCT
This sequence comes from Zygothrica quintamaculata, assembly GCA_037044455.1. Lineage (NCBI taxonomy): Eukaryota > Metazoa > Arthropoda > Insecta > Diptera > Drosophilidae > Zygothrica > Zygothrica quintamaculata. The sequence goes on along the minus strand of JBAMBS010000822.1, from coordinate 247,762 downwards.
GTGTTCCTTTTTTGGCACAGGATGTCAATGAAGCCTGGCGACTACCCGTATTCCCTGCAACTACTGTTTGCATTAGTTAAAGCCGCGTTGAAGTTTAGTGCACCCTTTTTTGTATATACATATATATATATATATATATATATATACATATATATGTATTTGTGTGAAATGACTTTCGATATTGTTGTACTTTTACGTCTTTTATTTGTTTATTTCTTGTGTCTATTTCTATCTTTCTACCTTCAGTTTGCTTTTGCTATTATTTCTAGTTCATTTGCTTGAATTGTGTGAGTCATCAACATAACCATCTTAAGGCTTAATCATTATCATTGTAACTAACCGCATCATCATTATCATTTTATCTGTCAGACTGAAAGTATACACTGTTTGCATCCTTTATGTCCTTTGCGGTTAGTTGTTAGCTGCCGTTAGCCAAAGGTGGCTGATGCTTTGCTACTAAAGAGTCGTCAACTTATGGTAGCCGCAGGATAAGTGTTGTTAACCCATGTGGCATAGCATTGGATTTGTCAAGAGACGCAGCAGCAACAGCAGCAGCAAACAGAGCAACAGTAATTGCAAAGTTCCGATATGAAAACCTTTTTTTTCCAATACCAACACTTAACCTTAATTCTATGAGTATGCCGCAGGCTTGACTTTGGTTCCCTCTCTCTCTCTCTCTCTCTCTCTCTCTCTCTCTCTCTTTTTCTCTCACCCATCTGGGCTCTTAGCTGCCACTGTCTCTGACTATAGCACTGGCTATCAGCACAGGCACAGAAAGCATTGGCAGCAGCAACAGCATTAGCCTAAAACAAAGGCGATGCGCCTGTTGGCTAGAGAATTGGTGGAAGGCGGGGGGGGAGGGGGGAGAAGAGGAATAGACGCCTTTGTCAACTTTGTTGAAATGAGTAAAATGCATAATCGAAAAAATCATTGAAGCGTAAACGCTTTGTAACTGGATATGGGTATATAGATACGATAAAGGGATACTGGCACAGGCTAACGGCTTGCTTCGACCACACTTTGAGGACAGGAAGGACCTATTCTGATGTTGTCGTTGTCGTCTTCGTTGTCGATCCGTTGGCCATACTAAACCAAGTTGCACAAAGCCACTGACAGAAGACTGGTAAAGCGGGGAGTGAGAAAAAGAAGAGCAAAAAAAGAAAGGAGAGAAGAAAAAAAACAGCGAACCAAATAGCGAAACGAATCCACGAAGCAAGCCAAACAAATCAGAATGAGTTGAGTCGAGTTGAGTTGAGTTGAAGCGAGGCAAGGCAAAACGAGGCGAGGCGAGTAGAGGATTCGAAACGTAGCTGAAGGACATACCAAACAAAGCCAAAGGCAAAGGCAAAGGCAAAGCTAGAGGCAGTGGCACAAGCAAAAGGATTTCTGGTGTGGCACGGGAAATTGAAAGGAAGTGGGGTCAGTGCACAGTCAGTTTGTGTATGTGAGTGTGAGTATATGTATAATTGTGTATGTGTATGTTAAGTCTGTATGTCCGTTTGTGGGTGTATGAATGTGTGTGTATGGGCTGTGACACCACAACTAATGAATGTGCACGAACGGCAAACGACGCCATGAGGATGGATCTGAATGTGAACAGAGACCGTTGAATAAAAAGGGGAAGACAGTCACAGAGAGAGAAAGGGAAGACGTTGGCGAAAGCGAGGGCGAGGACGTGGACGAGGACGTGGACGAGGACGAGGACAATCGTCAGTGAAGCAGCAAACGACAACGTTGACCAAGTTGTTTGGCATTGCCAAGCCTGACAAATGCTAAAGGATGGGTACGATTCGTGATGGTATTGCATACAGTGGTATTAGGAGGTGAAATACCAAATGGGGTGGACCAATGCATGTGCTCTATATGGTGACTAAGTGCATGCAATGAATGCAATGCAAACTCCTCTGCCCATGATTAAATGCACACACACACACACACATACAGAGAAAGAGAGAGAGTACCGATATAGATAGTCGTCACAGCAACAACAGCAACTATCAGGCAACAACTGTTGGCCACGCACAAAGCATTAACTACAGCTTAGTTTCTATGGCCAATGCTTTGCCTTGCAACGGTAGATGAAATCTGTTCAATTGTTCTTATCTGACCAACTAGAATTGACTACTTGCTCATCAACTGCGCATGTATGTGTGTGTGTGTGGCATGGTGACAGGCTTAGTTCCTTCTACCAACCAGCATTGAAAGCTTATTAAGCTTATAACCCATGTGTATTGCATTTTTAATTATGGTCAACAAAGTTTAAAAACTGCAACTGAAACTGAAACTGAGTTGCAAAATTCACAAATTGAGAAATTTGCAATTCAAAGCAAGAATGTGTTATATTAGAAGTGTTGCCAATCACAAAGAGGCTTAAGTACTGAAAGTTGTATAACAGTGTCTTAGCCCTTTATAGCGCAGTGTTGCAGATCTGCAATACACCGTTTAGAAGCCATAATCTTCCAGTGTGTATTGGCAAATTTGGAAAAAAAATAATTTATTGCTGCTTAGAAATAATCATTTTATTAACAAAAAATGCTGGTCACAGTTAATTATGCCAAAGAACCCAAAAATAATTATTCTCCGTCTTTTGTAAATTCTAAAAACTTGAATTTTTGTACATTTTCTTTCTTTTTTTTTAAAAAAAAAGATTTAAAAAACAATTGTGCAATTGAAACCATTGAAAATTATTAACAGGTATACATTCTATTTTTTATATATTGTCGAATTTCGGTAATTGGTCCATTAGAACCCGAGAAAATCAGCAAGTTTTTCTTAAAAAACATGGTAAAACCGACAGGACAGGGCTAGATGAACTCGTCTTGTCGTCCTGATTCAGAATATATATACTTTATGGGGTCTCCGATGATTATTTCTATGTGTTACATACTTTTGGATTTTGCACATTTCCAATAGCTCCGCTTTGCTCTTTTTTTACAAAAAGGCAAAGGGGCTAAAAAATAAAAGCTTTGAAAATCGAAGCTATTGCGCTTTAAAGGGTTAATGTCACGCCTTTCTATTTTTTTTTTTTTTTTTTGTACATTGGATAAAGCAACAATGCAATGCAATGAATTACTATAAACTTGGCTTAAGGGTTACTCATGTTGATCGACAAGCGAAATGACAACTGGCTGCTTGCCAGTAACCAACTTTCATATAACCAGCTACCATTAACCAGTTGTCAGTTTGAAGCTTGTATGTTGGCCTGACAACCAAATGGCCAACGCGTAGTTAGCTACCCGTTAGCAAACCCCCCTCCCCCCCCCCCCCATACAATACAGTATACTCGTAACTACTATAAGGGCTTAAGTATGTGACTAGACTTTGTATGGGTTTTGCCAGGAGCGGAGACTAAAGCTGGTATCAGCTGACATTTGTCGGCTACTGACTGGGATTGTTGGTAAATTGTTGGCCTGCAGGATAACTGAGTTGTTGTTGTTATTATTGTTGTTGGTTTCTCTGAACATATTGCACTCTACTTTTGCCTGTTTTTACTTCGTGACTGTCTGGTTAGTGCATGACTCAGACATGCGTGCGACGCTCTCGCCATTCTCACACATATATATATATATACATACATATATGTGTATATGTGTATAAATAAAATAAGAAATAAATAATAAAAAACAGGGAAAAAATTAAAAAAAAAAACCCAAGCAAATAAAATAAAGTTAAAAGTACGAAAACCCTTGCAAACAACATGCAACTAAAGTGTTGTAAAAGCAAGAAAAGTGTATACAAGTCGTGACTACAGTGAATACGAGCAGATACCGTGTACTGTACAGTGAAGCCTCAGTAAGACAAGTTAATACTATACGAATTCACATTCTATATATAAAGTAAAAGCAAACTCTTCGTCTACTAACTTTTAACAACTTTCTAAAAGTTGCAGTAAAATAAAATCAGCAATCAGAAATTTAAATGTTTCTTAGGGTCTCTTTGCGTCTATCATATGCTTGTCTTTAATAATTACACAACTTCTATATACCTTTTGCCATGCTATTTGTTGTATAAAAAAAAGTAAGTAAAGTAAAGTATATAGTAGAAAGGAGAAAGGGAATGTAAGCAACCACCGAGAACAAGCACAAAACGATGACGGTCGATGTGTTGGTCTGATAACGTGCACGGCAATGTTGACGGTTCGCTGACGAGCTGTGGGCAAAGGAGGATGATATGATATGAAACTGGAACTGATAGTGTAACTGTAGGTGGAAGTGGTATAAGCATTGGTGGAGGTAAATGGTAAATGGTAAATGGTAGATGGTAGATGGTAGATGGTAGATGGTAGATGGTAACTGTGAATGTGACTGTCACAGCGAACAGTGGAGGTCTGTGGCCTGTGTACTATGTACTGTATACAGTAGACCTGTATCCTGTGTCCTACGTGCTCATAAATTGCTTGCAATAGCAACAACAATAGCAACATCAACTATCATGAATAGCGGCATTAAAGTATCAGGCAGCACACAGAGACGCCAAAATAGCGTTGGTAGGGGGTATGTTGGGGGGGAAATAAGGACAAGGCAACACAAATTGCAGGCTGCATAGAAGGCAACGCGAACAGAGAGACAGAGAGCTACACAAACTGTTGAAGAGTTGAAGACACGGGTAGACCAGGAGTAGCTTATAAAGCGGCTTAGCCAACCTACTTGAATCGTTCGTAAAATATCCTGTCAGGTTGGCAGCCCACGTAAACCCCCTCCCCCCCACCCTTTGTATTAAATACTTGAGAGCGTGCACGAGTATATATGAATTTGATAAGGTTTTTGTTTTGTTTCTGTTGTATTTTTTTTTGTATCTCTTTTTGCCTCAAGCTGCAAGTTCTTGACGATATGTGTAGCTATCCAACGCATTTCTTTTATCTGTCTCTGTCTCTGTCTCTATCTTATGCTGTCCAGTGTTGTCGTATAGCTTTACGTTGTATCTTGTCTTCTGTCTTGTGTCTTGTGTGTCTTGTCCCAACCTGTCCGTATAAATTGCTTTGAGTTATTTAAGTGCAGCAAAATTGTTAAGGCAAGCACGTCAATAGACGGAACTGGCCCTAAGCCAGGACGAAACGCAAATTGTTTTTCGAAATCATTTGAATAAGCACTAGAGTGCTTAAGTGTGTGCATATTGAATGTTTGACTTAGGTGTAGAAGAGTATTCTACCAAAAGGGAAAACCGATAAATTGAACAACTGAACAACTGAACAGCTGAAGAATTGAAGAACTGATGAAATGCTTAGTTCGTCAATCGAGGTGAGTGTGTCAGCGCTGCTTGTATCATGAAATGAAAGAGAATTTGAATTGGAAAAATAACACACAAAAAAAAAATACAACCAAAAACCAATTTCATCATATATGTACATATACAAATATATTTATATATATGTATATGTGTGTGTGTGTATATTTAAGTATATATAATCATGTACATATCATGCTTATAAAGGTTAGCTGGTCTCTTTGTTTTCTTTTCTTTTTTCCCCCCTTTTGTGTAGGCAAAACCTGCCTCACGCGACTGATATTCATTTGGCCCAATCAAAAGTTTTAAAAGCTATCATTAGTTAACGGGATTCCCCTTGCGACACCCACACCAAAAAAATAAGAGTCCTTTTTATTGTATTCCTTCATGCCATACAACTGTCCAGTTGGTATAGCACCTGGTTTCCCGCTGCTACTTTCATATGCAAATTGGTTAGGTGCGTGTTGTGTAAGTGTTGCCTGGTTGAGGTACCAAAACAAAACCACCAAAAAGAAAGAAGAAAAAAAAAGAAAAAACCCCCGAAAAAAAGCAAAAAAAAAACTGTTCAATTAAGCCAATATTTGCGCACACTCGCGTGTTTTTGTGTCTGTGTAGCATTTTGGCTGTATATGTGGACTTGTGTGTGTGTGGGTATGTGTGTGTGTGAGGACAGCGCCAGAAGCAAGCGGCGAGACCTGAGTCTCTTTTGCGCTGGCATATTTTCGTAGCATACTTTGCGGGCCGCTTAGACCAGCTTCTTCTTTATATTGTGTGTTTGTGTGTGTGTGTGTGTGTGTGTGTGTGTGTGTGTGTATGTGTATGTGTGTTTTTGTGTGCATAAGTGTGCGCTTTAGATAGGACTCTCAATTGTATGACTCACCTGCACCGTGCCCAAAAGCATGACGGCGCCCCAAAGGCTTCGCAGCAACAAATTACGACGCAGTGAGGCGCACATTTTTAACACTTTTTGTCTTTATCGTTTTTCCAACTGTTTTTTTTTAAAGATCTTTTCTTCGTTCCGTTGTTCGTTTAATTTGTAATGCTTTTAAGTTTTTAGTTCTTCTTTAAATTAGTTTGTTTTCGCTTCGTTTGCACTTTAATTGTGTCTATGATTCGATTGTTTATTGAAAAACGCTTCTGATTTTTTTGATTTGATTTGGCTGCAACTGCAACTGCAACTGCACCGACGACTGAACAGAAAATAGCAATAGCAACAGTAACGTTAGCAGGGATAATAATCAAAAGGCAAGGCAAAAAAAAAAAACAAAAAAAAAAACAACAACAATTCCATTAAAAAGGACAAAGCTACGAATAGAATTCCTTGCTTATTGTTGCTGTTGCCACAACTTTGATTCTTCGTGTTTCCTTTGCGCTGCCCCCAAAGAACTATGCAGCGAACAGCGTCAACTAATAAATGCTGAACTAAATGTGTGTGTGTGTGTGTGTGTGTATGTGTGCATGTATGGTTGTATATGTTGCGTGTGTTTGTGTATGAAAGTATATATGCGTGTGCGTAGTAGTATTTGATTGTAGAACGTAGTAGAAGCTGCGTCGCGATAGAGTAAGAGAAATACAGAGAGAGAGAGAGACAGAGAATAAGAGAGTCATGTAAAGTGTGAGAGAGACAGTACGAGTGAGAGAATAAGCTAGAGAGATTGCGGTCGGTAGGTGGAGGCTCAACACTCTCGCCTCATACAGAACGAACATACGCCTCAGCGTATTCTATGCCCAGCACTCGCCACTCGCTCGCCATAGCCAGTATGTATAGTACTCGTTGCCATCGCTATAAGAAGTACACATAACTTTACGAATTCCGGACTTAAGTTTAGTGCCTGAAAAAGGACAACTAACAACACAACAAACTTAGCCAACTTGACTCTTTTTTTTTTGTATTGTGTTGTAGCTGGTACAACAAACGGACCGTTGGCTTCTAATGGAAAATTATTGTGGTGGGAAAAGCTATTGTGTTTGAGCCATTGGCATTCCATTTCATTTAGTGAAATGCCGCAATCGTTTGTCCAACTTGGAAAACTATTTTCATTATAGAAGCTGAAGTCGGAGCAAGCACTTCAGCACTTGAGGTTCATGGTATCGGATAAAAAACAGCTGCAGCCACTGCCGAGCTTTATGTTGGTCCACACCCCGCCAATATTTCACATTTCTTTACTAAATCTCTCGCTCTCTATCCTCAACAGAAGTACTCTGGTTCCATCTAGAACAACTGCGCACGCACATTTGAAATGGCAATCACACACACACACACACAAGCACACACACACATCATACGGACACACTCAACACTAACGCTTTTACTCTCTCTCTCCTTGTCTATCTCACTCTCTGTGTGCTTTTTATTCTCTTTTTTTCGATCTCACTCTCTCGCACATGTAAATTCTGGTCTTCCCTCGCGTTCTCGCATTGCGCAAAGGACACAAAAAGAAAAAGTTTACAATCAAAGGCAACACAAAAAATTAAAAACTCAATTTTTTTTCTTTTTACGATTACGAAGTTCAAATTTTTTTTTTTCAATTTTAAATATTGTTTGAGCACTTTGTTTCTATGTTTTTTTCTGTTTTTGTTTTTATTTATATTTGTTTTTTTTTCTTATTATTTTTCGACACGCACTCAAAAAAAAAAATAGTTAACCAAATACAACAACAATTTTAATGCCGACACAAGAAGAACAGAAAAAAAATACAGCAACTGCTTAACGCTCTCTGTGTGGTATATATGTGGTATACAACTACAACTATTACTCTCTCTCGGAATCAGGTTGACAACCTTGTGCTATTCAGTCACAGTTCGAATGCGCTAGGAAACTTGAAGAGTACCTTGCGCTACGAACGCTCACAAACGACTGCAACTTGCGTTGACTGCAAGGATAACTCGTTGCCTATATGAATGTGAGAATCGGATTTAGTTCTCTGTACTCGGTACTCGGACTCGGATTCAGTACTCGGAATCATAACTCACTATCGACTTCGACCTACGTCTCATGCTTGATACGCCATGACACGATTGCGCGTGCGCGTGAATTCGGATCGATATTGAAAGCGATTCGGCAATTGCAGCATAACAACGAGGGTAAATTTATGAGTAGATATGAATATGAGTGAATGACTGTAGCTTTGGCAGCAGCAGGTGCTATGCGCTTTCAGGGCAGGTGTCTAAAAGCTCGGTTTATAGCAGTATTTGAACTAGTTCACCGTTACCGACAGCAGCTCCGATGCATAAATGTCTTCAAAAATAAATGCTCTTAATAAATTAAAACTTAGTTCAAAATAAGATTCGATTGAAGCAATAATGATAAATGTGTGTTAACTAATTACTAGACAAATAATTACCTATGCAAGCCACATTTGTATTGGTATACAGATTGTATATAGCTTATACTTTAGTTTTATATCAGTAAATGGCAGTTAAGTCAAAGCGTAGTGCCAAAAGAAACGTCTAGAAATTCACACAATCATTTAATCATATTTGTATTAAGTTCAAAACCACAAAATTCTTAAAATTAAAAAAATTAATTATTTATTTATATTTATATAAATTACATAATTTGTTAATTATATATAATACAAGTAATAAATAATTTGCATATACAATTTAGTCGCTAATATTTCAAAACATACAAAAAGATGTGCAGAACTTACTATATTGAAAGGTTTTTGCCTTCGCTAAAATAATTTCGTTAAGACATTTTATTTAAGACATTAACCGCGTCCAATAGGTAAAAGCTTACGCTAGATTCCCGTTGCACTGCTTTAATTTGTATTTAGCTAAGAAACAAACCTAATAGCAGTTTCAATAGGAAAGAAACCATTTTTTTGCACTCGCTGTATCTAAAAGTAAATTCCCTTCATTGTTAGCACTCTGAGAAAAAGATCAGTTAATTTCGTATAATACATTTAATATATTTAATAAGAAGTTTCCTTAACATCAAAGCATTTACATTCATAAAGCAGTGCAAAAAGCACTGCTTACTTTAAGTAGCTGCAGTATTACTGATTCTTTTAATTCACATCACATTTATTATTATTGTTAAATATGCACTTCTACATTTAAATAGCACTTGCACAATTTAACAATATTCAATTCATATAGAGAAATTTATTTTTCTTTGTTTTTTGCCTCAAGCAATGTTATAGCTAAATGATCTCTGAAATCTAAAAACAAAAAAAATAAAATAAAAATATAAATTTACAATTTCTTACATATAATTATACTCTCAACTATAAATGGTGTGTCATCAGATAATCGTAAGTGTAATCAAATACTAATAGCATAATAGCACCGCCAGGACCCAGACGCATGATTTTGGGTATAAGACCCTTATAGAGTGCACGGAAACCCTCTTCACGGTAAACCGTAGCAATGGCACTCAATGTACCGCGGTATTTAATTGAATTAGCCACTGGTTGTGGACCCTGGATCCGTGACTTGGCAACGTCAAAGGGTATGTTAATAAAGCAAGCAAGCGTACCGGCCGTAAAACCGATGGTAACTTTGCGCAGAAATTCATATGTGTTGTCTTTTGACTCTGGGACAACATTTTTCACACTGTGATAAAATCCAAAGTAGATCATGTTAAAGACACCATTTCTGCCCATTGTTGCCGTCAACCCTTTATTAAGACCTCTTAGTCCAAGTCCGTCACGTCTAACAATATCTTTGGCCACCTCAAAAGTGCTAATCATTTTCTTTTGACGATCCGCTTGTTGCGCTACTTTCACCACTTCAAAGGGATTAACTGCAATTGCCTCCAATGTTCCAGCAGTTAATCCTGCCAATGCAAATGTCAATGGTGTTGGTGTTGGGGATCCAAACTGAAACAGTTGCTTTGTCTGCTCAAATACAAGAAATTTAATAGCTCTCTTAGGTGTTTCAGCCAAAATGGGTGGTGTTAAACCCTTCCAATAGGAGGTAAGACCTTCCTGTCTATACATTTTTGCGAAGCAATCGAAAACTCCATTGTAATGCAGCTGCAAATAAAATAAAATTAAATATGAAATATTAATATAAATAAAAAAAAAAATATTAAATAATAATAGTAAAAAAAAATTAATAAAATAAACAAAAATAAAATAAAATAATAATAATAATAATAATCATTATATAAATATAATAAAATTAAATACACAATATATACCCCTTGTAAAACTTCTTTACTTCTCCACTTTTATAATTTTTTATTCTTTTTCTCTTTATTTTCATTCTCTTTATTCTCATTTCTTTTAAAAATTATCAGCACAAAATATATCACATCACGCAGAAAATGGAAATTAAAACTGGAAATGTTTTTGTGTTATTCAAATTTGCGTGCATTGTGCCCAATATAATTTTCACAGTCTGCTAATATATATATATTTTTCTACATACATATATGTATGCATATATGTAAATGTGTTTGTATGATATTGCAATTTGCGTCTATTTTAATAATGCGCCGAAATAAATTAGTTAAATTTTATGGTTCAGCACAAAATGTGCTTTAAAAGCTGAAGTCTTGTATAAACCTATATAGACGTCCCATTTTCCAAAATTTTTTTTTGCGTATTACGTCTGTATAAGTGTATGTGTATGAGTAAATGTTTATGTTTATTACACTAGCATAAACACACATACGCATAAGACTATATAAATCAATTCTAAGCGCATTATTAAAAGCTCAACAGAATGTCTATATACTACTTAGATATATATATACAGAACAGTTAAACAAGTGTTAAGTCTGTAGATTTCTTATCAACGGAGAACTTTCAATTTTCATATATAAATATACATATATATGTATGTATATATATAGTATACATTAAGCAGATATGCATATAACTACGAGACAGTTGATAATTTAAGTCAAATTTCGTAAACCCTATAAGTGGTAAGAAGTTAAGGAATCAACATGATCTATAAGGGATCTACTTAAGCAATATATATATTTAGTTTTTTACTATCTATATTTAAGAGTATAATTATATATTATATTAAATTGGTATAAGTAAATGTATATTATATATTATATATTTCATAAAGTCTGGTTATATATTTAATGTACCTTGCATTACTTTACATAGGAAATCAAATCTTTCTAATTAAAATATAGTATGTACTCATCAGTTAAAATTTCAGCAGATTGGAATTAGTTAATATTAATGATAACACATATATATATACATATAAATATTTATATAAAATTATACAAACATTTGTATGCACCTACACACATATTTGTATATAAACAATAATCAGCTGTGAGACATTTTTTTTTTGGTTGATAATTATTTAAATGTATTTTTATATATATATATATATATATATATATATATGTATGTACATACACATCAATATATACATTTATAAATTAAATATATATATGTATATATATATGTATATAGACTCTGATTATGTGTTTTGTTTGAGCAAATGTGTCTTAATTGCCCTTGACACGACCTCTCCTAATATCTGAATGCTTTACTATCAGTTAGCCTATTCAATCGGTGTGGACACACTATGTGTAGAGCTCTTTGTGGTCTAGTCCGTAATGCTCTTCAGTTTCATCAAGTATCAACCTTTTGTTAGCTTTGTTTTCATGTGGGTATGTGGATGATATATGGTAAATAAGAGCTACTTCTGCTTGTTTTGAGAGTGAAGGGTATTTGTAGAATCAGTTGGGCAGAATATTTGAAGCTTTTAAAATGAATTTAGATTCTCTGAAAGCTCTAACCGGTAAGCCGGGTAATTTTAGTTTTATATATTAAAAATAAAGTTATTACCAAATTTTGTTGCATGCAGTGCAAAGATTTGTCCTAAGAGCAACTCACCTCGGCTGTGCCTATCTCAATATTGGGACGTGCCTGAATCTGCATTCGTGTCTTGACTACATCAAGCGGCTGCATTATGCAAACCTCTAAGAATCCGGCAGAGCCACCGGATATAACTTGGAATGCAGCTCGCTTTGTTCTTGATATATTTGGATAGTCATGGATATTACTCATGTTGGTTATGTTTTTTTTTAGCTTCTTTGGAAATTCCTTACTGCCAAAAAAGAAGGAGTAATAAATATATAACTCGTAATTTTAAGTATATATACAAATATATAAAATTATATCGAAAGCGATAAAAGCAAGATGGGGCTTTATAAACTTGAGAAATTTAGTTTTTAATTTATTTATCAGTTTTCACTTTGTCGGTAAATTTGGTATGTGTTTTCAATTTCTAGTTTTACACACTGTCAATAACAATAGTAATATACAAAAAGCAATGAATAAATGATACAAAAATTTAAAAAAAAAAACAAAATTTGAAAATTAGAAATGAGAAGGCACCTTTTCCACCGCACGACTCGACAACTTAATTTGCACTGAGCTTAGTACCGAGCAAACGGAACTTGGATTCTAAAATGAAATTCTCTTTGTATGCCCCAGTCCCAATCCGAATCATAATCGCAGCGCTGAAGTCGGGGGACGCTCGTGCGGACGAACGCAGCATTGGTTGAGCTTTCAATGACACAGCTGGCGCAAAGTGAGACCGGCGCGTGCTGGAAGAGTTTCTTGCAGCTGGTCATTGAATGTAGAGAGCCGATCATGCAAAAAGCTTTAAATGATCCGCAACGACATCACAATTGTTGTTACCTCTTGGTGGTAGCGAGGCAGCTGTATGAAAGCTCACATAAGATCATTGAAAGAGAAAAATACAGCGAGAGAGAGTGTGAGAGTGAGAGAAATTCCAGAAACTTGTGTAGTAAAAAAAAAACACTCTGTGATATATAAACAACAGTTTATAAATGTTAAATAATCAAACTTTTAACAAACTGATAAGTAAAATCGCTACTGATAACACTGATAAGTTTTTAATTGTGCGAGTCTAATGCAATACAAGCAAATACCAGACCAGATATACCATATACCTATATATAAATATATTATTTTAGCTTATCGTATATAACGTAGTAAGCGTTTCTATCAATTAGTTTAAATGGTATACAGCTTGGTTGACTTATTCATATTGACATCACAATTTACATCAGATCCTTATTGCTGCGCAGCAACATTATTAATGCACTGAAACTTTATACTGATCGGATCCATAAGATTATGTCTTATATCTTATCTGTGTGGGAATCAAAGAATTGTAACTCCATTAGATGGTCACCAGCTATACCCCCTGTCAACCTGGTGGGAAGATACAAACATACATATGCCTGATGTACCATACATAATACATAGGAAATTGTATATGGAAATTGTAAGTATAAGAAAGGAGACAATCGAAGCGTTTGACATATATATATATATATATATATATATAAATGTATCTGTCAGAGAGCAAATGTATATGGCAGATGTATGTATATGCTCATCGGGCTAGCTCTTGATTAGTTTATTGTTTATTGTTCATAGGGCGTTGTATGCGGTGCATCAATCAGTTTGAATGAATGAAAGAAGAATAAAACGAATGCCACAAATTATGAGTTTGAGTGCCATATACATACATACAATTGACTGCTATATATATATATATATATATATATATATGTATGTATATATATATGAGATAGATTGAGGACAACTTTCATTTGCATAAAATGCATTCTATAAAAAATTGACTGAACAAATTGTTGGTGTCAAAAATGCTTTGCGCTTGCGTACCGTCTCTTTTTTTCAAGATGGTAATAAGTATTGAGGCTGTAAAAATCTATGATTTACATACCTTTCTTTTCGGAGTGTACGAGTATGTATGAGTGCATAAGTGTATGTGTGTTTTATGACTGTCCAAATATTTCTAGCTGTTAATTATAGGCACGAGTTGGCGTGAGTGATAGATGTGTGGAATTTAAGATAGACAGACACACACACCATACACCACACATACACACACAATTATGGATCTTACGTTAACTGAAGCTATATTTTCCACTCGCTCTGTCTCTCTTTCCCTCTCTTTATGCATGACTGCAGCTTAAGATTTGTAAAACTTTCCCGGTATATATTCCTTTGATATCAGCTACAATGATATGTTTGAAGCGAATTTAAAACGCATTAGTGACCATTAAAATCTCATATAGTCAAGGGGTAGACATATAGATACATTCAATCGATTTTTAACTAATTATGTTGTAAAGTCACGCAATTGAGCGAAAGACAGAAGCTCGGCTAAAGATAAGACGAAATTTTTTTTACCCTAATACAATGATATAATATCATCCGTATATATATATATATATATATATTGTGTTGTTATAGCTGTGGCACAGCACTTAATAAACATTATGAATGAATAGTTATGAGAATCGAATCAATTCTTTAATAGACAATTTATGTTTTTTCTATGCAGGAGATCACAACATAGAAGAGGAGCAATACCGGAGGCATTTGTAGATAGAGAATAGAGAATCTTTGGAAAATGATTTTATTTTTTTGTAATTAGCCAGCAAAACAGGGACCAGCAGATACTCGTAGCGCCGATTGATCGATCAAAGCAAAGATACAGGCTAATAAATCATATTTTTCATTCTCATTTCCCAATTTTCATTTTCCATTTGATGAGCCCTTGGACTTGGACTTGCCGTACCGACCAAAGTGAGAACTCACGACCGCCCGTGGCCGTCCAATTGTCTGTCAAAGGCTATTAACCCCATTTTGGCGGGCCGTTCCACTTGTTTTACTCTATGATATACATTGTCAGTTAGTCAGTTTGTCAGTTCGTCTCGTACTGTCTCTCTCTATCTCTATCATTATTTCCATCTCCTTCCATTTCTTTTTCCCTTTCTTCGTTTTTGGCTTGCAAGGTAGCAATACTCGTATGTTGCCCAAATTGTTTTCTCAAACATCGCCACTAAAAAAAAATAAATAAAAAAATAAAAAAGTGGAAGCGGAGCGCCAAATGTTAAACAATAGAGCACCGAGCACTTTGGCTCTACAAAGAATAAAAACAAAAAAAAAAAGAAAATAACCGAAAAAGAACCGTGCCCGTCAATGGCCACATTCCCATCATAACTGATGCCTCATGCAACGCTTCCATGTTTTGATTCTCCAACTCAAGCGCAACAATATGTGGCAGCCAAAATATTGTAGCGTGTCAGAGATTGAGAATAGACCGCAACAACATTCCAAGACATCCAGTGAAACCGCAGCAATCTCACGAAAGCAAATCAGTTAGAGTGTTTTGATTAATGTCAGTTTTGACAGCTGTCCATGTTAAAGCCCTTCCTCACTCTCGCTCCTGCCTTTCCACCAACATCATACTCTTTCTCTCTATTCATCTCCCAGCCAGGTTCAGGAACAGCTGCACTCAAGTTTATGATAATGGAGGCTTCATTATGAGACGCAGATCAGACGGAAACAGATCAAAAGAATGTTAACCATGTATATAACAGGCGAAAGAACATATGTTGTTTCTAACTTTAGATGGCTAATTCCATGCTTTAACAACGGAAGTAATTATGTGGAACAAATGCAGAAAACTGTTTGGCTTAAATGATAATAAGACTAGTATTTACTTATGGCATAAGTTGACCAAAATTCAGAGTCAGCTAAGCGTTAGTCATGGCCTAATATCACATAGTACCACCGACTTTCAACAAGCTGTCAACCCAGTGGCTTTTATGACCCGCTGAGAACAAGTTGAGTGAATTTCGCAGGTCATTAAACGAAAGTACGAGTAAGTTGGCCAATGCTACGACCAAGTCTTATACCTTAACTTTGCTTATAAAGGTACTGGTTGACAATATGCCGTTGGCCATTTAGCTGGGCGACGTGGTTTCGAATGGATGCCATCGGCAGTTGGACTTTGGCGCTGTTGCGCCTGATGTGCGCATTACACTGGAGCTGGGCCTGGACGTCTGCGCGTTCACAACATTCCCTGGCGCACAGCTATCTAAATGCAGCACAGCGTCCACTCTGGATACTTGATGATGAGCCTTTGAAGCGGGACCTTTTTGATGGACCCGATGCTGATTATCGCACAACTGCACGTGGTACAGCAATGCGAGGTGCTCGAACACGAATACAGCAGGATCAAGAATTGCCGGCACCCATTAAAATTATGGTGAGACCGGGCTCTCCCTATTCGGTTTCCCGACCCCAAGCGCCACCACCTACGCCTCCGTCGCGACGTTTTAATAGGCCAAATCATTTGCAGTTACCCAGTCACTACATGCAACAACATAGCCAAATGCCTATTATGCCCAAGTATCGACAGCAGAGGGCACAACGGCGACGGCAGCCTCAGTCGATGCCCATTTTCGATAGTGTTCCTGGGGATAATGCGTTACCGTCTGCCACCTATCCCATCTTTGTCTATAATGGTACAAAGGGTGAGCTACTGATGAATACAATGCTTAGTGCCCAGCGTTATCCAATGCAGGAACCGGTACCGGGTCAGGTACTCTATCCGCCATCTACGCCAATGTTTCGACCGAAGCCCATTGTGCAGCGTTTTCGGCTTCCCGGTCAAAAGGAATCACTTAATTTGACATTGATTCCCTTTTACGCGCATGAAGCCATCACAGCAACTCCAGCGGTAACAACAACAACGACAACGGCAAGCATACTTACAGAATCCTCCGCAGAAACATCTGTTTCGCCACCTTCCGAGTCTACAGATCCGATATCAGTGCCACCATCAGTAACCACGCCAATGCCAACACCTTATGAAACACAAGTATCAACAAGCAAACGCGGAAGAAATCCAAAGAAAGCTAAACAATACAATGCCTACCACTCTCCCCAGGAAGTGGTGCAATGGAGGCCGTTGCTGCGAAACTCACCAGCTCCTGCGGCACCTGATAATCATCGCCACTATGTGGTGACACAAAGCGAAAACACAAATAGCGCAGCGCAGGAAAATGATGATAAGGAAAATGAGCAGGAGGATGAGCTGAGTGCTGAAAAGGAAGAACCAAGCCAGGAGCTGCAATTGGAACAGCAGCCGGCCAAAGCTGAGGAAACCACCGAAAGTAATTATAATGCCAGCAACAGCTCGATGTCATCATTCCAGATCGTTTATGTAGATGACAGTCTGGAACCACCAGCGGATTCACTAACAATTACAACAGAACCACCGACACAGCAACGCCAAAGCTCCCGTTATGCGCTGAAACGTGAATACTACGCCTTTCCAGTCTACACACTGGGTAAGCTGTTGCAGAGCACAAGCAGCCCATCAATCAGCAGAGCACATGAGGTTGACGAAGATTGCTCCGAGGATATCTCAGATGACAATGTCAATACTTGGTTTGTCTTAAATTCACGGTAAGTTCCTTCACAGACATTTCTTTACTCTCATCTTACATATGTTCCTTCTACTGATACTCAGCTATAAGGGGCCATATCGCAATGTACAGAAGAATAAAGCACAATCCGAGTATTATACATCAAAGTATGTACGACACCAAAGATCCAGGACATAATGTTGGATGTTTCTCTTAAGCCAGCGTGATCTTCATTTATTTATAACTTTTTTTTTATGCATAGTCTTTAATAATAAATGATATCTATGTGATCTATTGATTATATTTGTAAAACTTTAATGTTCTTATCTAACACGGCCATTAAAATTTTCCATTTTCCAACGCTTTGTATGCTCAGTTCGATATACAATGATCACTTAGACGATCTATTGAATATCCCCCTCTTAACATCTCAAGCATTGCTTAGCAATTTCATTAAAACTAAAGTCTTATTAACACCTTTTACTTCATATACATATATATATATAATTTATCTGTATATATATATGTTGATACGGCTTACAAGCCATTAAAATTGATAATAAATTCCTTGGGGCACAAAGCCAGCGCTGTGATCGCAGTAGAAAGTTGTCATAAAATTCAGTTTTAATGGTCAAACAATTTATCGAATTCCTAAGCTGAAGACTGGAACCCTTGAATTGCCTTTGAATATCTTTGTGCAAAAAGAGTCATATATATGATCAGCCAGTAACCTTACAGCTACACGTTCTATGACCTAAATTCCAAATTAAAAGAAAATCAAATTTCAATGTGTGAAATGTATTTAAATAAAAAAGAATAAATGAAGAATCAAGAAATCGAAATAGAAATAGAAATAAGACTATGAAATAGTCATCTACAAATGTTAATAGCTACATCTATGGATTGTGGCCCTTTTAGTGAGAAAAATAATAGGAAAAATAATACAAGTCGCATGGACCCCGTTCCCCACCTCGACACCGTCCCATTCCCCTTAGCGCTATGGTTTTGTAGCTCTGTAGAACCGTCATTCATTCAATCATTTTGTCAATGATGGGGCTTTCTATTCTAAACGCATGTTCATTATTATTATTGATTTCCCAACTTGTTTTTTCGCTCTTACTATTCTTACTATTCTTTTCGGGTTCTTCCAAGCCTGCAATTAATTTTCTCGCGCTGTTGCATACCCATGTACCACCCCTTACTCTTCGTCCCCACTCTTCGTCGACACCCTCACACCATCATACAATCGAACACACACATAAAAATAGACGCACGCCGTGGCGTCTTTCATGTCGTACCTCCGTGTATATTGCTTTATGGCAAATGCAGATGCAACGTCCAATACTCAGCTAGAGAAGCAGATATAGACGCAGTTATAGACGCAGACACAGACACAGACAATTGATCCCCTTCCCCCAATCTCTAGCACAGCTAGAGTCGAAGGTATAAAAGCTCAGCTTCTAACTGTTTTTGGGTTTAGAACAAATGCACCTGCGCACGCGTACGGACCCTCGCGAAGAGACATAAATTATTTTGTTATAATTTTTTTTTTATTTTTGTATCGTTTAAAATCGTGAATCATTAAAGGATTATTGCTTTACATCAAAGCACATACTGATAGAGTGCAGTGAAGTGCCCAGAAAAACATATCTAAAATGTGTCAATATCTAGTGGTATGTGTTTCCTTAAGTGTTATATATGTTTAACATATATATGTAAACAAATTAATAAGGAACGTTATTTCAATTGACGGCAGTATAAATTATATATATGTTGTCTGTACACTATGTAAAATTGATAAAAAAACAAGCTTTGAGTTAACGAATAATTGTATTAACTATTAATTCCCTGGCATTCATATAATGTATAAGTAATCAGAGTGTGAAGTGAATTAAACACAATTAAATAAGAAACATTTATTAAATTATTAAAAATCTAAAGACAAATTCATTTGATTTTAAGTCTTCGACTAAATTAAGTTATGTTCCTAGTCAGGCATACAATTAAATTATTCACCAATTTATGTCTCTTCACATCTATCTCTCATATTTTTCTACTTCATGCAATATATATAAATAATTATTTTTTTAAACATATTAGTTATTAGGTAACTAATTGTATTTACATCTGTGATGTCAATGAAACAACGAACCATTATACCAATGGATATCTATCTTTCTTAAACATAAATTTGATAAATCCCTAAAGTAATGAATATAATACAACACATATTTTTTCTGCCTCCCACGTTGATTGCGTTTATCTAATTGCTCAGCAGGGAAATTTCGGCAGCTTTCTTAGCATTAGCCACAAGTAAGAATGTGGATATATTGTATCCTTGGTATTGATATTTATTGTTGGTAATAGAAATGCCTTCAATTTGAATGTTTCAATGTTTAAATTTATATAATAATATAATATATAATATGAACATAATTTATAAGGACAACTAGGGGATCGAATAACCAAACGTTTTTTTATATATAACAGTAAAAAGTATAATATTAAAAAAAAATCACTAACTTAATATATAATACATATTATTGTAATAATATAAACATAGTCATAATGATTAATATAAAAAAAAAATAATAATAATAATTAAAAATTAAATTAATTATTTTTTTAAGAGTAATAATAATTATAAAATAAAAATACTAAAAAACAAAAATAATAATAAATAATAATGAATAAAAAAATAAGCTAGTAGTACTAATAAAAATTTTAATAATATAAAAATAATAATTATAATAATAATAATAAAATAATTTTAGATTAATAATAAATGAGTTAAATACTAAATTTTATAATTTTAATAAAATAATATAATTTAAAAAAAAATAATAATAATATATGAATAAAACAAAAAAAAGTATTATTGATAATAATAATACTAATTTAAAATATTATTAAATTTTTATTAATTGAATTAAATATTAAATTCAATATTAATAATAATAAAAAAAAATAAAAATATTAAAAAAATTTAAAAATATTTCTAAAAATAATAATAATAATAATAATAGTAATAATAATAATAAAAGTCTGAAATATATAATAAATTAAATATTATATTCAATAATGATTATATACATAATAATAATAATATGAATATGTATATTACAAAAAAAAATTAAAAAAATTAAATTAACAATAATAATTATTACCATATCCATATATAATAGATCATATAAACAAAATACTAATCATATTTATGTCTTTTTCTTTTATCAGCTCATCATCGGGCTATGCACACTTCCACTACTGAGCAGCGCTTTTTGGTGGCCCAAAACAACGACGTAAGTTAGATATTCAGTTCGGTTATAAAATGTATAGCCTTGGTAACAACTTCAATTATCAATAGCAGTGAAACACCACGGGCTCAGGTACTACATCAGATTCCACTCACCTACTTTCGGACATACACATACCAGCCACTAAACGGAAACGCTTTTGGTGTACCGCTATTTGGCTTTGGAGCGGCACAGACACCACTGCTATCTGGTCGCCATTATGATCCTTATGCAATGACCAGTTATGCACGACGCCATGATGCTGCCGCTTCTAGTTATAAGACAGATGTAACTCCACCCTCGCCTGTAGGCAGCAGCTTGTCCAGCACAACGTCAGCACCCACATCAACAACAACGTCGACGACGACAACAACAACGCCGCCACCAACAACAACGACAACAACAACCACAACCAGCAGTACAACCAGCACACCTCCAGCAAGCAGCACTACGGAACCCTCATCTCCAATGCGCTATGCCACCTATAATGCAGAGTATCCCACTTACACTCGGCGTGTCAACAATTTGTATAATGCACGGCCACAGTATCCGTACCCCGACTATTTCAACTATCAGCCACAGAGCACGCTTTCTGAGAAGAGCGGGGCACGTATTCAATTCGTGCCCTGCATGTGTCCAGTCAGCATGCCCAGCATTTCCGGTCTGTCGAGTTTGGCCATGAATAGCGCCACCAGTACAGACAGGGATCGTCCAGCTGCCGTAGCCATTAACACTCCGCCAGTTGCTGTGCCAATTGGAGCTGCTGAGTCTTCTTCTGCGGAACAGAATATTGTCAACTTACAGGCACGTCACATTGAAAGTGAGGAAGCTGGGCTGGAAGACGAGGAGGCAGAAGCGTCCGATGAAGCAGCAGCTGCAGCAGATGCTACCGTTGATACAAAACTAGCCCCAGACACGCAGTACACAACGCCTGCTATTGAATTCACCAGTTTACTTTAGTTGTATTCCTTGTCACATCATAGTATTAGCAACGTCTTGACTGATTTGCGCTACTGCCTTGGAACTCAATTTCCAATGTCAGTTTCACATTTTCACCTTTTGTCAGCAATAAACTATTCGATAATAAATCCATAACGAGTATTTTTTTAAACTCTAGAAATTTAAGATTTTTTTTAAACGTTTTCACAGAGAAAACACAAACAAAGGCCTGTTTTATGTATTAAAGTTTGTATATTAATTATATATATATTTAAATAATGATATTTTCTATTTGACTGCTGCAAATTTTCCTACTTCAATAGTGAGGTTATTCATATCTATAGCAAGCGTCAACCATATACTCTGAATATCATGGCTCTGAAATTTGCTGTGACCCATGCGGTAATTGGGCCGGACAAACAATTGTATACACAGACAGAAAAAGAGAGAAATTATGTCCAATTTTTATGGTAATCTATATAAGTATATAGTTTATGGGATTGGAAAGGCTTTCTTTTGCTTATTCCATAATTTTCAAAGAATCAGTTAACTCTCATCAAAGCCAAACGTTTAATTTAAATTTGATTTTATAGACTTATATTTTTATGCAAATTGATTTCACACACAGACATGGAAAGAGTATTAATAATAAATACAATAATGTGAAAAAAAATTTTTTTTACTAATTGCAGTGAGTTATTTTCAACTATTATATTGTAAAATAATTGATTTTAATTAATCTATTTGTAATTGATTTCTACTGTTAAAACTAGTACAATTCACACAATAATCTGACGTGTGATGTTTGGATCAATGAAATACTTTTTTGGATTAGGTACACCATCCCCAAAATATATCCGAATAGTTGCAAAGCCGATTTTAAATTTTAAAAATATAATACAGACAAAAAATTAAATTATCATACAAGAGATTTACCCTACAAAAAAAAAAAATTAAATTTTCATGTCGTTAAAAGCCAGATAGGCAAATTTATAATGCTGTGAAAAGCCAGATAAACGCAACGCCGCTTACTGCATAAAAAAGTAGTGAAAAAATTCACTACGGGTTTTAACCTAGTTCAACTAGGTTCAACTAAGTAGTTGAAATCCAAAAGTACAAAAAAGTAATTACAATTCCATAACACATGAGCTGAATTTACTTTTTTTTTTTTGATGTATCAAAAACACACTGTTTTATCGACAAACGAGTAAGAATGTTGTATAACTTCCGTGTTTATTGTTCAATTTTAACGAAATTCACAACGTAGATGAATAATAGTATATTTAATATGTGTGCGAAAAAGAAAGAAGGGGTAAAAATTTATGAAAGCTGTTATTAAATGGTGCAGGCTAATCCTGAAGGAGGGTAATACGATTAACTTTTTAGCCCCTTTGCCTTTTTGTAAAAAAGAAGCAAAGCGGAGCTATTGGAAATGTGCAAAATTCAAAAGTATGTAACACATAGAAATAATCATCGGAGACCCCATAAAGTATATATATTCTGCATCAGGACGACAAGACGAGTTCATCTAGCCCTGTCCGTCTGTCTGTATGAACGCCTGTTTCTCAGAGATTATATGAGGTAGAGCAACGAAAATTTGAATCTAGATTCGTTATGTTCCTAGACTATACGAGTTTGTTTTAGATTTTCGAATTTCCTCCCCTGACCCCCGCAATTTGCAAAAATCGATTATAAGGTACAATTTTCAACCGATCAAATTTCTTTTACGCACACGTATTAATTTATTCATCGTACGTCTAAGTACGTGCAGAACTGTGTGTATGTATGAGTATGTGTGTGTATGGCTGTATATGTAGGCAAAGGGGCTCTCGTAGTCGGGTACACTCGACTACAGACTTGTTACTTGTTTCATATGTTTTTTTGTTTTGGCTTCTTGAAATTTTATATTCACAGTAGTTCAAAACGGCGAGTACAGCTGACTGATAACATGTACAATTTAACATACTTCTTCGAGCTGTCTATATATCGATTCAGTCCGTTGAATTATCCACTGGTGCACAAAAAGAAAGTTTAAATTAAATTAACCTTGGTAGTATGTATTAGATTTGCTCCTGGTTAGAGTTCGTGGCGATATAAAAGCTTCATAACGATGTAAAAAGTTCGTGGCGGCGTAAAAAGTCGGTGGTGATATAAATAACTCAACGCGATTTCTTTTAGTCAAATTTCCATAATTTTCTCAAAGAATGAAAATTAATTTATTTAAATATGCTCCATTATAATTAAGAAATTTTCTCCAATATTCGGGTAGACCTGTGTTCGAAGAACCTTAATGGTCTCTGGTAAAATGCTAAAAACATTTTCACAAGCTTTTTCTGATTTCACTTGCATAAATGATAGAAAGAGAGAAAGCTATTTTTAGACTTGCCGAAGGTTCCAGCACCAGAGCTCGTTTTTTGTTAATTATTAAGCTTAGAATATAATATTAGACCTAATATTATAAATAAATAAATATTTTTGGACTATATTGTGGTTGAAATAAAAAAATACTAAATATTACTAATTTTAATGGGTCATTAAAAAGGTGTCAATTGATAATATGACCATTCCTTTCCAGTCTTGCATTCTTTTAAATGCATGTCCCAACCCACTTTTGCTCATCTACGAACTGTTTATTTCAACACTAGTTATGGTACGCTTAAGAAATGCATTTTAATTGCATTAAGAAAGCAATTTTTGTATTAGATTATAAAATAAAAAGGTATATCATTCATTAAATAAAATACTGACTGATTCCCTTTTGATAACCCAATTGAAGATATATGATATCTTTATATAAATTTCAGTGATGTATATAGCTGGTCAAGTAAGCTCTTACTCTATATTAGTAATCATATTTTCAATAATCCCACAGTAAATATAAGTGAAATTTACTTCGCTACGACACAGTGCATTTGTGTTCTGGAGTGTCTAAATATATTATATATATTATCCATTTTTGATAAAAATTTATTCAAACTCTACTTAGAGTTATGGGTTTAGTTATATACATATAACTTTTACTATTTGGACTGTTTCTGTTTAAAAGTACATAAACATGCAGTATGTATGCAACATTCATGCAAAAAATAAAATTGCAGCAGCAACTTGTAAGCTGAGGGACAAGTTAATATATAAGAAGGATGGCAGATTGTCAGGATTCTATCGACTTAACATGTTGCTTTGATGAAAGAAAAAGAGAAGAGAAATAGAAATGCATTCATTTTTTTTTACAAATCGTAAAGGATATACTGAGCCAATAAAAATATCCTTAGCAAGGATACTTTTACATACATATTTAAGCACATACGAATGCTGCTTATATTCGCTTCACATTCTGCTTCTTTGCTGCTGTTATGACAAATTTGTAAGCAGTTGTAAAGCAGTAGTAAATTTTAATACTCTTAAGGAGTTATATGATTATAAAGTTTTTACATGCTGAAGTGAAAGTTATTTTTATCTCATTTTAAAACTTGAACTGTTGTTTTGTGCTATAAACTCTTACAGCTTTTGGCTTAAAGCAATTATTTGAATTTGTTTTCTATTTAAATGTTAGTGCATCATTTAAGCTGAAAATTTAGCAAAAGGTTTTAGTTTTTTATTTTATTTTATGCTGTATAACTTCCAATTGAATTTATATTATTTGATGCGGTCTATGATATGGTTATATTGGTGATTAATTTGCGAAACTAAAGTGCAAAAGCAAAGTCAAAATTTATTCAGCACACAATACACATATGTATGCTAACCATAATACTGTATAATCCTCTGTCTACCCTCATACTACATACTGAAACCTTGTTGCTTGGATTTCTTATTGAATTTTTGAACAATATTTGATGCAGGTCGGAACTTCATAGAAAAACATAATTCCAATTTGCTGTTTAATAAAAGTATTCTTTGAGATATTCCATGTGTTGTTTTACCTAGATTAAAATTGCAGTTCAGGTTGAATAAACACTTTTAATAAATTTAATTATTTATATTTATTGAATTGATTCCAAGTGAACCATTCCAAGCAGATTATCCAATGCGAAAAGCTGCAAATCGTCCAAAGAGGGCGCTGCCAGAACAGGTGTTGCCTAATGAAGCAGTTAACAGCTTTTGGGCCGTCTGAATAGGAGAATACTGTACTTAAAATGACAATAAAAGTAATAATAACAATAACCAAAACAAATACGTGATTATTTGGTATGTTTGTCTCAGCACAAAACAAACAATTTCTTGTTTTTCTTTTTCTATAGTATATACCAAAAGAAAATAACTTGTTTAGAGTTTTTATACACTTATGATTTGCTTTTTATTGGTTCATATAATTCATCAATTACATTTACACATACATAAATATATAGGGTAATACTTAACGCATTCTGCGTGATTTTTACTAACTTCTTTTGCCATTTGCACTGCCAAATTTACGATATGCAAACTGGGTCTTAAGTGCGTTTTGTTTCAAATCTTTCCCTTTATCTAAATGTAAATTTTTACTTATACTATTAATATTCATATATAGTGTATAATTTTGTTTTTGTTTTTAATTTAATTTTTGTTTATTTTTATTTCAGTTGCTGACCAATTAACAATTACAATTACATTTATATAGATCTATAGATGAAGTTGTGCTTTAAAGTCTTTCAAGTAGAAATGAATGTAATATGTAAAGAAACATTCGCATTTTTGAATATAATTATTCGAGTGTGTGTGTGTGTGTGTGTACATTTTAAAATTTCCTTTTTTTTTGCTTTGTTATCCAATATTAAAAAAAAAGTTTTGGTTTTTTGTTGTTTTTTTTTTTTGTTTAAATTTAAGCATAAAAATTATATAATTATATATATATATATATAAATATATGTATATATATATAGTTTATTTAGTTAAATACAATTAATCAAGAGAAAAATATATAATCAGTCATTTAAGTTATAGATATACATACATATACAATACACAAAGAGTATATAAACTATAGGTTAGACATACATATACAATCTGATTAATCTGATATTGAGTTAAACAATTAAAATGTATACACTAGAATTATGTAATGTTATGTAATGTATCTATGCTTAGTTTGCGCTGTCCTCTTACGGACACGATGCCCCTCTCATTTCTCATTTAGTACATTACATATACACATGCATATATCAATATATATATATATATATATATATATATATATATATATATATATATATATATATATATATATACATATGTATATGTGTATACTTGAAACATTAATTATTAATACACCTAAACATGTATACACATATATATATATAAGTATGTATTTCTGCGACTTAGTGCTAAAATATTTATTATATTTTTGCAATTTCTTTTTCTTTTTCAATTGTTTTGTGTTATGAGAGAAAAAAATTTGTGGGTTTTTTATTTATTTTTTGTATTATTTGTGTGTTTCTTCTGTGTTCTGTGTTGCTTGTAATTTGTGTTTTAATTTGTGTCTTAAATGCTACACATTGCATTTATATGGCCTATAAGTATTTATAAGCGAACACACGCATACTTATTATGTCAAACACATTAAAAGCTTCTCAAAAAGAATTAAAAAAAAAAAATTATATATATTTTTATATATATATATATATTTTTTTTAATATATATACTAAATTTTGTTCTCATCTTAACTAATTCGTATGATGTGAACATATGTTTTAACATCATTTGATATCAATTGATATCTGCCTAACATGTTTTTCATATTATATCATTATCATCATTGGATATGCTATAATTCATTATTTTTCTACTTTAGTTTTTCGTTTTTGTTTTTGTTCGGTTTTTTCTTTTTCTTTTTGTTGTTTTTGTATTTGTTGTTCTGCCTTTTTGCGTTTGCCAAACTGTTTGCAACAATTGCAGTTATTCCCACGCCTAGCTAATACGCTTAAATCGTTCGGGTAACGTGCAACAAGTAACAAGCAACTTGCATCCAAACATTATACATAAAATATTATTGTTTGCCTTGGATGTTGTTACAATATATAGCATAAGTCGTTTGTTTTTGTTTGTTTTACATAATTATTAACTAAATATTAAGTATTAAATATAATGAGATTACACAAGGCTAAAATATAAATATGCAATCAGCCAACATTCAAATTACATTCAAAAAAACACATTCAAAATACATTCAAAAAGCACATTCAAAATACATTCAATACGAATTCATGTAAATTATTCAACACATTCAGACAAATGAACACATATAGATATAGTCGATATAGAAATCGAGCAAAAATTTACGTATCACAAGTTTTTGCTCTCAATAAATTGTTAGTTAATTACTAAATGGGCGTGGCAGACAACGGACGCAGAAATAAATTAATTAAATATACAATACAAAAAAAAACAAACTATTATATATATTAAAAGTACAAATTATTAAAACTTATAATTAAAATTGGGCTGGGTCAGTGGTACAATTTAAAAAAAAAAAACTAAACGTTGGTAAATCTCAGATCTCTCATACTAAAAGCTATAAATAATATACGTAGTATAGATAACTATTAGAGCTAATTATCCATATAGCAGGGCACCAGCAACAGCACAGCATACGTCAGAAGCTCGCATATACACTCTCACACATACGCACACATACACAGACAGACATACAGATTGTAGTTGGAATCACAGGATATCTGCTAAAGAGGATTGAAGTTTGTGTGTTATGTGCGTCCATTCAGTATTATGGAGTGATTGCTTAAACGAATGTTTCCCTAATAACGGTGCTGCTGCGACTGGTGCATTGATCTTAGAATTCTGTTGATTGTCAGACAAATGAGGAGAAGCCGGGCAGTGGAGCCCTCGATCTGGCCATATTATTAACAATAATCTGACCACCATTGAGACTCATCACTGCGCTGCCCTCCGGTTCGGAATCTGTATAGCTTGAATAATTGCGCACTGGTTTTGTCTTCTTCCACGATTGCCGCAGTGAATCATTCACATTAGCATAATGATTAACAAATGAATGCGGATCGCTGCGCACGCTCTCGTTCTCACTCTCCGAATGCTGCAAATGAAGCAAAAGAATCGCATAAAGTTGAGAAATTAATCGGATGTTAAGAATCTAATTGAACTTACCTGAGAGGCCTCTGAGCTGCTCACTTCTGATGGCTTCTCAGTTACGCTGCTGTCATCAGGATTTTCATCATAACATTTAAGACTCTCCTCATCGCTATGATATGCTACCGAGGCAGGTGATGGTCTTGGAGGACTCTTGCCCAGATGTACATTTGCCGGCGGTCGATTAGTTGATTTGCGACCCAGTGTGCCCAGAGTGCCGCTACGCAGTGTGCCCACACTGTTGAGTGTGCCTGTGCCGACACCGTGACGTGAACGATATAACTCTAGGGCCAACTCTTGTCGTTCATCAATTGACATGGCCATGGACTCCTCCAGTGTTTTCTGTGCCTCTTCTAAAGAATCACATAAATAAATAAATTTATTGATTTATATTGAATTCAATACAATTTAGATAGATTTTGTACTTACGTTTGTATTTGTAGCTCTTGCTCTTTACACAGAGCACAGCAATAACCATAACAATGATGACTATCGATGTGGCAGCCAATGATACCATAAACCAGGTTTGCCTATAAAATGGCTTATGCTGCAAATATCCATACTCCATATGCAATTTTGAGGGTGTCAATATGGAGTCCTTAGAGTAAAGTGGATGTGAGATTCCATACCGATTGTACGCAATAACACGGAATGTATAAGCCGTCGATGGCATCAATATATGATAGCTGACTGTGAAATCCTGCATTGGACCCTTATTAGTCTGCTCTATTTTCGTCCATCTCGAATCATCTGCGAATTGCCAAGCATTGGATGAGTCCAGATGTCGGTCACATTTCGTTAATGCCAATGTGCATCGAAGTGGAAGTGCTTTAGTTATGCGGCCAATTACGGGTTAATACTGGTATGTTAGTATTCACTTAAGCTTTAAATACCCACAACATCCAAATTGGTATTAAGCGTATAAAACTTATTATGTGTTTGGGTCCAACCAAAACAAAAAAAAAACATGTTACAATCTTTGATGCCAATTTTTCTAACTCAATGCCAAAACTCTTACGAAATTTGCCAAATTTAACAAAGCACTAAATGAGCAAGCTCAAAATCTACTAGTTTTATTATTCGAAAGTCAGAAGTCAATTAATATTATTCTTTGCAATCAAGAAGTTACAATAGAGAAGTCCATTAAGCTCTCCTATATTATTATTTATTAACAATGATAACACAAGGATATATTCAATGTTTAGCCAATTTAAGCAAATGTTGGCATTCATTTGAGTTCCTTTGGAAAATTTTTAGCAGTTTTTGTTGCTCTTCGAATTGAACAAAATGCATTGAAATTGGCAGAAGTTACATAAAACTAGTTCATAATAAGGAAAGTTTTTTCACATAAAAAGAAAGTTTTCCTTTTCTTTCTTGCCTTTGCTGCTATTCGTTACAATGAAAACGCCAGAATAGACAACAATACAGCGCAAACATTGGTAATATTTTTTTTGTTATTTTCGAGTATTAACCCTTT
Source organism: Zygothrica quintamaculata (assembly GCA_037044455.1). NCBI lineage: Eukaryota > Metazoa > Arthropoda > Insecta > Diptera > Drosophilidae > Zygothrica > Zygothrica quintamaculata. The sequence goes on along the minus strand of JBAMBS010000822.1, from coordinate 217,539 downwards.
TGTGTAGAAAGAATAACAGAAGGCGAAGAGTTATTTGTATGGAAGAATAGAGTATTATAATATGCGACTAAGCTCTAAACGAAGTCAACGCTGTCAATATATAGTGCGGATTATACCAAATTGAATATAAAAATATATTAGGTTTAGTATTATTACAGATTTTAAGTTAATAATTAACAAATCTGATTTCACGCTAGATTTATTAAGTTATTCATTATTATCTAATAAAGGTATAATACCTTTATAACTCTTCTAAAACTGCATCAGACTATTCTGAAAAATGAACTTGGCATCAAAGTAATTGTTTATCGTATTAGTATGATAGTTGATAAATATTATAATGTGAGTGTATTAGGTGTTTGGTAGGTGTATTAAGATAGAGAGTTCTGTTACAATACATAGAATTTTGGATAGCAATACTTACAAACAAAGGAGGCATCTTCTTTTTCTAATCAAGCGCAAGCATGAAAAATGGTGTTACATAAGTTTTTTTTGTATTGAGAATTTCAAAAAATGCCAAAAAGTTTGGAACAGTGCACCAAAGAGTATAATAGAATAAAATAGAAATCAAAATATAAATAATAAAAGTTGAAAGAAAATTTATAAATTATTTTAGAAGACCCAAAGAGAACACCATTCAATCATCCAATTACCAATAAATATATAAAATATTTCCATATAATACTTACCGCGCTTCTTTGCTTCAATAAGGTAGCCCAATATGGGGCCACGTCCGGAGGGTCCATTGATCCAATGCATATCGACGCTGGATAGCGTCTTGCTAAGTATGAGATCTCGTGGTGCTACGGGAGAGCCATCTTGTGGTCCAGTGGTTACATTTTCGCTTACAGCGGGTCCATAGTCAATAGTCTGGGCGCGTACTGTAAACGTATAGGTAACCTCCTCCTCCAGATTCTGTACGCGAAGCGTTGTATTTGACACCTTCTGTTTGACCTGTTTGCTAAACTCTATAATACAATAAAATAGGATTAGGATTTAAAAATGAAAATGGTTTCTGATATGTTTGTAAGTTTAGCTTACTCTCGTTCTCCTCAGTGGTTTCATAGGTCACTAGATAGCCAAGGATTTCTCCATTAAGTAGTTTAGGTGGATCCCAGGTGACCTCCAAGCTTTGCATGGTGATGTCGGTGAAGCGCAAATTGAGCGGTGCACTAGGTACACCCTGCAGTGTTTTGACCATTACTGGAGCAGAGCGTGGGCCATCACCAGCCGGATTGAAGGCTAGCAGCTGTATACGATATTCGGTGTATTTGTCGAGGAAGACGAGACTATGGGATGTAGCAGTACCGGCGACAACTTCAATTTCCTCCTCCCACTTGCGTCCTGGTTCCAAAGCTTGTGGTGAATAGGTGACCAGGTAAAATATTTTGTAACCCAATATATCGCCGTTCTGCATGCTCTGCTTAAGTGGCTTCCAGCGTAGACGCACCTCGGTACTGGATATGGAAGCAGCATCCACAGCACGTGGCTCTCCTGTGGGCACTGCCTCACCCACATAAACAGCCATTGGTGGTGTTACTGGACCCGGACCTTGTGAATTGAATGGAAGCACCACAATCTCATAGTTTCGATCCTGTTGCAGATTCGATAGCACCACACTATTAACATTAATGCCCAGAACATCTGTTTTTGGTGTCGACTGTAAAGCCGTGGGGAAGTCAGAAAGCTGTTGATACAATATACGATATCCACCAGTTGCTGAATCTCCATTCCAAACGCTTGTCTCCAAGGCATTCCAGTGCACACGCACCGATGTTGTCGTTATGGGCACCACCTTCAAGGTACCCACACCAATGGCTGGTGCAGCGGGCAGTGTTCGTACCACAATGCTCTCCTGACTGAACGCCGAAGGACCCAAGTCATTTGTAGCTTGTATGCGGAACTGGTATGTGGTATGTGGACGAAGGCCCAGCGCTGTATACGAGCTGACCAATGGATCAACGCGTTCTGGCAATGGTTGCCAAGGACCTTCATTTTCACGCATGTTCACTGTATAGTAACGAAGTGGAGCAAACCCATCTCGTCCCGGTGTCCAGTTGAAAGTGATCTGAGTGGCTTGTATCTGACTGCGCGAAATCTGTGGTACCGATGGAGCCTGCGGTCTATCCCTATTGTTGGTGGTATACACTAGCACTGTGGCTGTCTTGCCCCAGCCAAGACGAGTCTGCGCGGTCACACTGAAGCTATAATAGCGCTCGGATAGCAGCTGTGTCGCTCTGAAGGTACGATCCGAGCGAGGAAACTCGTGACTATAATTCAGATTGCTGCTGCCATTGAGTGTATAGGTAACCTGAAAGGCAAGGATAACGCCATTGGGATCTTCTGGTTCTTCCCAAATAATGCGAGCCGTGGAGAATGTGACGTCTGGAAAGACGACATTCGATGGTATACCCGGCGTGTCCTCAAAGGTCTCTACCTGTATTGGGGGCGTACTCAGTGCTCCGTCTCCTAGTCTGTTGTATGCCAAAACTTGTACATGGTAGACGACAAACTTCTTGAGCTCCGTTAATGTTGTAGTAAAGGAGCAATTGTTGGGTATGGTCTTGGAGAGTATTGGTGTACTAGTGTGATCTGCGGGGGCATAAAACACTTTGTATCCTTCGATCTGTCCATTGCGATGATGACGCGGCACTTCACCCCAACGCACTACCACGGTTGTGGATGAAGTGGCATTAGCCATAACGTCCAACGGTCCATAGCTAGGTGTGGCTTCGCGTGTACGTTCCTCGGCCGCATTGCTGGCACGTGAGCAACCCACATCATTGCAAGCATAAATGATCACCTCGAAAAGTGTCCATTCATCCAGAAAATCAAGCACATGTGAATTGGCCGTATGATCCTCTATGAGAATACTTTGTATTGCGCCTTTGACGACGGCCGCATGGCGATCTACCTGTCGATAGGTAACATTATAGCCACGAGGATTTCCGAACCATTCCGTTTGCTGTAGTGGTATCCAACGAACCCGCAATGCTTGTGCACTCATGGCACGCACAGTAACATTGAAGGGTGCATGCATGGGACGTGCTTGTATGGTCTGAAAGTCCTTGGTAGCCTCAGAGGGGCGAGAGCTGCCTACTACATTGGTGGCACTTAGACGTAGTCGGTACTGTGTGAAGGGCATTAGTCCTGTTACGGTGAGAGTTTCTGCATCCGGATCACTGATCTCACATATGGTAAACCAGGTCATATTGCGCGCTGTTTGCGCTTCGACCTTCCATTTGGTAATACTCGAGTTGCCATCAAAGCCTGGCGTAAACTGCAGCACCACTGAGAATGCCTCAATGTTGGAGAGTGCCAAACTAGTCGGTGCATGCGGTAGTACTGGTTCCACACCCGACTGAATGGTTGCGGTCTTGGGTGTACCACTGCCAATTCTCGTCCAAGCACAAATCTCAAACCAATAGTGTGTAGTTGCCTGTAGTTCGTTGACTGTTAGTTGTGTGTCTTCGGCGGTTAGATTAATGAACTTCATGGTCTCCGGACGATCCTTAACCTGATATCGCACTGTATAGCCTGTGAGGAAGCCATTTGCATGTCGTGGCGGTGCCCATAGCACTGTAACAGAGCGATCAGAAACATCATCAAAATGCAAGGCTGTTATCTCATCAGGCACATCCTCTTTAGTCTTCACCGGAACGTACTGACTGGTCACACCATCACCGGGATCCGTAAAGCATAGGACAGTCATATTGAAATCGGAAAACTTGTCAAGGCCATTCATTATGGCCTTCTGTTCGGCCAGCGGATCAATCAGACTTGGTGGTACTGTCATCATGCGTTTCTCCACGTCACGTAACTCCCCATCGACGTGACGTTTCTGCCAGGCCTGTATCTTATAGCCTTGATTGATGCCATTGATTTGTTGGGGATTTGGTGGCTTCCAACTGATCTTTATGGCCGTTGAGTTCACTGCTTGCACTTGCACATTTGTTGGCGGTGCTTCGGGTACACCTTCCTTTGTCTTTATCTTCGATCCCTCAGTATAAACTCCTACGCCCATATTATTATAAGCAGCAATTTGCACAACGTAATCCTTCCAGGTGATTAGTTCTTGTATCAAAAAGTTCCTTTGCGCTTCGTTGGTAATATTCTGATATGACCAGGGTACATTATTATAACCATAAAGTCGATAGCGCAATATATAGCCCAAAATTTGACCATTACGTTGCTCCTCCAATGGTGGTTGCCATTGTGTTATAATCTCTGACATAGATCTGGCTGAACCCACGAAACCAACTGGCGGTCCCGAAGGTGCTGTTAAATTTTATTAACAAATTAAATAAATTATTAAAAACATTCAAAAAATTAATGTATAAATTTGTGCATAGATTTCAATACATATCAAAAGAGAGTTAATATCTGGAAAATTCTTTAGGTTATATACCTCGGTACAGTGGCAACTCTACGCGCATTTGTTCATCAAAAGCGGGCGCAGACGATGTTTGATGTTTGACGACAACGATAGCAGTTAGAAGTACAATATACATATACATTGTTATATAGCATTAGTTCTATACACTAAATATACAAGATGTACGAGTACGAGTACAATATGCGAAATTAAAAATTTGCTGCACTTGGCAACTCTACAAAATGAATATGAATACTCAAATTATGCATACAATATTTACAACAAAGAGGGAAACGAAAACAAAAAAATAGATTACATATAAAGAAAAAAAAAAAAAAAAAGTTTAATTAGGCAAATTTTTAAGCTTAAATTTAAATTAAATTTAGTTAATTGAATTTATATTATCCTTATGAACCTTATAGCTGTGCTTATAGATCGATTCTGTCTATATTCAAATAAATTATTAAATTTAAAACAAAGTTGAATTGTGTGTGGATTTGTGTATAGGAAGTAAGTAACATATATATATACATGTTATATATATATATATATATATATATATATGCCTGATACTCTAGCTTATTTATATATATAAGGATAAAAAGTCTATATATTGTATGTTATAGGAATTAAGGATAGATATTCAATACTGTAATTGAACAAGTTCTCTGTTAAGCTGAGATTGAATATTAATATATATTATATGAAATTGATCCTAAACTGAAAAAAATGTTCCGCTATTTACTATTTAATTAACAGAATTGTTAGAAGATATTTGAAGATATTTCCATTTTTATCTTCTTTAGCTTGAAGTAAAGTTTTATAAATCGTTAATTAATATGCGGAAATTAAAGTAATTTTACATCAACAAAAATGTTTGAGTAATTTACAATAAGGATACGCTGTAAGGATACCTTTTAATAAATTTCCCACCCCAGCTGGGCATTGTGTCCTGCGATTACCATTTAATTCGTTCAATGAATCATGACTAAGCTGAACTGTGCTTGACATCATGTTTGGCCAAAGTTAACGACAAGGATTTCTCTTAACAAGGACAAGCAAATGCTAACTAAAAGTTGTGCCAAAGTCATCAAAAAAACCAATGTATATTATATTGATTAACAGGTGCTCCAATAAGTTTTTTACAAAATATCCTTTAAGCTCAGAAAAAAAAACTTTGAAAATATTCTTGTTGGTGGGATTAAGTTAATCAATTTCCTTAGATACTTTAAAAACTGTGACAAGGATGAAGTTGTAAAAAGAATTTACTTAAAACTTTACAATTATTAAGTATATAGATAACAAGTTCTTAATTGCGTTTTTTTACTACTAATTAACTAAAGTAGAACGAACTAAATATAAAGAAAAATAATTAAAAGCTAAGCAATAAATCTATGCAGTAAACAAAAGAATTCAATACAATAAATGAAGTTCAAAATCGCAGTTGTTTTACGATAAAAAAAAACATAAGAGAAAGGTGGAAAGGATCTATTATTTATGTACATACATATAATTGTATTATGTATGTACATATGTAGAGTGTTGTAGCACTTACCTTCTTGTGGCAACTCGACAATGTTACTTGGCTCAGATGGTGAACCCTCGCCCACACGATTTATAGCACTAACACGGAACTGATAGACGGTGGCTGCCTTAAGATTCTCTAGCAAAATCCAACGTTGTTCGGCTGAAACGTTGCTCAGTTCGGTGATCCAATTGAGCAAAGGATCGGGAACTGGACCTACAAATTTTTCTGTGATGTTAATGTGTTGAAAAACGTAATAGAATAGTAATAGTGATAGTAAGAAAGAGCAAATGAGAGGATATAAGAGAAGTAGAAGTAGAAGTGGAAGTAGAGATAGAAAGAGCAAGAGAGAAGGAGCGAAAGGAAAATAGCGAGCGAAAATTATAAAATGAGCGGGACATTCGAGCGTCGCATTAAATGTGGAGTTTAGAAGAGTTATTGATATTGAGTGAGTGGGTGAGTGAGTTGAGTTATGATAGTGAGGTCAGTATGAGCAGTAATATGTTAGATGAATCAATGAGTGTGATGAGTGTTGAGATGAATAAAATTTCCGATAAATTCCAAAGTGTGGTGAGTGGTTTTTTTTTGGTTTTTGTTTTTGTGATGTGTTTGCAAAATTAATGTGCGAAATAAGTAAATAAAAATAATAATATAAAATTAGTAAATTAATATTAAAATGTACAATTATATAGATACAATATATGAGCAAAGATTGTAAAAAAAAATTATGTATATAAATTACAGAAAATATATATGATAATAATAATGTGAAATATTGAATGTTTATTACGGTACACGGCGCATATGTTACGTCAGAGTTGTTGTTGTTGTGGTTGTTGTAGTTACAGTTACAGTTGTAATTGTAGTTGTTGTTGTAGTATAAAGTAAGAAGTGGGAAATCAAGAAATTTATTGTAAAATAGTAGAAAAAACAGAGCATAAAAGAGAGAGAGAGGTAGAAGAAAACAAATGTATCAAAATATTGGTAATTTATATTTTGTTTTTTTTTTAAATATATATTTTGTTATTGTTGTGTTTTTTTTATATAGAAAGTCTTTAACAACATATAAATAAAAAGTGAACACATGTATTTAGTAATTGTAATTTGTAATAATTTATGTGGTCAATTGTGTGTATAAGTGTTCTTTAGCTGTTGCTGTTTTTGCTGTTGTGTTGCTTTATCTGTATTGCTGTGTTGTACACGTGTATATTGTAGTTTATGTACATGTTTTTCTAATTACATGTTACCCTCAGGGGCAGGTCTCAATCAGAGATATAGTATAGCATACACATGGTGCTTGCTGCTTTCTGGTTTCTACTTGCTGCTTGTGTTTGTACGATAAATCAAAATCCAATATCACATAACCATAACCAACTAGAGAGCGGTAACCCCAACAAAAGTGTATGGTGCAAATGAGTGGCAGATGCAATACTTACCCAATTCGGATACCTCACGTCGCTGTATAATAAATTTGGATATTGGACTGTTCCCATCGAAGCCTGGCGTCCAGGATACATTAATGGTACGCTGTCGTGGTTCCGCCAGACGTACTACCTTAACATTACTGGGCGGGAATGGTAGCTCAATGACGCTCAAACGTGCTGCTCGTGTCTCATTTCCACCCGGTGAGGTTACAACGCATGCATAGCTACCCACATCGCTGGCCCTTACTGCCTGAATCTCTAGTTGTCCATCGGCCTGGACTCCGATACGCTGTGAGTTGCTTATGGGTGCCGCCTGATTTTCTCGATACCAGTCAATGTTGTATGGTACAGTGGGGTCACTGGACACTTTACACTGCAACGTTGCGGTCAGTCCAAGCAATACGGTTGTATCCACTGGTGGTTGTATGATTTGTGTTCGCACTACAGCAACATACACAGATATGCATAAGAAGAGAAGAAAAAGAGACAGAAAAAATATATATTAAAGAGTAATAAAAATTAAAGAAAAAAGACCAAAAAAAAATGACAGCCTAAGGAACTGAAAGAAAAAGATGAAACCCATTCTGTGCTGACGGTAAAGGAAATTAGGTTTTAAGGCTTTATACAAAAAGTAAACTGCACACACACACACATACTGATACGCACTATATATATGCATATATATATATATATATATATATATTTATATATATTTTACATATTCATCTACTTTCTTCTGTATTCTATATGCATGTTTTTGGTGGCTTTTCAGTCACTTAGCCGCTATGCATCAAAAGAGTTCAACGTGCTCCAACAGACTTTGTCTGATCGGGGAGTATGGAGGCTCCGGCTTTGGGTCTAGTTCCATTGCCTGTTGGACGCTGGTTTTGGTTGGTTTTTGACTCTTTGCTGCTTTGCTTCTTTGTCGACTATGTCGACCTTTGCTGTTCGTTTGCTGCTGAATGCCGCAGCCTCGTTTGCATATAGTGCACATATTTTTGATTACCGTTCGCTTCATGCGCTGGATTTAATGGTATACAAAACAGAAAACTGAGCACATACACATGTATATATAAATATAGAGACAGCAGAAAGGGTATTGCATTGTCCCTAGCCCAATTAGCAGATACTGACATGACCTTTAAAAAGGCCCCCTCCATCTTCCTAGACTTTTTCACAGTCTGTTGCCAAAATATTGAATCAACTTTAATGAAATTCATATGAAAAACCACAATGTGTCTAGTGTTTTAGTTGCTATTGTTGTTGTTGTTGTTGTTGTTGTTGTTGTTGTTGTTGTGTGTGTCCCAACATTGATGACATTATTGTTATGTATTAATATTGGACCCAAATGTGTTTTAGCTGATTTGATGCCTCACTTCATGGTGAGGTTTGGTGGCTGCCGTTGCAACTCTGTGGAATGTTTCATGGCTGAGTAGTTGCGCTTGTGGTTATATCTCGACAACGACAACGACAACAACAACAACAACAATGTAGTCAACATTAATGTTATTGTTACTATAACTGTCACACACAACATTGTTGTTGTTCTTCTGTGTGTGTGTGTAATTGTGTGAACTGAAAGCCTAAGGAAGCATACGACCAAATCACCTTTGTAGCATACATTAGTGCGCTTTGACTAGGTTCACAGTTAAACAAATACTTTGTATTACTATTTGCAACTAATATTCTGTATAGAGTTTAGATTTCATTTGTTTAAATTGTTACGTTTACTATGTAGCAGTTATGACGATATGTTGCTGCATGCCAATATTTGTTAAACAACAAGTTTAATACGTTAGCATTATTATTCTGGGAACAGTTTAACAAAAATTTAGATATATACGATTTTTATATATTAATCATATTATAATTGTCTGTGTAGTAAGTGCATTGTATTGTTATTACTTACCGAGTACAGTTAGATAGGCTTCACCTTTGACACTGCCAGCCTCATTGGCACGCACACATATATAGAGGCCACCATCGGTTGCACGTATATTTGAGATAAGTAAATCACCGGATTCAAGTATTTGTATACGACTCGAGATTTCGACCAGTTGAGTTTCTAATATTCATTTGTAACGTTCATTTATTCATTCATGTTCCAGCAAGCAATTAAGTGGATAAATTCAGCATAGTTGCAGTTGCAATTGGAGTTGCAGTTACGGTTAGCAATTTAGCAATTATTTTGGAGTTGGGTTATGGTAAATGTTTAGCAAAATAAAAAAAAAACAACAAAAAAATAATAAGATTAGCAAATTACTTTAAATTAAGTTAAATTAATTATAAGGCACAATTAAACACATGCATATATAATATATATATATATTCATATATATATATATATATTTGTTGTCGCATTATTTACCATTGTAGATCCAGGTTATGTTTGGATTGGGTGCACCCACAGCGCGGCATGAAATGGTTGCATCTTTTCCATCCAATGCGGTCACATTCTGTGGCGGTTGCTCCATAACGGGTGCTGCAGCTGTGAAATAAATCAATTTATGTTTAATATTTATAAATTTTAAGGCTCTCTGTTACAATTGTTAAGTTAAGTTCTATGTGTGTGCAAGTATGTATCTATATAGTATAGTATAGTATATAAATATATATATATATATATATATATACAAAAAAGGAATAATAGTGCAACTATTACTAGTTTATATTTTGAACAGAAAGTTGCAATTTGTGTTGCAATTTTGAGCAAATACTTGGCAGTTGCCACATGGCAAGTGGCATGAAGTTGAGTTCAATAACTGTTGCAATGTTGCAAGTGGCTTATTGACTCTATGCCACGCCAATGCGTGTTTTGTTATAGATAATAATGTAGTTACAATACACACAAAAAAGTGCAATGAATTTGAATATCAATTTAATTTACAATTTGTTTTTCTATTTTTTTTGTTTTTTGTTTTGAACTATTATTGTTTAAATCTTTAGTAAATACTAAAAAAAAATTTCTCTAGGCTTTATTAAATATTAAATAAAAAGAATTTCCATAAAATATTTTGCATAGCTTACAAAATTCTAAATAAATAAAAATTCCTTGCAAAAATATAACAAAAATGTTTCAATTTCATATAAGAATTTATGTAGGTGGGTGTTTGTGTGTGTGTGTGTGTGTTTGTTGTGTTGTGTATTGAGTATAAATATGAAATGAATTCCTATTGCTACAATTCAATCATCTAATTTACAAAATTTCTAATCTAAATAAAAATTTACTCCTTTTATTTTAAAATTAAATCAAAAGCCTAATATTGCTTTAAAGCAATGCAAGAAACGTATGCAAATTCCCTAAGCTATGGCAAGTTTTTATAAATATTTTTTTTATCACTTAATAACATGCATACTATATATATATATAAATCGATTTAAGTTTCAATTCAGTTGCAATTTTGTCTCAAATTTATTTCTGCTGCTTGAGCTAAATCAACTGAAGGATTAACTTTAGTATCATTGAAGGATCAGTAAAGTTAATATATATATTTATATATTAGTAAGAACAGGCAGCAGAGTACATTGGCTTTTGAGCCAAATGAATTGTTAGTCCAAAGTATACAGTTTTAGTAGAGCAAAAAGTAGCAAATAGTTTATATATAATGGGATCAATGCTTGGCAGTTGAAAAATGTGCTGGAAAATTTAAGAAAATTAACATCATTCATTATAATCGACTTGCAGCATTGTCGCTTATTGTTAACGCAACGGACACATCCTGTAAAATAAAAAAGTCACCAGGACTCGCTGTATAATAGATGATTCATTGATGCTTACAATGCTTGTTCAAATACATCTTATATGTATATGTGTGTGTGCCTGTGCGTGTGTGTGGGCATTGTGTGTATATACGTGCAAGAAATTTTAAAGCAGAAAAAAATAGCAATCCGTTATGCACTCTAATAGTAAGGAAACAAATACATAGGACTGTGTCTGCTTTAACAATATAATTATATAGATTATATATATATATACTATATGTATTGGGTCATTAGTTAATATATTTTATATGCCCTTTGCCATTATTGATTGGCGTAGGGTATCCGTGGCAGGGTTATGATGTTTTGAAAAAAAAGGAAAGAAAAAAATATATGTAGAAGATATGCGGGTTAACTGTGTTAACTGAAACGTTAAGCAGAGGAAAGCAGAAAAGTGAAAAAGTAAGAGTTAAGTGACTAAAAGGAAAAATACAACAACAGAGAGAGAGAGAGAGCTACTTTTATTACGATTAAAAGTTAAACGTTTATTGAATAATAGCTTAAGTAGACCCTAAGTGTTCTTGAGACAAGGATGTTGCAACAAGCTTAAGAAAATATGCCAAGGATACGCTCGAAGACAGGTAAAAAAAAGAAATTTAAAATCAATGCTTAGGAACTGGTATAAAATTTTTAAATATTTAACTTAACTGAAAGAGTCTTAATAAGCCTCAAGCTAAGCACACTTATATATACTTATAGATATTTAGAGCTCAAGTTTCAATTTAAGCTATAGCCCTTAATGCTATGAGAAATTCACGTTAACTACGTTAAGTCAAGTATTAAATGTGATGAATAGCTGGAGAGCATGATAATGTTACCTTAACATGTTAACAGATAAATAGCTGTATAGGTTAATCGCAAGTCAGTAGTTAGTTTAGAGGCCAAATTCTTCAATCCAAAAAAAAAAGAAGAAAAAAACAAAAAATTACCGACCTCTTTCACTTTTGTGACGTTAACGTTAACGTTTAAGTTAACCAGTTACTTATGCTGCTTATGGTCTATGAGAGAGGAAGGGTGGGGTAGTGTTGGGGTCACGTTAACGTGTTAAAAGTCCTTAAGCGACTATTGGGCAGCACACTAAAGGGGCATTGCCCCAGCCCATTTGCACCAACTCAATTACGGTGTGCACGTAAAGGCCATATTAAAGGAAAGTGTAACATAATTTTAGGGGCACGATTGTGTTACTCTTCGCTCGAACAGAAATTACCGAAAAATACAAGAGAGAGAGAGAGAGAGAAAGAGAGAGAGAGAGAGAGAAACAGAAGAGTAAAACAAAAGTCAAGTAGGCCATAAAAATTGTATCGACTCATATATATATATATGTGGAACTATATAGGAAGACGTTGATAGACAATGTTGAAGTGCGATTTAAGCAGCGTACAACGTGCCGTATACGCAATGTGACACCAATACCAATCTGCTGTTAATATTTTGGCTCCCGGCTGCCCCGTAATTAATTTCATGTTGACCCACTAAAGACGCGAATCTCAAGTTAAGGCCTTAATAATAAAGCGCCGGCCAAGTATAACGTGCAATGGCGATAATAGCCATAACATGCCTCTACGCTACAGGCGAATGGATACCCATTCGGCATGGTAATGGATGTGCTGAGAGGTTCTTTGGTATTGGTGCTGGGGTTGGTATTGGTGTTGGTGTTGGATTGTTGAGGATACCGTTCAGCTGCATAACATTTGCATAGTAAGAATTTGCGCAATGGTCTGGCTACAATCTCTCGCTCTAGCAAGTGTATAACGTAGGGTTTCTCCCCTACAAAGCTTGAAAGTCCTTTGAATCAAAGGCACATTGTGTTGCATATTAATGCACTTTAATGGCATTTTATATTCATAATGTAGTCTGGTAAATGCATATACACAATATATAATAGAAATTAGCAAAAGGATTAATGATTATATAAAGCTTTAAGGATTCATTTGATTAACCAAATTATTCCGTATACTATTAGCCCCCTTCAAATTGTTAACAATTGCATTTCAAATTGATCAGCTTTAATGGTTGCATGCAACTTGCATTGACCATATGAGATATGTTAATTTGCATTACAGGGTGTTTCAAGTTGAAATACCTTGATATATCTAGCTTTCAACTTGAGTCTTAGCCGTTTTGAAAAGGATTTGGTTAATGTCGGTTGGCAGGCTTCAAGATAGGTTCACTTAATTACGGATTACCTGCCAATCATTCTTCAAGGAACCCCCCCCCCCCCCCTCCTCACACACAAAATACCCGTTGCAGCTACCATGTGGAAAAGACAAATGTGCGCCAAATAGCGCCACCTGTTGTTGGCATAACAAGAAATACAATAAGTTTCAAGTGTGTGTGTATGTTTATGTGTTAGTTTAGTTGTTGTAGTACTTATAGTAGTGTTTTCATACTGTTGTGTTGTTTCAGCTGTGTCTGTGCCTGCCTTTGTATGTGTGTGCGTGTGTGGCTGTGTGTGCTTCTGTGTGTAGGGGCTAAGACTCAAGCTGCTTGCATGACTGCATTGAAATTTCTATGTGCTTGAGCCTGTCAAGAGCCGGAAAATGTTACCACGCCTTGCGTCAGGCTGCCTCTTCCTTTATATATATACACGTATGTGTGAGTGTGTATGCAATTATTGTAGCTATTGTAATTGTTGTTATTATTATTAATGTTGTTGTTGTTGTTGTTGTTGTTGCTGTTGTTGATGATGTGGTTGTTGGAAACTTTGAAGCTATATAGACAAACAGTACGGTACCCACAAATGGCAGGAAGCAACGATTAAAATCACTTTGCGTTTCGGGAAATTACAAAATTATGTTACTCGAGCAGCTCAAGCAGCCGGAAAATGCGCAGCTCCTCGTACAACAACATCAACAGTAGCAAAAACAATGTCTAAGGATAATGTGCTAAATAACACTGTACCATTTTATGCCAGGTGCAATCCAAGAGCTAAGACGTACGCCAACAATAACAACAACTAAAACAAAGAAAAACGAAACAATACACCCCCCCAAAAAAAGGGCGCAGAAATATATGCAAAACTTTTTCAAGGAGGCAGCAAAATTAAAATGCTGGCCAAGTTGTGCTGCCAGGTCGCTGCTGAGGCGCGCTATGCTGGAAAATAAATTCAAGTCAGTTGCTAACCATCTCACGTCTGAGCCAAGTACGAGAATCTGCGGCATAGCTTTGACCCATTGCCGTTTTTTGCCCATCTACCACAACAAATAGCAGGCCAGTCAGTCACTTGTTGCACACAAAAACAAGCTGCAACAACTGTAAAAGTTGACTCAACTGCCAAACACAGCAGAACTCATTGAAAAATATGAATATAAAGGTAAATAAACAATATTCAAATGGATGGCAAAGTATACTTGAAGCTTAAACAAGGCCTAAATGCAGTTCGAGTTCCATAGAAATTGAGGCGCAGGTGTCGATTTAATACACTCAAAGGACTAAAGTTTGTTTTAGCTGCAATTGAATAAACAAATCAAATACTTCAGCTATAACTATTATTATGAGTAAGAATGAACTCATAGAGGATGTGAGTCACATCCAAAGTATTTAATTTGAGCACTTTAAAATTTATTTGCTATACTTGTGGCTAGAAGATAAGTGGCGTCAGTAGTTAATTGGCTCATAACGTCCGAGACTAACGCATAATAAAACTTATTGTCTATAAGAGACACAGCGAGAAATAGAGACGGTAAGAGAGTAAAGCAGCTTAAATTCAGCTATCTTGGGTCCAGTGGAGCACAGGCAAAGTATACACTCAGCTACGCTCAATTGAAATTCATCATTTGGAAATTGTTCAGTAAGAACAAAAAACAATTTCGAAATGCCTAAGCCTTGACATTCAAGGGGAGATATGCGCGGCAGTAGAGTATAGAATGACGGTGAAGCGTGGCTCATAAAATGCGTTAGCTAGCTAACAGCTGAAAGACAAACAAATTCACTTAAATTGTCCCTGTACATAAAATCAAATGAGGCGCAATGTTAACAATAAAGACAACAGCATCAACTTGGCTTTTAAGGGAGTGGCAAAAAAGAACAGAGACATATACTGTAAGAGATAGCAAGAGAGAGATAGCGAGAGAGATAGAGAAAGAGAGAATCCGAAAGGAGATATAAAGTAACTGCACTAATCCAAGCCCAACTCATCCAACTTAAAAGACTGAAGTTTTTCAATAAACCAACAGTGCAGAGCAAATCTTTTAGCTAATTTAACTCGATAAAGTGCAGTAGCAACGGTTTAAGCTAACAAACCTCTGGTTAAGGGATTGCAACATAAAAATAAAAAAAAAAGGAAAACCTAATTTAACTTAAGAAATATGCAACGAAATAAACTTACTTTACAAGGCAAGACATTTTGATAGCTAGATCCATGATCCACCACTGACTGCCCATAAAAAATGTTTCCAAAAATATTTCCAATATACCTAACTACTATAATACAACTTGAGTGGTTGATATAAAGTACACTTAAGTTAGGAGTGAGGGAGGGCTGCGGGGAGTTGGAAGGGACGAAGAAGAAGGATGAAATGACAGTTGTACAACTTTTTAAAGAACCATAAAATTGAAACAAAAACTTGCATAATAATTTGTTCAAAATGTTTTGAGACAGGCATTGTAAGAAAATTTTGTTTCGTTTATCTATCTATATATGTCTCTATCTCTCTCTCTTTCTATGTTGCTGTCTCTATGCCTGTCTCTCATCTTTTTGTTCGTTAAAGTTAAGCGCAAACAAACAACACTGACAGTTACGACGTTGACGCTGGCAGCAAACGGCATTGACAGCTGCTGCGACTGTGAGTGCACTCTGTCAAATATAAATTTAAAACAATATAGGCATTGGCACTAAAAGGACGTGAAATTCTACTTTGCAACCATTCAAAATTAGAAAAGATTTGCTACGTTGTATGTAGATACCAACTCATATGATATATGAATTTTATGTATATATGTTTATATATATATAGTAAGCCAATGATAATTGTACTAATATCTATTTGAATGCCCGCATACATACTGAATAACGTCGAAGCAAAATAATGTGGCATACTTTTGAGGGCTGCTCCAGTTATGTTGCTTATGAAAAATGCATAACACCGACCAACTATTATTATAGCTAATTTCTGGTATAAACTGTAAATTGCGAGTTCAAGCTGATTAATTCATTAAGGACATTCGTTATGAATGAAGTTTTGCTGTTGATTAGAAGGCAAGTCCTTTTGTATTTTCATTAGTTTATAAGGATAAGGATAAGAAGTTTATATGTTGAACTGTTGCTGTTGAGTATGTTGTCTTTGGCTGTCTTTAGAATTTTTGCATTATTAAATTCATTAAAATTCAAAATTGTCCCGCTGAAAATACTAATGTAAAGCAGTTAATGTGTGCGTGTTGCTGGTAAATGTGACCCACGCAGCGTATGAAAGGATGGCACTTAACGGTACTTGGGTGTAAGTAACTGCTGCATGAAACAAGCAAAGTCAAACAATTTTAAGCATATCCTACGAATACGAATCCATGATGCAATGATAATAATAGTTAGTACTAATAATCATTATTATTAATAATAAAATTCACTAATATTACCAAAGGCGATATACCTTTATGGCATACACGAGCACACGCAGTAACGCTCAGTGAGTGTATCAATCTTTAAAGCAGCTCAACCAATTCAGTTAATAACGGACAAGATATTAACTTAATTCTAAGTTCATTTCATGCTACCAGTAAATGGCCATTAACCGTGGCCCATTGCTCTAAAGCAATACAAATTTCCTAGAAATAAAAAAGGACACGAAATGCGTGGAAACTTTTGATATAAGAGAATTTAAATATAACAATTTGCATAACAAAAATTTCATAGCCTTAAGGACTACAAATTTTATTTTAATTTTTTTTTATTTTTCTATTATTTTAAGCACTTTTATTGTTCTTGAGAAACATTTTTCCAACAATTTTCTAGTCTTTAAAAATTTGTTTTTTAATTTACTTTTAAATGCTTTCCTTCTGTTTAGAAATGTTTCTGAAACTCTTTTTCTTTTAAATATGCAAATGTCCATCAATTGCAGGAAGGAAACAACTTTGATCCCATTAACTACAGATATATTTCATCAGTATTAAAAACACACACGCTTAACTCATGTTTCGTCTTTTAAGATTTTGATTTGCACTGAGTTAAACATTTGTTGTGTGGCAATATGATGCAGCAGCATACACACAATACACTCACACCAATGATGTGTGTGTGGGTGTGTGTGTGTCAAAGTGTAGCCTGCTTCGCAATTTCCATCTGCACTTTTGTACCTTGAAGTGTGTACCAGTAACTCTCATTCATTAAGTTCAGTTCAATTCTTGAATGCTGCCTACACAGAGAGAGTTGCTGTCTCTTTCTCGCAAATTAGAAATAGGCTACAGTGATTTTTGATCTCTTTTCCCATTGTTGCTGCTTTAAGCACACACAATACCAAACAAACTTTATTTAACTTCAACTCAAAACTAAACAAACTTCCTTCAACTTATATAAATAAATATAGAGAGTATGGAGATCATGAGTGTCACATCTTAGGGTATCTTATAGTCAGTCATAACAAGCTTTTATTTAAACATAAACTTATACTTAATATATATATATATATATATATATATGCTTACTGCAGCATATCATCTTTTGAAACCTTACAAACTAATGCATTATTTAAAGCTTCAATCAACTACATAATATACTGATTAGTTGCTGTAGCACACCCAATTGGCTTTAGTAGCTAACTAACTAGCAACTAACTAGCTAATAAACTTACTACAAAACAAACAATGATAGAGAACATAAATTCTAGCACATAATGAAGCAATAAAAACTAGTCATAAACACCAACAAATTGCCACATTTACGTTGCATTTAAAATGGGATGTAAAATGGGCTGTGATGACTTCAGTTCAGTTCAGTTCAACTAAGCTAAAGGTAGTAGGGAAACGAGATGAGGTGGTGTAGGTGGGGTGAGGTGAGGTAAAGTGTAGTAGTTTAAAATAGTGTGTATAAAGAGTACATAGTATAGTAGTAGTATAAGTAAGCAAATTGAGTGCTAGTATGAAAAATTAATTTTAAATTTATTATTTGAATGCCTCTCATGCAAGTCAAGTGCATTGTGCGTGCAGTGCAGAAGATTTTTGTTGCAGCAAATGTATGGAAAGTGTTTTATTACTCTTTTTTTATCTTTTAATAATTTGTTTGTTTTTTCGTTTTGCTTTATGTTATTACTACATTTTTTTTTAATAAATTATTTGTTAGGTGCATATATATGTTATATATGTGTGTGTGTGTGTGAGTGTGTTGCATTTTTAAATGCCCATACCAAAGCGAAATTCCTTGCGTTTATAGCCCGTACCCATGTTTTGGCTTGGCTGGGTAGCACCGTTCATGCCCATGCCCGTTCCCGTGCCCGATCCCGGGCCCGATCCCATGCCAACATGCGATGCTCTTACCCGCAAAATGCGCGGTTGCGCCAAACGTTTAACACGATTGTGCAGCAAAGCTGCATTATTAGTATTTGCTGCATTTCGATTATGCATCATTATCATATCATCATTATCATATATATGTTCTATTGATTGGGCAGGAAGCGAGGATGAGGAAATGTTTGGTAATATAAAGACAATAACATGATAATGATATATATATAAAAATAAATCATATATATATATATATATATATATATATATATATATATGAAAGGGATAGAAAGAGATAAAAGAAAGCACATTATGTTAATGATTATTATTTGGGTTAAATGCGTTCAATATATGGTATGTATAGAGGGGGAGTGGGGGGCGTCATTATATAGTGAGAAGCATTATAAGTTAGCATTAAGCTAAATTCCAAAATTCTTTCACATGGCATTTTTGAACAAGTTACATAATAATATCGAACTCTTGACTTACTTTTCACTCTCAGCCAGGTGTAAGCCGATTTCTCACCAGCCTCATTAATGGCCAAACACTGAAACATTCCCTCATCATCGAGTGTCAATTTTTTAATTATCAGCGTATTATCAGCTTTCAGCGTGTATCTGCAATATATAGAGAAATATAATAATGCATCATTAGTTAGTAAGTCAGTTATTGAGTGTGTGAGTGATTGAGTGAATGCTGTTGCTGCTGCTGCTGCTGCTGCATACATGCAACAACAAAAACACATTTTTTTGCACTTTGATATAAAATATTTGCATAAAATGATACAATTCCGAGCATATTTATAGTCATATGTTTGCTGTTTGTGGTTTCACTTTTCTTTTTGTTTGTTTTCATTTTGTATTTTAAGCCGAATTTACACATTTACATACATATTTACAACAACTGAAGCGTTAATTATCCTTATAATTGTTAGTAATTGTTCAAACAGGCATTTATTCCCCTTGCAAGGACACGCTTTAAATACCAAATTAATTATGAAATTACCATATTACAACAAATCAAATAAAATTTTATGTTTAACTTTATGCAAAATCTCTCTTTTCAATTTAATAAATGCAAATGAAAAAAAAAATATTTTATTATATAGATGCGTTTGACTTGAAGTTTTCTTTCAACAACTTTTACACTTTAGACAGTAAAAGCTTTTAATTATAATTAAATTTTTAATACTTAAACCTTTACAACGATTTGAGTTGATTTTGTGGTTCTTAAAGCAAAATAAAAAATTAAAGTTTAATTTTGTTTATAAAAAGAAATTTCTCTTTTAAAAAAAATGTTATTTATAAAGGTTAAAGAGAGAGCTGAGTTAAAGTGTTTTGTAGTCAAGCATGACTGTACTTTAAACATAAACAGTTTTCATAATTATAAATCCAATTCTATTCATATTTATTCTTGAAGCTTTGAGCCGTTTTCTACTTTGCTTTAGTTGAAATTTTTGCGTGTAGTGTAGTAAAATAAAACTTAATTATATTTAATAAATTTTACTTCAAAAAACACTTTAAAGCGTAAGAAAAAATTAAATTTTTAAAACTATAAAACAACATTTAAAATAATTAAATATATTTAAATATATAACAAGTAAGAAGTCTGTAGTCGAGTGTACCCGACTACGAGAGCTCCTTTGCCTACATATACAGCCATACACACACATACTCATACATACACACAGTTCTGCACGTACTTAGCCATTGCGCGTACCTTTTAGCCCCCCACGCTCTATAGCGCGGTACTTAATGTTGTATAACATCCGTGTTTATTGATCAATTTTAACGAAATTCACAACGTAGATGAAGAATGGTCTACTTAATATGTGTGCGGAAACGAAATCTTATCGGTTAAAAATTGTACCTTATAATCGTTTTTTTCGATTTGCGGGGGTCAGGGGAGGAAATTCGAAAATCTAAAACAAACTCGTATAGCGTACGAACATAACAAATCTACGTTCCAAATTTCGTTGCTCTAGCTCTTATTTTGCGCGCACTACTATACCCCCCCCCCCCCCGGGGGCCCATAACGCCACTTTTGATGACGTATAAGTTCCGAGATTTTTGATCAATCTTACCCAGATTCACAACATGATCAAGAGTGGTCTAATTATGATGTGTGCCAAAAATAAATTGGATCGGATCAAAATTGTGCTAAATAATCGTTTCTTCGAATTGCGGGTGTCAAGGGAGGAAATTCAAAAATCAAAAACAAACTCGTATAACCTACAAACATAACGAATCTGGATTTCAAGTTTGGTTGCTCTAGCTCTTATAGTCTCTAAGAAACAAGCGTTCATACAGACAGACAGACGGACAGGGCTCAACTCGTCTTGTCGTCGTGATTCAGAATATATATACTTTATGGGGTCTCCGATGATTATTTCTATGTGTTACATACTTTTCGATTTTGCACATTTCCAATAGCTCCGCTTTGCTTCTTTTTTACAAAAAGGCAAAGGGGCTAATAAGTGTCACACGTGTCAGGTCTTCAGCTATTTTATTCCCTTTTATTTATTAAAAAGAAGCATCTTATTGTACACGTATTTTCTTTTTTTTATTTTTTTTTTTTTTTTTATATAAATAAAATTGTCTGTAAAGTTCTCTGTTTCCCGCCATAAGTGGAGCGACAACCCTTGCGACTCCAAACAGACAGCTGAATGTCAAACAGCTGTTTGCCTGACAGCCAAACACAAATTGGCCAGCGGAGCCCTTATTTTCCAAGATTAAATTTTTAGTTTATTAACCGATAAGTATAGTTAACTTAGGTGATTTCACTTTTAGGTGACACTTAATATCACCCGTAACGATTTGTGCCACTATTTTGGACTTGTCTTTATTAAACCGAATTAATCACTTAACACAACTTTACACATGCGTGCTCACACGTCGGAGTTATAGGGTTGACCACGTATTTTTAAAAAAAAAAAAATAAATAAAAAGAGTTTTCTTATAAAATAACTTCATTCAGTTTAAAGGTTTTACAGGCAAATCGATTCTTTTGATGAAAAAAAAAAATTTTAATTTGACTTCAGTCAAACGCAGCAATTTAATAAAAACATTTCAATATAGCAGAAATAATATAAACATAGAATGAATAATAACTCAAGCTAAACTAATTGCCCGAAGAGTATATAGAGTACATTATATATATATATATATATATATAACAGTATATATATTTATATTAAATGAAGACAAAAAGAAAAGGTTTTTAAACCTGCCACTTGCTGTGAGAATGTTGTTTCTGTCTTGGCCAAAGGCAAATTTTCTTGTTTTTTAGTTTTAAAATTAAACAGGAATTAAAAAAATTAAAATAAACATAGAAATGTTATGGCAAAATTTATTTATATAGTGTAAAATACAAAATGTTATATTACTAATTTTACTGTTTATGTTTCATGTTATGTTGTCTATTGTTTATTGTTTATTGTTTATTGTTAAACAACATCTTGCAGCAATTCAGTAAATTAGCATAGAAAAACTTACCCGCCGTTTTGTAGTTGGGTTTCAATGCTTTCCGCATTACGAAACCATTGAACTTTCGGCATAGGATCACCGGCCACATCACAGGACAATGTTACCGGATTGCCAAACTCACCGAATGTCTCGGTGCGCATAGGCTTGAAGAAGATGGGCGGCTCAAGGATTTCCACATTAGCGCTGGCAGTTACAGTCGGATAGCCGCCGCTGCGCAAACGCACCTGGCAGGTGTATTCGCCGGCATGTGAGCTATTTGCATAAAGAAGGGCAAGGGTGCGGTTCCAGGGATCGTTATGGGTGTGTGCAATGCCGGAAATATCGACAGGTTCGCCATCTTTAAGCCAGAGGGTTTCCAGTTCGTGCAAGGGACGCGCATTGGCAATACAATGTAGTTCGGCCACAGGCTTGCCACGTTTTAGCTTTAGATCCTGTGGTGCCACAATAATCTTGGGTGGCACCTCTACATAGGCATCACCGGTAACATTCAAACGTATAAATGCACTTGTCTCCTCCTTGCCTAGCTGTGTGTTCATGGCACGTGCTCGGTATGCCTTGCGATCATCTTCATCGGCGCTCAGTATTATCAGCTGATTGGTTTGAGTATAGGCATACTTGATGTCATAATTGAGTGGTCCAGCTTCCGTTTGCCATATGACCGATGGATATGGTATTGAATCAATGGCTGGCATATCAAGTATGGCCGGATGACCGCTGATAACATGTTGTCGCCCTTCTGTGGTATTCTCAAAGATTCCCATATCTAAAATGGCACAGACAAGAAAAAAGAAAAAAATGTAGATAGAACTAAGAAGAATGAAAAAATGGTGACGGGCGAAGAAATTTGAATTATGCAAACGCTATTAAAATTTTAATAACTGGTACGAGTATGGTATAGGGGCAGGCACTATTAACCCCCTGGCCACCAGGGTGGAGAGCTCAAGTGTCACGCCAGCTAATTGAATGAAGCGACGGCCTGCGGGCAAACAATTATGCTCAACCTCTATCATGGACTCTAGCACTCTCTCTTCCTCTCTCTCTCTCTCTCTCTGTTGCTAACACTATCTCACGCAATAACCTGACTGCTGCATGTTACTCACACACAGTAACCTCCCCAACCTCCGCCTCACTAGAATATATTCCAGTTGTTTGCCCCCAACACCCCTTTGGCATCACATTCTATATGGAGATGCTCGCACTGTATGAACATTTAGCTCTAAAGGTTATTAGTTCAGTTTAAGCGCACTCCTACAATTAATTAAGTGCTCAAGACGCTCCAAGTCAGACAGGCCACTCCTCATCATCATTATCATCATTATTATGAGCAACATTATTAGCATCAGCTACATCATTATTGTCATGAACAACACCATTGTAAGCTTCTTGGCTGGTGTGCCCGAAAAGAAGGTCACCAGTTTGTCAAGAGCTCGATTTATTAGGTTCAAGCAGTTGGGTACACACACACACACACACATATATGAGCCACAGCTCAAGTGTCGCTCCTCATCATACTATTCACTACCTACATTTTGAAGCTCTCATTCTTCTTACTTCTTCCCACTCTCTCTCTCTCTCTTTATATATATTTGTCTCTGTCTTAAAATGTGCCACAGTAACTGGTCTCTAATTGTTCGTTACTTTGCTCTGACCCTCCCGAAGTTGCTGCTTTTCTTGTTATTGTTGCTGTTGTTGTTATTAAGCTCGCATTAAAGATAAATTAGCAGCTATATCTATCGCACAACCCTCGTTGTCGTTGCCATTGCCGTTGTCATTGTAGTCGTTGTTGTTGCTGCTGCTTCTAATGCTGCTGAAGTTGGTGTTGCTGCTGTGACAATCGTTTTATTAGCAACCTGCCCCCTAATGTCAGCATGCCCTATGCTCTTTCTTGCAAGGTTGAAAGTTGAGAATCTTGTTGCACATGACTCCATTGTTAGATAAAGTGTCGCATATTTAACTTTAATACAACTCGTAGCGTTCTTTAGAGGATTTATTAAATCGACGCATCATCAATTGCTTAAGTGTTAAAAGAAAGTCTTTAAGCTAAATGTTCTTAAATAACATTTCTTTTAATTAATTATGTACATATTAATTTCTTCAATTGTAAAATAATACCACTAAACACTTTGTACCCCCAAATAAAATGTTCCCCTAAATTGTTAGCATACTTTTTTGGATGAAGATGTATAGCTGGCATATATATAATATATAATATGACACTGAATTTCTATAATCTCTAAAAGGTATATGAACAGATTGACATTATATGCTAATAGGCCATTTGGCTTTACTTTCCCTAGAAATGGTCATTCCCGCACAAGCGAGAAAGAGACGACATGTACGTCTCTAGTTTCAGCAGTTGCATTAGTGTATCTTGAGCTGATTCCAGTACTCTATCCTATATGTTGTTATGTTTAATCTTATACAAATATAAAATCACTTTAGTTTAAGGCAATCTCCCCCCTCTGTTACCACAATCACAATAGAACTTGTTATTGTTTAACACTCTTTTAGTTGCCATCGGCTTACTCTTACTCTGTTTCAGACTTAGTTGCGTCAGTTGCAAGAAATGACTGAGATCTTAATTTTGACAGACTTAAACATACTTCTTAGCTGATGAAAAACAGCAGTTTAAATGAATTTTAAGTACAGTAAAAACTCTACTAACAGAGAACTCTATAAACGTACAAGTTCAGTCTCCAACTAAGTGCAAGTTATACAAATTGGCAGGCATAAAAGAAAAAACTAATACACAAAAGGATAACAGAAATATATTGTAAAAGTTGTAGAAAGCAACTGAGAGTTCTAGTATATAAGTTATTTATGCGCGGAAATTATGTTGCAAAAAAGAAAATGGAAAATGTTCCGTTTGAATTTATTTTTCAACTTATCAATGCAATTGTGGCAATGCCAACAAGGATACGTCGAGTAAAATGGATTAGAACTAAACAAATGGAATGCGGTAACTTCTTTGGTATCCTGTCAATTGTAAACCAAAAGTTTGATTCGATTAGAAAAGAAAAGGGTATATACATTTCATATGAACAATTATAAAGTAATAATAATATTAAAAAGTATTTAAGTGCTTTACACTTATATAAAGCCAATATGTGTTGCAAATAGTTGTTTAGTTGTAGCAACAAAAAGTAACCACAAGGTATGTGTGCAATCTTGCTGCGGTTTCAGCTTTAAATGCAATATTTAAAAGGATTATTTGCACAAATCCAAATAGGGATCAAGTTTAAGAAAACTTTTGTGCAGAGCAAACGTAAAAGCATAACGACTACGATAAGTACCAATACAAAAAAAAGGATTAAAATTTTTACACTTTTGCTTTAAAACGATATTTCTCATTGTATATATATATATATATATATATATATATATATATTTATATATATATTGGTATGGAATTTCATGCAGCTGTTAAAGCATTAAGCATTCTTAGTAGTAAATAACTGTATTCCTTGCATACATTTACAGTTAATCAGATTGCGTGTGTTAGTGTTATGTTTAGACAATTTGATATGAAATCTATTTAATGACAGCTTATAGTACAACAAATATCCGATAATATATGCCTAACTACTATAACTACAAATGTTTTGCGTGTTTATATAATACACCTTTTGTCCATATTAATAATAAATATGTATTGGTTATACTATATATATATATATATATGTCTATATTGTCATGACGACAATTTATCTATACAAATCGAGTCTTATTTTATTTTAGCCTAAGCCAAAGTATAGATTTAATAGGACTTTCTGACATGCTTCAATTATTGCATAGAATTATGAAATCCTTTTGTTATGTAGCTACAATAAGCAGCTCTTAAGTCATAGTTATGATTATATCCTTTGTATAAGTATTGACAAGGCACTCATATGCATTTACAATGCCTATCGCTCTCTCTCTCTCTCTCTCCCTCTCTATCACCGCGTGTCTATCTGTGTAATTCTCTGCTTATCAGTCTTTATACATTTGAATAAAATGATAGCATGAAATTTGCTGCTCTCAATGACTTAAAGGGGGAAGCAACATATTAATTTGACACCTGAATTGTACATATGTCACATCTTTTATTGAATATATATTTATATATAAATATATATATATATATATACATTATATGTAGGTATGTATGTATGTATGTATACTTACAGGCAACGACAACATCGCTCCTTTCACTGAAAATTGATCCAGCATCATTCTTGGCAATGCACTGATAGCTACCGGCATCCGCGCGTCTTGTGATGTGAATGCGATAAAATTGACTGGATGAATAATCAGCAACGGGTATGCCATCCTTAAGCCAACGATATGTGGGCTGTGGCGAACCTGTAAATAAAGTTCAAACATGAGTATGCACAGATATATATATATATATATATATGTATATATGTATTTATGTATATATAAGCAAAAGGCAAGGCAAACACAGCAATGACTCAGTCAAGGCGGCAGCAAGGAGTCAAAGTGAGTATAGTTGCCGCAGCATGGAGGAAAAGCTGCTCTATTCGCGTTCGCATTGTTGCATAATGAAAATGTGTTATTTTTTTTTATTTTTATTTTTTTTTATATTTTTTAAACTCATCTCTCTTTTGGCTCAGTGCGATTAAATCTTATTGTGGACACGCCCGGCACAAAAAAGGATATTACTTATTTTTCCATTTTTTTTGTTTTTGTTGATTTTTGTTTCTTTATAGTGTGTGTGAGTGTGAGTATATATTTGGTGTGTGTGTGAGTGTAAGTGTGTGTGAAGTTCGTTGACTATTTGTTTGAGCTTCCGTTGCCTATCAAGGGACCCGCAGCAGCAGCAGCAGTTGTAGCGCAGCACCAGCAGGATGCAAAGACCAATACGAATAAGGACGAACGAACGAACAACGAGTGTACCATAGTAGTAGTAGTTGTAGTAGTAGTAGTAAAGCACACAGTAGGGACAACATGACCGTATAGTACACACTCAGTGGCAACTCGATTTGGCACACAATTTGCAAAATGCGATCAGCCGAGACTTAAATAAACGACTTTACTGTTATGTTGAAATGGTGTTTATGATTTCGATTACCGACGAGCATTTAATTTTAAGTTGATTTATGTGCGGCAAAATGTTGATAGTTGTGGCTCTTCTTCTTCTATACTCTTCTCTTGCTGCTGTTGCTGCTGATGATACTAGCTGGTGTTGGAACAACATAAATGCAATTGCAATTGCAATTGCAATTTCTAAATACAAAAATTGCATATAGCCGTTGGCTGACGCCCAATGCTTGCCAACTAAATGAAGTATTGAATAAAATATATGATTTACCTAACTGTACATGAACTGTACTAACATTCACAACATCACAATCACATCAACACTAGCAGCAACAACAATAACAACACCTACATATACAAATGAAAACCACAACCTTTCACCTCGACTAAACAAAACTAAACGGAAAATGGCCCAGCCCCAAGGCATGCAAGAGGATGAATCCAGATGATATTACTGCTGCTGCTTGCTGTTGCTGTTGAAAGGCGATAGACAAGTTGCAAGCAGCAAGTTCACAGTTGCAAGTTGCGACTGGCAAAACAGCCTCTACATCAGTGTCTCAACAAATAACCGCCATATACATTTTGGTTGACTGTTCGACTGAACTGAAATCCCTTAGACAGGCCTTAGGGCCAATTCCAAAGCCAACGATTTAGCGAGTTAAGCGCGCTGCAAACAAAACTTTAAGTAACAACAGTAATGAAAGCTATGCACAACGATATACAAATACCCTAACTTCAAATCAAGTATATAGTTTATATATATATAAAGTATTCAATATATATTCTCTAGTTTATTCAATCTTTGATTCAAATTTAAATGAATAAACTTGAGTTCGATATGGTTCTACTTTTGCTTTGAGACCACATGTTACATGAGCTGCTTACAAAGTTCAATATTCCCAACTTAAATGATATAAGAGTATATTATATAGACACACAAACATACACACTAATATATATATATATATATACATTGCAGGAACGTGGCCAATAGCAATGCAATTGCATTTAGTTGGCAGCACTTTGGCAACAGCAGATGAAATCGAATTGAGCAGACAGCCAGCTAAGGCTAAGGAAACGTTAGTGGAAATGGTAGTAAAGGAGCCAACAGAAGAGCCCGTAGGAGACATGAAGCAGTAGAGAAAAAAATATGTATATATATATGTATATATATATATATATATATATATTTATATATCTATGTATATATAAAGTTTCTTCAAGTGTTGGCCGGCATAAAAAGTTGGCCAGCAAGTGTAGGGCAAAGTCTATTTGAGCATTTGGGCAATGACGCTGCTATAAAATTACAATTTGGGGAATTGTAAGGCAAATACACACAGCACACTGCACTGCAACTCAAAAGCATACACACACACACATATATATATATATATATATACGGCCTGACACGCATACACATTTGGTGCTAGTGGCCAGCAGCAACAGCAGCAGAAGGTTCAGTGAAGAACAAGAAAAACTGCAAATTCCAAGAACAAGAAAAGAGGCAAAGTAAGCCAAACAGCAAAAGCTAAAGCAAATGCACAAAAAACCTTCTACAGCTATATGTGTCAGCGTTAAATCGAAGTGAAAGCCCCAATAAGCAGAGCAACGAAGCAACCAACAGATCCCTTACGCCTTCCCCCCCCCCCCCCCCTCAAACAACCAACACAGCTTTTACACCATTACACCCTTTCTTGCTTTCTTTCTTTCATTAGTTGTTTTTTTTTTTTTGCTTCATTTTGTTAGCCTCAGCTTCAATCTCAGCCATTAGATCCAGACCAAATGGCAACCCATTGAAGCCCGCATCTGAGGGCTCAGTCAAAATAGACACCCACACCAAATGTATGCTGTGATATATATATATATATATATATATATATATATGTGTGTGTGTGTGCAATGCTTGCGCACAAATGAGTTTTTAATAACTAAACTGACAAATCCTTTAAGCCAAAGCCATACAAAGTCATAGTCCTGTGGCTTGACTATTCAACTGAAGAGCAGAAGTAAAAAGTGGCCCAAAAAGCAGAAAGCCGCCAAAATAAATCGAATGGAACAAACGGAGACTCAATTAATTTAAAGTCAACTATTAAGACAATATCTCTAGAATATATATATATCTATATATTATAATATAATATCTGAAGGATAAAAAAAAGGTATTATTAAAGTTGGTAAAAATTATGATGTAGCAGTCAATTCACATGGATATTGAGCTTAGGGCTTAGTATTGGCTATTAATGAAGTTATGTCTCTTACTGCTTCAGATTCAGTATATGCAATCAGTCAATCAATCAATCGATCGATCAATCAATCAATCAGTCAATGCCTAAACACTCGACTGCATATAAATTTAGTCTATAAACTGACGACGCCACGCAACAAATTGCATTCGCATAAGTCTACACACGCTTATATATATATCGTATATTATATATATATATATATATATATAAGTATATACACACATATTGTGTGTGTGCATTGTTGTTGCTACCTACTACCACGTGGGGCAGCAAAATAGTTTGATTTGTGTGCTGTTGCCACAGTGAACTCCAACTTGTCGCCAAGGGACTCATCTCATAGTCAGCTTCGTTTCCCTGCCAAATGCTGCTACAGATTTCTAAGCGCAATAGAAAGGAAAAAGCAAAAAAAAAGAAATGCAAAACAAAAAAAAAAATGCAAAAATGCTTGTCACAAATGTTTGAATACACATGGCAGTTGGCCGAGTTGCGGCATTAGCTGCGTAATGCATTACTTCATCAAAGGAATGTTGCAGTTGACGTTGCCATTGCCGTTGCATTGCGTTGCAGTTGCAGTTGCAAATTCCTTTACAGTTACTATTTTTATACCCTGTAACCACATGCATATGCCTAAAGGTTAGGTTATAATTAATAAACACTAATAAACAATCTATGAAAGAAAATAAATTTCTGACCAAAAAAATCTGATTTAAACTGATTTATATATAGTATATACAGTATATATCGGTTATAAGTCGCACAGCTTATATGCAAATAGTGCTTAAATGCAAAATTATGTTATTTTTAAACATCATGAAACTATTTAGAACTAAACTTAGCCTCATAAATGCAAAAAATTGACTATAAGAAAATATTGTGTATAAACAAATTAAAAAATTGTTCATTTGGAATAAGTTTATATAAATTTAATCGGTTTTCAACAAATTATAAGCTGTAGGACAGCAATATTAAAATTTTTGATCTCATTTTATATTTAACATTCAGTTTAATATTCTGCATAACAGCATAAAATATAAATTTAAGTAAACTTCTAAGCCTGTGGTTTATTTTATAATCGTCATTTTTATACAACATATTTGCATATAACTCATGATTGCTTAAAAGGAAATATCGAATATATGCAAAAATTTTTCTCCATTATAGATTTTGCATATAACCGGTATATACTGTAGTTTCATTTTATATATTCCAATTAAAAAAAAAATTAGCAGCAAAGTCCATAAAGAATGCTAAATCACACTTAAGTCTAGTTTACAGGGTATCTATTGGTCTAATAGGCTTGTTGTTGCCAACCATCGATCGATCGCTCTTTGTTGTTGTCAAAACCGGCTGATAATTTGTGCTCGGGTCAAATTGGAAATATTTTTGGTTTTGGCCAAGCGACGCTGTGTTGCTCATATTATTTGGCTCTCCACTGCATGTGGTAGTCATTCATTCAGTCAGTTAGTCAGTCAGTCAGTCAGTCACCTAGAGTACTGTTTGTTTGCTCGTCTATCTTTGTGGCTACATATACATGTGTGTGTGTTTGTGTGTGTGTGCAACACTTTGGCAAATGTTTGCTAAATTATGCACTGAGGAATGCGTCGATGTCGTTGCAACCTCTGCTACTAACCCCCAACGCCAACACCAACACCAACACCAACACCAACACCAAGCAGCAGCAGCAGCAACAATAACAGCAACAAGGAGCAAGCGCAACGTTGGCAAAAAGGCAGTTGCAGCTGCCGCAAGGACACCAGCCAAGTGTTTACCTTTAGCTTTGTGTCTATGTCCATGTGTGTGTGTGTGTGTGTGTGTGTGTGTATATCTGAGCTGTTCTTTTTAGTTATAGATGTTCTTGCTGCTGCTGCTGATGCAGTTGTTGCTGCTGCTGTTTTTGTTGATGTTGCACTCGAAAATTTAAGTAAAGTTTAAAAAGTGCCTAAAAGGCTTTTCGCTGCACGTTTGTCTAGTGCCTTGCCATGATATGCTGCATGCTCCATGCTGAATGCTGCTTCTTCTTCTTCATCTTCTTCTTACCTTTTCAGTTTTGGTAACACATTTCACTTTTATGCATTTCCATTGTTTACACATTCCACTATATTTCTCTCACCCTAAATCTCAATCTCTAAATCTTATATATATGTATATATATATATTTGAACCGCAAAAAGGTGGCCAAGAGGCGACCAACAGCAACATACAGCAACAAGCATCACGTGGCACACGTAAGCCTGCAGCAATGTATACATACAACATGGGGCATATGGCAAGAGCCTTGCTGCTGCAGATATATAGGGCCAAAATCTCTAAGTGTGTCAACAGCGCAGGATGTGCGAAACAGTTATAAAGTATAAAGAAAAGCACAAGCAAAAGAAGTAACAAAAAAAATACCAAGTCATATCAAACTGAGAGAAACAAAGCATACTCAACGATAAGTAGAATAGAAAGAATGAGCTAACACTCACTCAACAACATGCAGCTCTTACAATTTTTCATAACTTGGCCAAGACACAACAAGCCAAAAAAAAAACACAGAAAGAAGAAATAGTTCTTTTACCAAAAATACAAAGAAACTGCAGCAACATTTTTAGATACTTTTAGACAAAGGCAACATTTTGGCCAGTACCAAAACAAAAACAAAAAATAGATACTAAATATTGTTTATAAATGTGACATAAGCTAGCTGCTATAAACAATCTTACTAACACTATATATTAAATATATATATATATATATATAACAATTAACTGTTATTATTTGTTAACAAGTTTTCAATACCAAAAAAAAAAAACGAATTCAAAATTTCAACTCGCTTTAGGCCTGATGCAAGCTGTATTATGCTTCTTTGATCAATCAGTTTATATAGTTTTAGCCCTTGTTGAACAGTTTATTAGTTAGACACACATACTGCTTTACCCCTTACCATACATTTACCCCTTACCCCTTTTTGTTGTTGGATTTCCCGCCGCCTCCATTCCTGCACTCTATGCATTTATTCTTCCACGATTAGGTTTCAGTTTTCAATTTTTTGAGACGTTTTCTTGCATGGCCTAAGGCTAAGAAGCAACAATTCAACGCTTCTAACAACAGCAACACGAAAACAGTTACAAACAACAGGAAGAACAACAACAACAACAACAGCAACAACAACAGCAACAACAGCAACAAGCCAAGAAATATATAAATAAATAAGCAAAAAAAGAGAGAGAGAAAAAAAAACTGCAACAAAGAGCGTCAAAAAACAATACTCTAAAATCTTTTCTTACTTTTTTTTTGGTTTAATTTTTTTATACTTTTTTTTTTGTTAGTTTTCGTTGTTGACGCGAAGATGGGAAAGAGGAAAATGGCAGGAGCCCCACGACAAACCCTCAAACCCTGTCGAAACGCGTCCTTTTCTTACAATTTGATGTTACTACTTTATATATAAGTATATATTATATATATATATATATATATATATCGTTAGTTTTTTTTTCTTTCTTCTTCTTCCTTTTTGTTAGAAGACTTCGGCCCATTTGCTGCTTGGTTCCATGTGCAGCTTTTTTCATGGTTTTACTTTGGCACTTGGCGGCTTTGGCTTTGGCTTTGTTGCCATAAAAGAGTCTTTGTTGCAAGTGAATGCACCACCACATTTAAGACGCAGACGGCTCCGTCACGTCGCATCGCAACGCGTCCTGTAGCTGGTAGTAGAGTTGCCACAGACTTTCCACACACACACATTTCACATTTCACATTTCGCGTTGCGTTTCGAGTTTGCCTCAACAAACAAAAAAAAAAGAAGAAAAAAAAGAAAAAAACAATTCAAGACACATTTTACCAGCTATATGCTTATGACACACTGAACACAACACAAGCAGTAAGCAGCTAGTAGCAAGTAGTAAGAACTAAGTAGCGTTTACTATCCTAAGGGGTATTAACACTTGCGGCAATGCCATCAGTGGCCAAAGGATATTAGTTACATTTTGTGCCTGGTGCGTTCCCCAATTGCCCATTCAAGTTGTCGTTGATAATCCTGATTAACAGTTTTTACCTGTTTACCAAATCTGCTGCTGTTCACAGTTTTTTTTTCGTTCTTTCTCTCTTTCTCTC
The DNA here is from genome assembly GCA_037044455.1 of Zygothrica quintamaculata. Lineage (NCBI taxonomy): Eukaryota > Metazoa > Arthropoda > Insecta > Diptera > Drosophilidae > Zygothrica > Zygothrica quintamaculata. Next base: position 184,162 of record JBAMBS010000822.1, on the reverse strand, counting down.
TCTCTCTCTCTCTCCTGTCCTCCATCACCTTTCTAAGGATATTACCTGCCAGATGGTGTTACAACAAAAATAATCGTCTTATTGGTGGCCTAAAAACGCATGCAATGCAATTCGTTTGATAACAAACTTTTCACCAAATTCTACAGGGTATACGAAACATTTACTCTCACTTATTCTTTCTCACTCTTACTCTCTTTGTGGGTGTTTGTGTGTGTGGCATGTTTGTTTGAATGACGCCCAAAGGTATGCAATATATTTTCGAAATGTTAGCAGTACATTTCAATAGCTTAGTGTCTGACTAAAAAGAGTACAGCGTATATACTATATATAGTATATAGTATATGAACAGATCATGTCTTAGTGGCCAATTAATCATAAACACATACATGTTGGTGTGCGTGTGTGTGTGTGTAATAATGTGGCATAAGATTTGCTTAGACATTTGTTGTGTGACTTGTTGTTACATTTCTTCATTGTTTGCATAGTAATTGTGTGGGTGTTGTTGCTGTGATTTTTCTTCTTCTTTCCATGCAAAAAGTGTAAGATTGTTCATTTTCCTTTAGAAAGATAAGAAGAAGAAAAAAGAACACCCATATTCCTTGAGATTCCATATACTATTATGAAATGTGGGTCAACTGTTCAGCTATTGTACTGGACACACGGTATGCTACTAGTCAAGCACATTGCACTAAAGAATTCTACATTGTTGGAAGCTTTCCTTTTCTTTTTTTTTTTTTCTATATTTTTCAGCTTTTTTTTTCTATTTTCAATTTTTTTTCTGGTTTTACTATTGTCACAACAACGAGCTGATACGTAAGTAAGCCACAAAAACTCGTTTTTCTAGAGCGCAAACTAAAAACTGGCCACAATCAACAACAACAACAACAACAACGAAAGAGATTTTTTCCTGTAGAATATTTAACAAAAACGGTAGCGTTTCTTGTCAGCAGTGAGGCACACACAATAACACAGATTGTGGGAGAAGGAGAGATATAGAGGGGGGGGGGGAAGCATAACAGGCGTTAAAGCTGCAAAGGTTGCAGCATTGCCTATATAGCCCTACACAGCTATACAGCTATCCGTATCCGTATCCGCATTCGGTTTCGCATCCGCGACCTTACTCAAACCTATATAAGCTTATCTGTGCCAGTGTTGTGTTCCTCTCTTACTCTCACTCTCTCTCTCTCCCTCTCTCCTTCTCTGTTACTGTGTATAAGTGTGCATGTGTGTTTGTGTGTGTGTGTATTGACAATTAAAAGCGCCAAAGTGACTGAGTGCGTGACTATCATAGCCAATGGCAACGCTTGTCGCAGCATGTGTCACAGCAGCAACACCAAAGAGTAACTGCAACAACAGCAGCAGCAGCAGCGAAAAAAAAATGAAAAGATTTGTTATTTCGTTTCTCTTCTTCTATTTTTTTGATTTTTTTCTATTTTTTTTTTTTTTTGGTAAGACTGCAGAGGTATTACTATGCTGCCACGACATGTGCAGCACATTAAAAAAAACAAGCCCCAAAATATGTATAAGATTATATAGATATATATATTCTTGATCAGGATAAGCGAACAATCTGCAGTTGTTGTTTTGATAATTATGCATTAAGATATAGATTTCCAATAGTTAACAGTTAGGGCATAAAATCTTCGTTATCCTTGCAGATTTACTATTATTTTTAACTCCATTTGATTTTTTTATCATATCCGTTTATCCGCTTTTGGTGTCATATTTTTTGCTTTTGTTCGTTTTTGAATTTATTTTTTTTTTAGCTTAAGCAAAGTGCATGAACTCAACGCTTGTTGCACACAAAACAAAATACATATATATATATTTATATATATATAAATCCACACACACACACACACACACACACACACACATACACAATATGATAGAGCCTGTAAGCCCGAGCTACATAGCACAAATGGCTACTATCAAAGGGCAATCAATTAGGACTAGATAAACCGCAAATGGTTGAACCTCAGTTGGATAATTCATCGTCGTTTGATACATTGATGTATTGATGTATTTGTGTGGTATGTATAACGTTTAGTCGAATTCAGTAGCTTTCCCGCAAGGATGTGGCCCCTAATTGTTAACAGTAATTTTCCAATCGAATAAGCTAACAAACCATGCTTAAGTTGCATTCTATAGGTCGATTTAATACCAATTAGCCACAAGTACAATTGACTATAAACAATTACTATTTAAAGTAGATTTTAAAACCTAATTTATCAGTAGTTAATATTGTATTGGTATATTTAATTATGTGTATATAATCAGTAGAATTTTTGTCCTTTTCTGTTCTTTCTTTGAGCCAAAAGTCTAAGAAATGTAATTTGCCTTTAAGGTATTAGTATGTGTTTGTTAAACAGCTACAAGATAAGTTTAAGCATACATACATACATATATAGATAGGGAGAGCGAGTGAGGGATAGCAGTGCCGGCAGAAACACACCTGTGTGTTTTTTTTTTTTTTTTTTTTTTTTTTTATTCAGTGACAAGTAAAGTACATAGTGAAAAAGATAAAGTGTACAGTAGGAGGCCACTTCTGATAAATCTTCTCCTACTCAGTGAGTTTGGCGATGCTCTCCTGTTTAATTTTTGGTTTGTCATGCTGCCTGAGATTACCAGCTGATCGTCAAGTGTGACCAGAGCGTGATCAGCGATCGATAGAAAAATACTAAATGCTAGGGATGGAGCAGCTAAATTTATTGATCTCATAGCGTTGCCACCCCGCACGAATTTGGCATGTTTGGCGCGCGCCATTAAGCTTTTATGAATTTTAAATTCTAAAAATCTTAATTTTCAACATCGATGGAATTAATTGATGGAAATACCTACAAAATGATGTCAACAAGAGTGTCCAAGGGTATTCAATGCCATGGAGCTGGCTGAGCCAACTCACGCCGCGCTACCGGCATACCCTGAATGATTGGAAGTCCAACCGAGCAGGGGCGGTATAGCCCCCAACGGAAAGTCAGAAGCAAATGTCTGGCCATCGTTGGAGGAGTCTCTGTTGCGAAGATACTAACTAGTCCGATTTGTATCTCAAAAACCCCAAAAATCCAGTATGCAGCAGGGTTAAAATGAGAATGGTTTTTCAACCAAAAATGGACGGTTCAAGGAACGAGTTAGTTACGGTGCAGGGTGTCGGATACCCAGTACCGGCGGCTGTGAGGGGTGTGCAAGCAGGCCCCCGGTCGTCGACATCCAGCGACCGCAGTGCTGAAGAGGTGGCAAACTTGGCCTCTTCTGCATATACTACTACAATCAATACACGGCCATTAAATTAGCCGTTGGTGACTATCCAACAGTGAGAAGAGTGGCACCACAACACACTGGAGCTTTCAGAGCTGAAACTCTAAACTTGGAGGTGTTTGCAAATGCCCTTAGCACACTACCAAGCGCCGTGGGAGATGCTGGAGCGGAGTTGACAGCAGTTCGCGTCATGCAGCAGGTGGTGGAGGCATGCAGCTGTAGCATGCAACAGAGAAAGGTGTTTGGCGGACATCAAAGACCAATCTTTTGGTGGAACGATGAGATCGCAGCAGCGCGACGCGAATGCATATCGGCGAGGAGGCGACCAGATTATCTGGAGTTGCAAAGCCAGTATAAGCACAAGAGAAGCGCCCTCAAGAGGCATATCAAGTCAAGCAATCGTGCGTGTTTTCAACGCTTATTGGACTCTGTACCATGACACTTGGGGAAAGGCCTACAAGACGGTGGTTAAAAGGGTTCATGCAGGCAGGTATTTGGTGCTGCGGAGTATTGTGTCGTCTTTATTTCCACAGGGACTCAGTACACTGCCGATCAACTCCCAGCGAGTGCATTCCGCACGACTGGCGATCCGGCCCATCTCACCGGAGGAGGTTCTGAATTCAGTGGCAAGGATAAAGGGTCACAAGGCTCCAGGTCCTGACAAAGTACCAGACCGTGCCCTTAAGCTGGCAGTTAATCTCCAACCAGAGACATTTGTCGAGCTTTACAACAGATGCTTGTTAGAGGGTGTATTCCCATCTATTTGGAAGCAGTAGAAGCTTCTTCTACTTCCCAAGCCAGACAAACCTTCGAACGAGGCTTCGTCATATAGACCCATCTGCTTGCTGGACTCTGCTGGCAAGGTTTTTGAGCGAATCCTTGTCAACAGGATCGAGGAGGCAGTTGCCCAGACGGATGAGAGAGAGAGAGAGAGAGAGAGAGAGAGAGAGAGAGAGAGAGAGAGAGAGAGAGAGAGAGAGAGAGAGAGAGAGAGAGAGAGGATGTCAAAACCCAAACTGTCTTAAGGGTCCCCTTTAGCAATGACAAAAGCTTACAAAACAGAATCCAAAAGCCTGTATCCAACTAACTTGTCCAACTTCAAGTTCCAGCTCGAGTCCTTGGCTGGTAAACTCATAAAATTTTGGGATGACACAATATGTAACCGATACTTGGAAATGTCAGATGCAGAGGGCTCAATGCACAGGAGTATATAACACCTGTGTGTGTATGTATGTGTATTTATATTTGTATACTTGTACACGCTGTTGCGTGTGTGTGTGTGTGTGTGTGTGTGTTGGCCTTTGTGTGTTTGTATGAGGCTAACTGTCAGTGTGGGCGCATACACTGGGCACGCCCCAAAAGCGCCATTGCGTCTGGTATACAACAACAAAACGGCTCAAAGGATTACGGCGCTCTCTCGTGGGCTTCCTAACTGCTTGAAACCTCATAAAAGTTATTGTTTTTCTACTTCATTATCTTTCAAAAAGCCAAATGCGACCGCCCAACCGCCCTGCCGACCGACGGATCGCACGACCTACCGCTACACAAGCAGTAGGTGCGGAGGGGGTTGGGGGGGTGGTAGCAACAAAATGTAAGATGAAAGAAGAAAAACACAAAAAAAATGTATGTGTTTTCGTTTATGGTTTCATTTCACATGCCACTTGCCACAATGCCCATAGCCGTATGTCCCTTTGAATCCTTAAGCCTTGCTGCCAGGCATTTTGAAGGACAAGTGTAATATATAGACGCACTCCACACAACACCAGGACTCCTTCATGTCCTTCATGTCCAATTCAGAGCTTATATTTCCAACTAACTTATTGTTGGCTTCAACTTACCCAAAGCATCACACTGTAAGATCTTCGTCCTTCCTTCGCTAACAATGGGACCTGATGACGATGGATGCGTTATGAAACGTGGTGCCTGCTGTTGCTGCTGCTGTGGCTGCTGTTGTTGTTGCTGCTGCTGTTGGGGAGTAGCATCTGAAAATAAAAAGTAGATAATATTAAGCCATTTGTTCAACTTGTTGCAATAAAAACAATTTTCACTTATCAAATATTTTAAGTTATATCTTAGATAATTCTGTGAAAAACTCTACAACAGAAGGTAAACTAATAAGGAGTAACTTCAATTACTACACTCAAGTCCTGGCACTAAAATCCTTTTGGAATTTTAAGCCACAATTTATATTGAACTATATTGTGTTGCCACTTTAAATTCTCTGTTGAATGTGCAACAAAAGAAAAATAAATAAAAATTTAGATAAACAGTTATTAATTGTTTATGAATTTCCGTTAAGGCTACATTCTAACAGTTATACAATAAAATATATATAATAGGATATAGTATAATATATATAGTATAATATATATATAGTATAATATATATATAGTATAATAAATATATTGTATAATATATATAGTATAATATATATATAGTATAATATATATATAGTATAATATATTTATAGTATAATTATAGACGAGATATTATCTCTGTTCTCAAATTGATTTGCCGATTTGAGGTTAAACTTTTAATATTGTAACCCAATATAACGAATCTTATCAATACCTGTTATTGTTTGTCTTAAACTAACTAATCTGTACATATATATATATATTTATGTATATATATATATATATTTATATTTGTACATATAACCTGCTATTTTCGTAACTTCAATATGGTTATGGCAATATCAAATTGATATTTGAATAAATAAAAATATTCGCATAAAATTTCATTTTAGCCATGGTAAAAAGAAAATAAAAACAGTAAAGAATAACTGTATTTATTTTATTTAATTTGTAGACTAGTCCTTTTCCGTTACAGTGGAACCACAAAGCCAAATTATTATCAGCACAATTATTATAAATAATTTTTTAAATTTTAGTTTAAAATTTAACTAAAGTTAATAAATAAAACAAATTGAGATTTTAAAATAAACTGTTAAATAGCAAATAGTAATAGAATAAATTAGTTTCACTTAAGTAAATTTTTTTAAGCCCACTGTGCAGCGTGTGCTTTTTATTAATCCATAAATTCAAGTGACAACGGCAACAGTCAACGGCATAAAAATGCTACCAATAGAGCTCTCGTTGGCCTTCGGTTTCTGTTGGTCTCTTCTGCAAATATTTTGTTCTTTGGGTTGACCTGTTTGTGGGATTATAAATTCATTTTCATTGTGCAACATGAAAATGTATTTTTCACCTTTCGTTTGCTCAACAGCAAAACTATCGATAACCACGCAAATTATTTGTATATTTTTGATTAGAACAAAATAATAATAATAATAATAATAATAAACAAAATATATATATGCAAACAAATATGCGGAGCAACATAAATAGAAACATAAATATATATATATATATATATATATATATATATATATACACATATATATTTATTGAAATTGTATATATGAAATGGCAAAAAGTTGCAAATTGAATAATGAAATAAAAAGGAATTTATATTTGTAAATATCAGATTATCATTTTTAATTGGGACAATAATCAGAATAAACTTTATTGAATTTTATACTTTATATATGTAAAAAAAAAATAAACAAAAAATGAAATTTTATAAGATACAAAGTACAAAATTGAATTTATCAATTTTTTTTACTTTTATTCAGTACAAAATTACCTGTTAAATTCATATATTTATGACTTCAAATCTGTGATATCTGCTTTAAACTTTAATCATACAAACTGCAGCGCCATCTATGGAAAAGTGGCAGCATTAAGTAAATGCCTTTAGTCTCTATTAAACGCAGTGAAGTTTGCAAATCGGTTGGCAGCTGTTAAATCTGATCAACTAAATTGCAAATGTTTATCTAACTAGGCTATTGTTTATCTACTTATTATTTATATATAGTTTATCTACTTATTATCTATATTATCTGCTTGATATATAACATCTAATTAACTTTATTCTTCTTTTTATACAGCTGAATGCAAGAGATCTTTGAGTAAGAGCAAATGTTATTAAATACTGCATTTGTTTATGCTTAACTGCACATTACTTATATATAATTTAATTGTTATTTATATAGGGTATACTCAACGTATATAACATGGCAACATGGTCTATATTCTATTGTGTATTTTTATGGCCGTGTTAGGTAAATATCGGTGCAAAAATGTTGTTGCAAGTCACAAAAGAAAACAAAACAATTCAACGCTGCTGCGGCAATTAACAATTGGGCAAAACTTGCATATGGTGCCCATATGTATATATAGATATATATATGTAGACCATATGTATGTTACTCGATTGGGAAAGTTACTTAAGTTGTTGTAGGTTTTACGCATCGCTGATTTGCTGTTACCTTAACCAACTGCTACTTATTTATATAGTTATATTTATATATATTGTATATATATATATGTATAGCAAGAGATAGAGAGAGAGCTTAAACTTGAGACGAGTCAATAATTGAGGCACAATCGTTACCATGGCAAATACTAAAGTGTCTGCCAATTGCCACCTGCAACAACAACAAAGGGTCTATTGAAAGGGCTAAGTAGACAACAGCGTTGAGCGTAGCAAGTGGCCAAACAAAACAGGCGTTAAATTGCCAATGTGTCCGGCACGCTCTTCAACGCCTCTGCTTCTGCCTCTGTCTCTGCTTCTGCTTCAGCTTCTACTAGTGCTTGCGCTTGTGGTTCCAACCAAGCACTTCATCTTTAGCTAAACTTGCCGACCTAACCCCACCCCACAGCCCATACATTGTTGCCACACTCTCTATACCCTAGTATTGTATACTAGTAGTATGTGTCTCTGTGGTTGTGGTTTTGCGCATGCGCAGCGGCCACACACATTTTCAATGGCTTCTCGCCCTAAACGACATTTGATATAACTAACTTCACTTCATACAAACACATATTAGCATATGTATGTATGTGTATATGTGTGTGTATACATATAATAGAACATATTTATATGTATATGCCAGATTGCTTTTGTTGCAATTTCTAGATGCAAGCAAGATGAAATGATGCTATTTTTGGTGATGCGCTCAATTTACAGCACTTAGGCACACACACACACACATACAGGCTTAAAGTAGCTGCAGGACATATTGTTTTTTTTCGCTTCTTCTTGTTGTTGTTGTTGTTGTTGTTGTTGACAGGAAACTGTGTCAGGCATCACTGGCCACACACACACACATACATATATATATATATATATATATACTGTTGATTGTCGCCACGTTAAGCTTTTGTTGAAATTTGTTTGTTTAACGTAAACGATGCTGCTGCTGCCTTGTCTGCTACTTGCCACTTGCCGCTTGCCGCTTACAAGTGGCACAAAATTTAAGCCACAGGCTCAAGAGAGTCTGCAACTTCCTTGTGGATAGCGTCAACGTTTGATGTTAATGTTAAAATATTTATATACATACACGTGCATACACATATATAGTTGCATATGTATATGTACATGTGTATGCATGTGTATGTGTATATATACGCACATACATTTAGCCACAGACACCCACAGCTTATGCACACATGTGTGTGGCATCTGCAATGAAATGTAATACGTATTCCCATCTTCGTTTTTTTTTTTTTTTTTACCATTATTTATACCCAGCACACATTGAAAATTTGAAGCAGCAAGCAATGCCATGAAGAATGTTATATATATCTATAAGTATATGTAGGATCTATACTACAGTAAGTCTATCTCTCTCAGAGGTATAACTATGTTTATTGCTAGCTCAGTTAAAATTAGCTATAAAGCAAAACAGTTGTTTTGTCATTTTTTGTTTATTTTAGTAACAATTACAGGGTATGTGATAGGCGTGCTCACTTGTTATTAGCCATCAAAGCTGTTGCTTTTTAGTTAATTTAAAATGGGAACCGAAACGTTTTGAAGTGAATGCATTTCGTATAGCAGCAGTTGGTTTAGGTTTGTCACAGTTGTCGACTGTTATATGGCGGAAAAGTCGATATGGAAAATGTATATATATATATATATATATATATATATATATAAACACACACAGACACACACACATGTTAAGCATATATAGAATTTAACTATAGACTGATTGACAGTGCAACATCTTTAACACATTTCATCTTAATGTCTATTTTCACTTTCTTACTCTCTGATTCTTGCATACAAATTCAATGCGATTGCATGCAATCGATATTTACTTTAAATTTTGCTATTTAAATTGCTTTTAGATTTTTTGTGCATTTAATTGTATGCAATTTAAAGCAACAATAAATATCAATTTTATCAAATTATTAAGCCATCAAGCTATCAATTTCAGCAAAAGTAACACTTATTCAATCGTCTAATAATCGTTTGGGTAAATAATAAAGTTGTTTTCGCTCAATGTAATTGAACTTATGACCAAATATTTGCTCACATCTGTCAATCATTTTTGGAGTGCTGCCGGCATTTATGTGGCAATAACTTACAGTAGCATTATATTACAACACCCACAGTACCCACAGTGCCCACAGTGCACACGAACACAACCACCCAAACCACCAAACAAACCGCTTTGCACCACTTTCACTCAAAGTCTCTTAGCTAATTTTTACATTGTCTGCGTGTAGCTTAGAGCACATCAATCAAATCTAACACTTTCCACCATGCCAAATGTATATACATATATATGTGTGTGTGTGTTATACACACTCATACACACATCCACAATGTACATTTATTTCTTGACATGACTTTTTTAGTGGTCATATTATTCGGTTGCTTTGCCATTCCGTTTAAGCGAAACTCTTTAAAGATCGTAGCAATAGGGTTCTACTTTATTACCATTCCTTTACTCTCTCTCCCTCTTTCACTGTGCTTCTTTTACGGCATTTTCATTTCTTTCTTTTTGGTATTTCTGGCCATTTGTACGCTCTTTCACAATGCGCATTTGATTAGCATTTTTGTGTGTGTGTGTGTTTTTGTGTTTGTGATGGATGGAATTGATGCAGTTGCACAAACTGCAGTTGGCTAAAGATGGAAAGTACACACAGTGAGGGATTGAGAAATACTGAAAAAGAATGTGCATAAGAGACGGAGTCAGAGAGGAAGAGAGAGAGAGACAGAGATAGTAAGGAAAGCATAGAGCGAGGGTGATACAAAGTTGGGGTGCTCCTGGATGCCCCTATTCGGTTGCATTTGCATATTAACGAGCTCATTAAAGTCGCTTAAAAATAGCAAAAGGAAAAAGGAATCAACCCAACCCCCTCCGGGCAATGACATTAAAGATTTCGTTAATTACGACACAGGCTCAATAAGCGCATTATAAATATATATATATATATATATATACGTGATAGTAACCACATGTGACTACTTAAATATCTAAAAATCCTGTTGCAACAATGATATATTGAGAGAGAGAGAGCGACAGAGAGAGAGAAAGAGAGAGAGAGAGCGACAGAGAGAGAGAAAGAGAGAGAGAGAGATGGTGTGTGTGTGCTGTGTGTTGCCTTACGGCCAGTTGCTGTCGTAATAGTAAACTTCTACTGAAGTGGCAATTGCAACCCCCTCCACTCACCACTCTCCAATTTTACCACACCATACTTTATATCATTCATTTTAGAACCGCATACCCCCGCCCGGCACAGCACAGCTGACGCTGTCACCATTGTCGTTTGTCACGGGGAGCTGCTCACGGACTATGTTCCGTTTTTCCCAACCCATACTTATATTCAATGCTCCATACTTCATACCCTACCTCATCACTATCACTATCACCATCAGCATCACCATCACTATCAGCATATCCCTTCCCTTTCCTGTTCCAGTTCCCTCTCCCTATTCCATATCCATTCCCATTCTCATTCCCGTTCCAATTGTCATTCCTGTTCTCAATCCCGATTTTTCCGCTTTTCCTTCTGCTTTTGCTTCAGCTTTAGCTTTGGCTTTAGCTGCTGCTGCTGCTGCTGCTCCTCACGTCTCATAAATTTTTTTTGGCTGTCGCCTGTCCGTCGCTTAATCCGTGCGCTCTTTGCTGCCACGTGAGAAATTGCACTTATCACAATTTTTTTTTTTTAGTTTTCTTCTTCTTCTTGCTACTCTATCACCCCATCAACCCATCGCAACCCAAGCCCAAGCCAAAAAAAACCCCAACAAACCAGCTCAACTTTTGTTTCGCCCTTTTCCCTCTTTTTGGCGTTGCCTCGCGTGCCAACTGAAGGGCTCTTAACACATACATACATATACATAAACATGTACATATACATTTACATATACATATACATATACATATACACATACATATATATATATATATATATATGTTATTTTAGTTTAGTACCAGATTTTCACATTTTGCCGCTTGAGTTTTATGCATTTTTGATTCTTGCTAGTTGAATGCAAGACTTAAAAGCTATTGACTACACATAATGGTAATTAAATGTCATTTAGCCACTTTAGACAACAAAAACTCATTGTTAATCCTGGCAGCAGTTTAACAAGTCAACTGAATAAATATATGATATAGGCCAAAACAAGTTAAATAAATTAGCCGTGTCTATTATAATAAATGAAAATTTAAATCAATTAGATAAAGAATATTAAATTGAAAATGAAAATCAAATTGTAAATAGAATTTAAGAGAAATTAATATAATATAGAATAAAATAGAACACAATATAGTATAAAAATGTGTTTTAAGTGAATGTATACAAAACAAAGAAGGTAGAAAGAAAATAGACTTGAAATGTCATAAATGTTGGGCAAATAAACAAAGGAGAGAAAATTCCAAATGAAATAAAACAAAACAATGCAAAAACAAAGCAATGCAAACCAAAGTAAAGTAAAACAAACCAAAAGAAAACAAAACAAAAGAAAACAAAAACTCAAAAGACAAACAGAAAATCCGAAAAATCAAATCAAGCGCAAATTGATGACTTTACAATGTCCTCCCAGTAGCTTTTAACCGCATGATTCCAATTCCATAAGACAAAGCGATAGAGAGAGAGAGAGAAAGTGAGAGAGAAGGAGAGAACCCCAGGATATAGGCAAAATATATAGCAAATAGTAAAGCGATATATCGCTTGTACTTAAGTGTCAGACATACACACACATACACACACACACACACACACTCAAAGACAAGTGTATGTAAAATATAAGTCTAGCAAATGCATAAGGACAGCATTTCGTTAGCTTATGCACTGAGTGCTGTTAAGCGAAGGCTTCTGTTACCCAACAATTTGGCCGCAGTCACTTCTTAGCAGTTGACTGCAATAAAAACAGCAAAAACAACAAGAAAGAGTTAAACGAAAAAAAAAGAGTAGAAGATAGAATAAGAAAGCTAAACTATTAAAATGCCATTCAAAATTCCTCGCACTTGGCAAACGTAGCACACGAAGAGGCAAGAGGCAAGAGGCAAGAGGGAAGCGGCAAAGGACATCACAAAGCCAAGACTACACATATGCAAGAAGACGCAGAAGAAGCAGCAATTGAAGTAGCAACAAAGTAAATGCTGAAAAGAAAACAACGGATACTAAATACGCTACAATATGAACCTTAAACTGAATCATGTAGATCAGTGTGTAGCAACCCAATGGGCCTCAATAAGTTGCAACAATTAGCATGGTATAAAAATGTAAAATAAAAATATACAAAATATATTAGAAATAGTAGAAATAGCTTTAAAAAAAAGTGCGCGACTAGGAAGTACCCTATAAATTAAATTGAGTGTCTGGAACAATACAATTGCTGTACCTAATGCTACCCCAGGGCCTTAGTAATAGTTACAAATAGAAAAGAAGAAATAGTAGTAGAAAAAAATAGTAGTAAAAGAGAAATATTTTTGTGACAAGAAAGTTCAAAAAACTTAAAGTTGAACGTTTATTGATTTTTTACGTTCAATTTTCTTTGCTTTCCTTTATTATTATTATTATTTTTCTCTTTGACCGAGAAAAGAGAATTAAGTTTTCGTTTCATCACTATATAAATATGTGCATATGTATATTTATGTGTGTGTGTGTGTGTGTGTTTGACTATGTCTCGACGTTTCTGTACATTTCTTTCGTTTACTTTTTTGGACATAAAACAAATGTGCGCGACTTGAGGCACAACGTGCCACAAAACTGGCGCTTGACTCATGTTTATTAAATTAATAAAAAACAATTTAGAATCGAAACAAAGACAGAGACGCTGATGATGATGAAGATGATGATGATGATGACGAAGATACAAATAAAAGAGAATTCTAGAGAGTTGACAAATGCTTAAGCTGATGACGTCGATCAAGTTGTTTGAATTGAAATATTTCTTTTTTTTTATTGTTATTTTTTGAACTCACGTAAAATTGGCCTTGGCCATGGCTAAGATTACTTAACAGTTTATTTCTATACTCTATTATTATTTTTATTTATTTATTTTATAATTCTTCATCAACATTTTATTATCTCTTTGTGCTTTGTTTCACATTCGTAGCCAGCTTGTGTCGTATATTCGCCTGAAGCAAAATTTTAAGTTTTATCTTCAACTTTTTTTTTAACCCGTAATTCTAGGTAGTTCTAGGCCCTAAGCTAAAGCTTAAGATTAGCATAGTTAATCATCTTATTAGCACACTGCCTGAAGCTTAAACTAAGCTTATTTAGCATAACTCGGATGGCTTGACCTGCAGCTAGACTTAGGGTTAAGTCTTGAGAAGTTCTACTCTCATTGTCTCTCTCTCTTGCCTGCATCCCTAATCCTTGGTTTACTTGCAAATTTTAAGCTCCTTCCTACTAAATCATTTTGCGTTGTGCTTATTTCTCTTTACTTATATTAAATTGAAGTATTATTTATAAATTTTTTTTGTATTATTATGATTACTTTAAACCACGCTTACACCAGCCCAAATCAAAGCATGTTGCAACAGCATTGACTCAGCTGTCGAAGGATACCATAGGTATATTATATTAATATGATATTGAATCGCAGCTATATTCAACTACAGCTATATCCAGGTATTGTGGCATTGTGTACTTCAATAGATAAACAACTGTTCCACACTCCAAAGAGACAATTGAAACGCAAAGTGGTAGACAAATCAGCTGAAGAGACCAAAAGAGACACACACAGAGACACCGCTAGAGTTCTATTGTCTGGGAAATGTGAATTAGACTGTTGCTCTATAAACTTAACTGAATCAACTTACATTAAGTTTAACTATAACTTATATATCTTTTGTATTCTTTTCCACACTTATTTAGTTCATAGTCAAGTTTCCGTTAAAACATTATCTGGCTTACATTCTCATCTATCAAAGCCTTTGGTAAACATTATTTATACTCAAGAGCACAAGCGTTTCAGTAAGTAGTTTGATTTCTATATAGAATTACTACTGTATAATTTAAGTTTATGCAAATGCAAATTCTTAGGTTTAGCTCCGAGTGTGAAGTTAAAGCTATAGCCAGTAACTGGTGCTAGTGGTAAATCCCTTAACTTATACTTAAGTCTATCATTGTGTTAGTTGACAGGTTGCTTTGGATTATATATTTTTTTTTGCTCATTTTTTCATTTTTTCACCTCGATGCGGCACATTTAGTCATATTATGCATATCGGGGGCACAGTTCAGTTTAGTTTAAGCCAGGTTAGTGTACAAATAACTGGTTTTAAGTTTAGTCAGCTCAAGTTTCTCATCCTAAAATCAAGTAAAAAGAAATTCACACGCAGCTGTTGTTTGTTGTCTCCCCTTTTGTTGTTTATTTTCTTGTTATTATTGTTGTTGCTGTTGCTGTTGTTGTCGATGTTGATGTTGATGTTGATGCTCCTGATGCCCCATAACACGCAACAATAATTTCATAGCATGCAATTTTCTTTTTGCTACACTTTTCCATAGCCATTTTGACCACTCCTTCATCATTATTATCATCATTATCATCATCATCAACATGATAATCATCGTCGACGTCATTTTAATTAGCTCTTATTAGTCGGCTCACACTCTCACGCTCATCTGAGCAACTGAGCAGCCAGCAAACACATAAATACTCAAGAAATGAGAAAAAAAACAGTAGGGAGAGCGAGAGAGAGAGGGAAAGGGAAAGAGAGAAGAAACTAGCAACAGAAACCAATGCAACTGAACTCGAAAACAACCTGCACTTACTCGTCGTACATAAATCCTTAAAATTTATGAAAGGCTACGCAAAAAATAAAGGACGAAAAACAGGGAGAACAAATTCAAGTAAGGATTAAAGCAAGTAAGTATGTAAAGTCATCAAAATCTTTGGGTGCTTAAACATATTACAGTGCTTATTCGATAAAGCGAATGTGATTAAATTAAATTTTGTACTTTTAAAGTAAAAAAAGGATATACTAGTTAATTTAATTATTATTTATATTTACAAAAATAAAGAGTAGAAGATAGAATATGAAAGCTAAACTATTAAAATGCCATTCAAAATTCCTCGCACTTGGCAAACGTAGCACACGAAGAGGCAAGAGGCAAGAGGGAAGCGGCAAAGGACATCACAAAGCCAAGACTACACATATGCAAGAAAACGCAGAAGAAGCAGCAATTGAAGTAGCAACAAAGTAAATGCTGAAAAGAAAACAACGGATACTAAATTCGCTACAATATGAACCTTAAACTGAATCATGTAGATCAGTGTGTAGCAACCCAATGTGCCTCAATAAGTTGCAACAATTAGCATGGTATAAAAATGTAAAATAAAAATATACAAAATATATTAGAAATAGTAGAAATAGCTTTAAAAAAAAGTGCGCGACTAGGAAGTACCCTATAAATTAAATTGAGTGTCTGGAACAATACAATTGCTGTACCTAATGCTACCCCAGGGCCTTAGTAATAGTTACAAATAGAAAAGAAGAAATAGTAGTAGAAAAAAATAGTAGTAGAAGAGAAATATTTTTGTGACAAGAAAGTTCAAAAAACTTAAAGTTGAACGTTTATTGATTTTTTACGTTCAGTTTTCTTTGCTTTCCTTTATTATTATTATTATTATTATTTTTCTCTTTGACCGAGAAAAGAGAATTAAGTTTTCATTTAATTATTATTTACATTTAAAAATTTTAAATAAATGTAGCACAATGTAGGTATGTAGCACACAGTACATGTTATAGAGTACAGACTGTACTGTACAATAGACTCCTTGAAGTAAATATTAAGCATTATAAGCTTCATTTTTGACTTTCCAAAGGGTTGGCAAAAAATATATAAAATATAAAAAATAGACAAATTTCATTTTGTGCCAACTAAATAAAATCTTTAAGCTGATTTCAGCTTGGCTTAAAAACACTGGGATAAAAAAAAAAAATATAAGTTAAAAGCAACTTGCCAACTTAGAATATTAAGAATAAGTTGTAATAATCATAAACTATTCATAGAGTATATATATATATATATATATATATATATATATATATATATATATATATATATATATATATATATATATATTAGGCTTTATCAAATATTGCTATAGAATATCTCTATGACGCACACACATATGGGTTAAACAAACTTATAAACTTATGATGATAATTTGCTACTTACACACTTTATATATTTATATATAATATAGATTATCTGTATGATTCATTAGTGAAAGATTTACTCAGTCTCCTATAGTCTCTGAGCAACAGGCGTTCATTCATTCGCTTCTATAGCAGACGAGCAGAGCTTGAGCGACTCTATTACTGTTACTAATCACGAATATATATATACATATACCTTATAGGCTAGAAGATGCTTTCATCTGCTTGTTAGTTACATAAGCTAAGGTATTGGTCCCCCCTTTCAAAAATAGCTGGATAACGATTACCCCATCGTATACATAAGGGTTAGATGAAATATCAAAGGCGCAACTTGTGTTGCAATTAATATTGAAATAAAAATTAAAAAAAAATAATTTAATTTATATATAAATATTATAGAGTAGTTGTATGCATCATTTGTTAATTTCATATAATTTGCATATTAGAAAAAATTTTATTTTTAATCTATAACTAAATCTAAATCATAATCTTAACATATCATGCTATAACTTTGGGTTTAATTTAGACAACACTCAAATTATTTGCAACTAATTGTATTAAATTGAATGAAGACAACATTTATTTTTTTGTAATTCCCCAAGGTGCAGTTAAATCAACACTTTCTTATCAGATACATATATACATATATATATATATGTATATCATTACTGTTGCTTTACTAACATTTTGAGGTTATGTACAAAGTCTGGCTGGCTGCAGGGCAACAAGTTATGAAACTGAAGGTTTCTTACTAAACTTTAAGTTTGTCAGGTATATATATATATATATATATATATATATATATGTATGTGTGTATATATATGTATATGTGTTTATTATGATTTTATTTTTATATAATTTTGTGTAGAATTATTGTTTGCTTGGCTTTTGGTTGTTGGCTTGTTGGCTCGTTGGTTGGTTGGTTGTTTGCTTGTTCTGTTCCCAGTCTGTGCACAATGTCTCTACGTTTTCCATTCGTTGTGTTTTGCTGTCACATTTGCTTTTATTTATGTACTTTTTTCTTAGAAGTCTTTCAATGTTACTTGCTGCTACTTTTAGTATTCCTCTTCGTCTGCTTTTTCTTCTTATTGTTGTTGTTATTATTATTCATCTATGAGTAACTATGCGATATACAGAGACACACACTTACATATATATAGAGTAACATGCACTTATATATAGGGTGCACAAGTTTTTCCCCCTTTCGTTGGGGTTTACTACATACATATATACACACACATACACACATATATACATTTAAATATATATATAATTTTTTATTGTTCCCTTTGCTTTCTATAATTTTATTTGTATTTCAACTTGTTTAGATTCCAACAAAATGTTGCTTTAAAACTTCTTAGAATTACGACTAAATGCTACATTTTCATAATTTAGTTATCATTTTCAAACATTTTGTTTCTTCTTCTTGTTGTTGTTGCTGTTGTTGTTGTTTATGTTGTTATTGCATTGCTTATTTGTGGATCCCTTCCCCCACCCCATCAACCTTTTCACACATGTTTAACACGGTTTATACACTTTGCCTTTTATATCACATTTGTGAGTTTATTTGTTGTTGTTGCGCTTCTCCTTGTTATTCTATCATGGGAATCTACAATCTAGAAGATTCCAAAATTCTACAATTATTTGCAAGCTAATTCATCTTACTCTGTATACAAGTTGCTATGATTGAAACTATTTCATGCGAATTAAACTACAAGAACAAACTCAATTCTATTATGATAAGTTAAACTTATTCAACAAAGAGTTCACTTTATTGCCATAGGGATTCCCCTTTCCCTCCCCTCGAACTAATCAGAAAAATTTCGCATTTATATGAAATTTAGAGCCATTACTTTTGCTCCGATGCATGGTAACTGCCCCTTTAAGTAACTAGACAGAAGTCTAACTACAGAGCAACCAACTGCCAAATAGCTTGGCTTAATTCCGCATAGGAGAGACCAACTAATTAAGGAGAGAATTATCACCATACTGAATCAAAGATCTAATCTTAGAAGAGAGTAACACTATACTGACTCAAAGCTCATAACTCCGGGTTGAGTATCTAAAGTAAGGTTTCAGTATAGAAAGGGTTTAGGGTATTCAGTTTTGGTTAACCAAAAACTTCAAGGGATAGGGATGATGAACTGAGATCATTCTCTGTGGTGCGCATATCCTACATTAGGTTAAGAAGGTTTCCTATGTACGAGAAGAGTTTCCACTGAAGAATACACACACTGGAATGTAAAAATTTCAGATACTTTTTCAGGTGGTTGCTTCAAGCCAAGTTAACTCCTAAGTAAAAACAATACTCTTTGGAAGGATAAGTTGAGACTTCCTTTTTGATAAGTTGGAGTATGATTAGTGTATCCCTATTGAGTAAAATATTCATTAATATATACTCTTCTCTATGTTGTGTGCTCTCTGTAGCTTGTGCTCAATCCTTTAAGGCATTCAGAAGAAGACAATGATCAAATGAAGTTGCTTTATCTATGTGTGTGTGTATATATATATATATATTACTTTTGTTGGTGAAGTTCTTCCTGTTCTTCAAGCACTTAAATTTATCAAATTGCAATTGTTGTGTCATTGTTGCTGTTGTTGGTTGCACAAACAAGGTCGCGCTGGTGCTTAACACCAACAATGGCAACAGCAACAGCAACAAAGGCAATAGCAACAACTCAAGTTGCTAGCGGATGGCAAAACGCAATGGCAACATAATTAGCGCGTTTCCCTGCAACTGTCAGTGTTAACAGCAACAGCAACAGCGACAGCAGCAGCAACAACAGCAGCAACTTCGACAGACAGCAGCAATATCACTGTCGTTTGTTGGCATCATGAACTTGTCCGTGCCTGAGGAGCAGCACAGCGTTGCACAGAAGCAAACGCCGTCAGAGACTCCCACCCAAAAGTGGAAACACTTCACACATGAATCTTGCGACTTGCAACAGAATGAAAGGAACTGCATTTCCGGCTGTTGGCTGCTGGCTGCCGGCAGCACTACAACAATTGCGACATTGCGACGTGACATTGAAACAATGCGAACCTAAACACCCCCTGTCTCATCAAGTTAATCAACTAAACGTGTGCTGCTCCCACCAACTGTTGTTGACCTGATCATCTTCTTTAAACAATTTCCACCCTCCCCTGCCACTATATAGTATATATAACAATCGCTGTATAGGAAGAACTCGCTGTCATATTCTCTCCTTATGCATTATAATTAAGTTTTGTTTTTACCGCTCAAGCGTAACCATGCGCACTCCTGCTGCAACAGCTGCTGCTGCGTGCTGCTGCTACTGCCGCGTTGTTAACTTGCTGCATGACTGCCTGAATGATGCAATTTACAGCTCGATTAACTAACACAATTGACACTGGCTCAGATTACCAAACATCAGTGCTCTTCATGCGATTAATTACAGTCAGCTGCTAATCAACAAATATAGAGAAAAAAAAAAAAAAAAAAAAAAAAACGAAGAGAAAAACAGAAACATAAAGAGAAAAACAATAACAAAAGGTACAAGGCACAAGAATAACTCATTTGCCACAAAAGCCAATAAACCATTCCATATTCATGCAGTGCATTCATTATATAACCAACATATGCTTATCCCACCCACACAGCCGACAAAGCAATGCAAACATAAAGCGCGGTTTTGACTTAAGCAAAAAAAAAAAAATGGTAGAAAGCAAAAAATTTGTGGCCCGAGGCAAAGTGAAATGCAACATTGGCAAAACCGCTAATTGAGCAAAGCAATTTATTCTCTGGCTTCGGTTTACAGCTTGCAACTTGCAACTTGGTAACTTGCAGCTTGGCTCTGCATCCCAACACCAAGCCTAACCAACAGCTGCTGCCCATGCCCATGTTGCAGCAGCAGCAGCTTTATTAAGCGGTAAGCTGGTGGTCAGCGCAAAACGTTGCAAAAGCGTTGGCCAATATTGATTAAAGAAATTATTTTAAGAATTTATAGTATAACCGTTTAATTGAATTTGAAACAATGTAAGTGAGTCAGGCTTAAGAATAGCTAATGAGCTATAACCACACATAGCACAACAAATTCTCGTATAAAGTTCTCTTAAAAGTTTCGTCTGAATGTTGAAACTGCATTTCATGAAGCTAAAATGTAAACAAAACTAAACAGAAATATAAATACAAATAGAAATAGAATTGGAAAAAGTATAAAAACAAAATTAGAAAGAGAATTAGAAATAGTTAGAGAATGAGTTTGAATGCTTGATTCGAAATGTGTGAATAGATTTTCAAATGCATTTCATCAAACTCAAAAGAAATCGAATATCATTTAACATCTAGCTATGAAATTTTGTATATACATTGTGAGTAGATAATGCCAGCATATCAAAGGTGTTAAATACAATAAATATATAGCCATAGGTTCACAGTGGTTTACAGTGTTGTATATAAATATGCAGACATAGCAAAGCTTGAGAATAACTCCATAATAAGATATCTTGAAAAATGTACTACGCTTCGATTTGCATAGGTTGAATTCAAAGTATTTTTAATTAGCGCAACTTAAATATACCCTGTATAATGATAAAAGAACTAGTGTTTGACAGACACACACATACACACATATGATACACACACATACGCATATACACAGAGAAAGTAGAGCTCCCTTTCTATGCTGAAAATGTCGCCTGCCTCAGCTACTGATGAAAGGAATAGCTGCCTTCACTTGAGTCTTTGACCAGGCAGTGTAATATCTAACTAAATGCAGAATAGTGTGTGTCCTCAAAATCTGGCTAAAACATAGTTCCAGCTAATAACATGCGGAATCTCGTATTGATACTGCACAAAGGACTGACATATGCCATGAGCATTCTGAACCTATTTTCCAGTTGGTTCTAACGCAATGAAGCAACTGCATTGAATGCACAATCGGCGAAGCGAACTTGTGCTGCAATGCAAACAAACACTATATAGAGCCATTGTTCCACTCTGAGAATATGGCATACAAATTGTGGTTATTGTCCCACCAGATCCTAATGAGCGAAGCATTGCATATGAAAAATAATTCTGCAGAATTTCGCCGCAACTCCTGGGACACCTCAGATCCAATTCATACTTGGACAGCTTGAGCCCCAAATTAAAAGGCTGTATTGAAGTCTTTCAACTAGATGGATAATAAGTAGGCTCAAAGGGGAATTGTCTACTTCATTAGGCAACACCTGTTAAGACTCTTTCTCGCTTTCTGACTCTCTCTTT
Source organism: Zygothrica quintamaculata (assembly GCA_037044455.1). NCBI lineage: Eukaryota > Metazoa > Arthropoda > Insecta > Diptera > Drosophilidae > Zygothrica > Zygothrica quintamaculata. Next base: position 162,203 of record JBAMBS010000822.1, on the reverse strand, counting down.
CCATCTTTATTATAAGCTTATGCTCTCGCATGTGACAATTATATTGTTATGGTTCACAGGGTTACAAATTAATGTATGAATAAAAATTAATATAAAAACACAATACAAAACATATATACACATATATAAGCACATATCATATATAAACAACAAAATACACACATATACACACGCAATAGTCTGTTACATTGTAATCGCCAAACAATTTAAAGATTTAAAATCATTTTTAGCCCATTTGCCCTTTAAATAAAGAGGAAAAGGGAACTGTCCAATGTCGAAAAGTATGTAACAGATAGAAATAATCATCTGAGACTCCATAAAGTATATATATTCTTGATCAGAACGACTAGCTGAGTCGATCTAGCCATGTCCGTCTGTATGAACGCCTATTTTTCAGAGACTATAAGACCACGAGTAATCAAATTTGCAATCTACATTCGTTATTTTCGTAATCTATATGAGTTTTTTTTTTAGATTTTTGAATTTTTGCCCCTAACCCACGCAATACGAAAAAAAAAACGATTATTAATTACAATTTTCGAGCGATCAAATTTTTTTTTTGCGCACATTATCATTAGACCATTCTCGAACTACGTTGTGAATTTTGTCAAGATTCAACAAAAAACTCGGAAGTTACACAACATTAAGTATTGCGCTATAGAAGGCGGGGGCTAACAGGCGCGCGCAGTGGCTTAAAGTACGTGTACAACTGTGTGTATGGCTGTGTCCGTTGGCAAACGGGCTCTTGACTACTACACTCGACTACAGATTCCATACTTGTTAAGTATTGTTTAGGGCAGATGATTTCCTATGGCAAATTGTTAGATATTGATGCAGAATATATATATATATATAATATAGGTTAACAGTTTATAGAGTATATATATACATATATATGTATGTATATATTACAGAATGTAAATATAGCATGTATTGGCATATAACAATCATAAATTTTATTGACCCCAATTTGTTTTTAACCAATTCAGCAGATCCAAAAAAAAAAAACAAAAATTTATAAACAAATACAATATGATTTTATTATAAGCCAGCGACACCAACAACAAACGGAAAACTGGCAAAATATATATATATATATATATAGATGTATATATGTATAGAAATAGAAAATTGTTTTCAGTGCATTTGCCGTTAGTTGCTGACAAACTATTCATGTTTCTATTGAAAATGGTCTAAAAATATTTACTGTTTATTTTAAAGAGGCTAAAAAAAAAAGTTTTATATTCGCCTCAATTGCATTGTACTTTACACACTATACACCTCTCTCTTTCTTTCTCCCTTGTCCGCTGTATTTCCCTTTGTTGCATATGTTGAACATGTGCTTTTCCAGGTAAAGCAACCAAGTGTGCATTTGGGTGTAGTTTTCAGGCTTTCCATAAATACTGAAATTTATGCTGCAGGTCAGCTACTCAAACCACCATTCTGTCAGTCACTCAGTCAGTCAGAGAGCCAATCGGGCAGTCAGCAGGCTAAAAACAAAGGCAATCACAGCTACACACACTCACACACACACACATATATACACATACATACACAGCAGCAGCAGCTACACCGAAAAGGAGCCATAGAAGCAGAACAAGTAAATCAGGTTTTGGCCAACCGTCAACATATTAACCTTTGTGAGTGCTGCTCGTACCTTAGTTCCTCAATCCACAGCAGCAGCACCACCACCACCAGCAACAGCAGCAGCAGCATCAGCATCAGCAGCAGCAGCAACAGCAGCAGCAGCAGTTGCTGCTGATGGTTGTGGTATTGCTGCTGTTGAGTTATTTCAAACATTTCATTCTATAGTATAAAAATGCACTGGTAAAGGGGTAACATAAGAAACAAGAAGAAGAAGAACAAGAAGAAGAAGAAGGAGATGGAGATGGAAGAGGAAATGGAGTAGGAGAAGAACAAGTAACAGAGGTAACTGTGAGGTGCAAGTTGCTATGGCACTTCATCGGTTTTGGCTGCAGCTGCAGTTGTAGCTTTGGCTTTTGCTTTAGACTTTCAGTTTGGTGTTTGATGCATGGAGAATCTCTTTTTTTTCTTCTTCTTCATCTTCTCTCTTATATTATTTTTTGTTATTCTTCTTCTTTTGTGGCCACTGATGCTTGGCAAGTGGCGCGCACGATTATTCACATGTTGCCCAAGCAATTGAAGCTTACAGCTTGCAGCACATTGCGCTCCCCTTTTAAGGTCGCCACAAGTGGCTTATTTCCGCCTTTTTGTGCTCTCCGAAACTCTAACCCCTCCACCCTATCCCTTTAATACTATAGGGCAGGGTCAGTTTCAGCATATGCAATCAAAGGTAGCAGCAACAGCATCAGCAAACTATAAAAAAAAAACAAAGAAGAGGTGGCATGCAACCAAAGCCAATGTGAACGATCTCCTGGACTGTGGCATCGTTTGTTGCTGTTAAAGCTTTTGCTTTTGCTTTTGCCACTGCTGAATGCCTGCAACAAAGCGCCAAGTGTCGATAGCACAACAATAAATACAACAAATAAGAAATCTTTGCTGCAACAAGCACACACAGGCACACAAACACACACTCACTAGCACAAACACAGTTTGTTCAATTTGCCTTTTTGTTTTGCTCTCATTTATTTTATTGTTGCTGTTGTTGCCTCTCCATTGACTTTTCCTTTGTGTTGTGAACGCATTTGCAGTTGCTGCTGCTGCTGTTGCTTCTGCTGTTGTTGTTGTGTGCCACAATCATTTTAACCTAAATTGTTATTGCTGCTGCTTTTGCTGCTATATTTTGCATTGCAATTTTTAGTTGCCACATGAAATATGTGTCACTTTGGTGCAAGCAAAGTGGCAAGTGGCAAGTTTGACAAATCGCATCTGTTGCCATTTAGCAGAAAATCTCTCTCAGAAAATTTCATTATTTTTCATGGCTAATTTCAATTGGGTTTTGGCATCAAATTAAACAGTGCAAAGCGTTTTACAATAGGCATATAAATGATATATCGATTTCTTATTATTTATCGATAGTTCTATAAACAATGTTTATTGTTAGCGATATGTTAATTAACTTAGACAAAAACTTGTAAGGAAATTCATAATTATTTTGAAATAAATTGCATATATGATAGAATATCGATAGGTATAGGCTTATCGATAAAGTATTAAAGCACTCGAACTGCTTTTTATATGTGAAAACGATATCATATTTCATAGGAATTGTAAAACAAATGCCTTATATTGCCACAGTATCAATAAGAATTTATTCGCAGCTGCGTGCATTACGTAATAAAAGTTATCGATAATAATGAGACATATTATGCTAGGCTGCAGCATTATCACTGAAGAATTGCTGAGAAGTCTGTACTAGATTATCGATAATAATTAACGAGAAAACAAAAGAGTTTACTCATTGATTTCAGAAGAAGTATCAAATGGGTTTATTTGTATTTCAACATAACCTAAAAGCAAGTGTTGATATGCCAACAAAAAGAATTGAGAATGACAATTGAGAATTGCAAAGAGAATAACATAACAACATAATTCAAAAATTTTAAATACATTTTGATCGATTAGTTTTGTATCTGTTTTAATTTTAATTATCGTTTTTATTTTCATTTTTGTTTATTATTATTATTATGCTTTGCTACGGGTTTTATTCATGTTGCTTTCTGCCGTTGTTTCGTTGTTTCGTGAACTGAACACATTTTGGCCATTTGCTGTCAATTGTGGGGGCAGCAGCACAGCAGTTGTATAGGCTAGAGGCCAATTGAAGTGTCTTAATTTAGTTTCAACGATGATGCTGATGTTGCTGCTGGTTAATGTTGGTTGATGCTGTTGCTGTTGCTGATGATGATGATGAGTACCGTCCGACGTCGTCATTTGACATGGACCTGGACGTAGAACGTCAGATATCAGACGTCTGGCGACGGCAGAGGTGGCAACGGCAACGGCAACGGCGACGAGGACGGCGGCAGCAGCAATCAGAGCAATCAAGCAATTCAATCAGGCAACAGACATGAAGACAGCGAGACAGCAATATAGCAGCCGTTATTTCCCGCTTCCTTTTTACCCTCCCCCTAAATATATATATATATATATAATAGCGTCTGGCTGGCATGGAGTCAGTGCGATAATGTAGTCACATCTGGATTCAGGCGTGTCTCCTCTTCTATCATGGTGCCAGACCACCAGACTATCAGACTACCAGACTAGCAGACAACATACAACAGACTTTAGACATACACATGTATTAGTATGTATGTATATATCTATACATGTACATATATATATTGAAGTTGCTGTATGTATGTGTGTGTGTGTGTGTTTGCATGTATAGAGAAGGATTTGCTTGTCGTTTTGGCTGAACTGGCGTCGAGCTGCTACTCTATAACTTTGGCCAAAGCCCCGGTACAAGTTGTTGACAACGGCAAAGTGTGCAACGTTGCAGACTCGCACAAGTTGCACATTGAATGTGTACTACAACAGTAGCTATTGTTGTTGTTGTTGTTATACAAAAATAAAATAAAAAAAAAACCAAAACAAAAACAAAAAGTTGCGCCTTAACGCATAATTCCTAAGTTCCAACAATTTTGTCTCCTACATCAAATTGAGCAGCATGTGGATGAGGTAGGGGAGGGACAGGGGGGGTGATGTGGCATACAATGTGAGTGCAGTCAACTTTTTGTTGTTATCGCTTGCTTGCCTGGCGGCAGCCAAAAGTAATTCCTCCCTTGCGCTCCCGCTTCTGCCGCTTATTCTTCATATGCGCCACTCAATGCTTACTCCAGCCAATAACAAACCCTCTCCCCTCCCACCACACAAAACTCTGTTCACGCAACACACAATTCGTGAGACGAGCATAACAACAAGAACAACAACAACAGCAAACAAGCAACAACAACAACAACAGCAACATTAAAGTCATCAACTCCTCAGGGCTGTGCGATAAGCAGCTGTGTTTTTATTTTAATTAACGCATCCAAGTGCAGCATCAAGAGTCGCTTTATCATAGGCAAGGGGCACAATACGAAACGGTAGCTAAACAACAACAGCAACAGCAACAACAACAACAACAAGAACAACACTGAAGTTTGGGGCACACTTATGAGGCATGTTATCTAATTATAAAAACAAAAGCAGACATAAAAATCACACGACAAAAAAAATAAACCAAAATTTATTACAACATTTTCAAATAGGTTTACCACAAAGATTTGTGGCAACAATTTCCACACATGAGTTAACAATTTGAATAATTTATATATTAAAATATAATAAAATAACACTTTTCTAATATTAACTGTTGAAATGATACTAGCATAGCAGCTGCCGATAGGAAATTTAGAGCTGTTGTTATCCTTTAAAAGCGATTGAAAGGAGTTCAATACATTGGAGTTAAAAGTAAATGTATATAAAAAGTGAAAGGAAACATCTCCAACCCTATGAAGCATTTTATATATATATATATATATATATATGTTTCATCAGCCTTGGTAGCTATATTTCAACTATCCCTGTATATCTCTCCACTCTTTCCCCTTTACAACTCTCCCCCTGAGTACGTCTCAGAATCTATAACAGATAGAGTGAACAAATTTGGCTTACGCTATTAGCCACAATTTTTAGGCGATTGCATTTCTTTTTGGTAGACCTAGTAAATATACTATTATTAAACAATATTCTAAATTTCATACGAATTGAACTATAAACATGAAAGTTATGCAATAGCAAACAAAAGTGACAATCTGTTGCTCGCTTTAGCAGCTTCAAGTGCGCATAGAACTGCGTGTGTGAGTGTGCGTGTTGTGTGTGTGTGTGTGTATATATATATATATCTAAGTATGTATATTAACTGTTTTCTTAGAAAAAATATTACACTATAGTTAAATTGCGATTGTGCTATGAGAAATCTTTTAGCAAATATTACAAGAAAAGCAAAGTCTCTACAGCAAATAGCAATAGTTTTTCACTCACGAATGAATCATTAGGCGAAAGAAAATCGAAATCAATTTCATAACGGAAGTTATTATAAAAATATAAATCTGTTGCATCTTTATTTTTTATTTTTTTTTTGCTTTTTTTTTTTTTGGTACAGTAAAAGCAGCTCATGTGAACCTGCAAGCAAAACCAATCAATAAACTTGCCTCGCACTTGGCTTCAATTGCCGCTTGCAACATGTTAGAGCTACAGAATTGTAGCAAAAATATGAAATCAGCTTAAGTTTACAATAAAAATAATTGAAAAACTATTGGAAGAAACAACACAAAAACAAACAAAAATGGAAAAATAGTAATAAAAATGCAGGACCACCCTTAATATTATGGCATACCCACAACAGTATGAAAATTGCAGATCAAAGCGCAAAGCGTTGCTTAAAAATTGTTTATACAATAAACTTAAAGCATAAACAGATAATTTACCAATGTTAAATTCTATTGCAAAGTAACTGATATTCTTAATCAATAGCAGCAGTATCAGCATCAGCATCAGCAGCAGCATCAACACAACTGCAAATTTTCAATTTCATTGTTTGCTTTCAATAAGATTTGTTTTCATAACTAAAATATATTTTTAATTTTTAAACAAAGGAAAATCTTTAATCCAATTTAAATTTGCATAAATATTGAGCTTCTGGAAAATATTGGAAAATTCTTTAAGTTCTCTAGAAAATAGCATTTAATTTTCTTCTAGTTGCAATATAAATACTTTACTTCGAAAGCAATAATTATAATCTGATAGATTTCAAGCATAAAATGAGTTAATTAAACTGAATTATAAGCAGCTTTCCATAAGCCCAATTTTCCTAACAGCTTAACTGCTTTTGTTTAAGAAAATTTCAAATAAAATTTGCCAAAATTTCAAATAAAATTTGCCAAAATTTTATACCTTTTTTTTATTTTGGGCCATAAAATATTCAGTCTATAACAAAAGTGGGCTTACCAGTTTAAACAATGAAACTGGCCAATTTATCTGGCTTCAAAGGTAATTGAATTTTCGGTAGAACAGAAACTCTCTATTGCTCTCTGTTGCTGACAAAACTATAGGCCTATATTGGCCTATAGTTGTTTGGTCCTGTACAAAAAGGATATAATATTTACTGGTTCAGAGTATTGATTGACTGCTGCATACAATATTGCTTTGATTGCTTTACTATCATTGTGCCTTGGGATTTATGTTTAAGTAAACACAAATACAAACACAAACACATACACACATAGAGAGATAGATAGAGAGAGAAAGAGTGAGAGAGATACATATGATAAACGTACAAATGATAAACCCATAGACAAGATTTAATAATATTATATTAACCCCATTTCAGGTAGATTAAAGTTTAAGTTTCAGTTTGAGTTAAGTTTGAATCAATTTTATAGCACTTGTTGCACTGTAAATGCTTAAAATGTTCTATTTATACATATGTATGTATGTATATATATATATATATATATATATATATTTAGAGTTGTATTCAGTAACATTTTCAAACCATGATTCTATAGTAGACAAGACCCTAAAGTTATGACATTGCAATGGTCGCTCTTCATACAGTTTCAGGCTACAAAAAAGGATACACTCCATAGCCTTTTACAGTTGGCCACTTAAGGATATGGCTCTTAAAACGGACTGCGGTTAAAATGTTCCACCAATTAACGGTTGCTGCTATTTATGCTGTATATAACCCAAAATAAAAACAAAATCAACGTTTCTTATGTGCTTTGCCCAAATGAAAAGAATACAAAACAAATAATAAAATTAATTACATAAATTTTTGTTTCAAATCCTTAAAGAAAAAATATTTTATTATGCTTCAAAATAAAATTAAATAATATCAAGAAAATTTTGAAAAAATTTTATTACACAAATGTATATGAATATTTTCTTTTATCTATTAAAATAAAATAAATATAAAAAAAAACATACACTAACTTTTAATTGTGGGATTTTGTGGCAAAAAAAGGACCAATGGATAATGTTGTTTAACTCTTTTTAAATCAAAATGTGAAATGAAATTATTTTTGGTATATGAATTGATGAATACTTTGATAAATTAATGACTAATTGAATGAATGAATAAATGAACGATTTGCGAAGGAAACTAAGTTTAAAAAAAAAACCTACAGCAAATTAAGTTTAATGACAATATTAGTAACAGTTTCAGCAAAGCACAACAACAAAGAGTAAAGCACAGAAAAGAAAATGCAAAGAAAAGATGCATGCATAACAATCACACACATACAGACACACACACAAGCCAGAACATACAGCTACACATACACATGCAGCCATACACATATAAAGAACATGCATATGTGGATTTCATTGAGCAAGTTTTTGTTCAGCAATGGGAAATGACAATAGTTTAAGAAACGTAAGAAAAAACGTATAGACTTACAGACATACACACACACACACACACACACACACACACTAACACATACAGGCCGCACATATTGGAGGGAAATCAACACGGTTTTGTTGTGCTTGTGTGTGCATTTTGTGGGTGTAGCTTGCTTGGTCAATATGTATACAGCTAATGTTGTTGCTGATTGAATTGTGCGAAACTGAAAAGTCGAAAAGTTTTCAACAAGCTTTCAACACCCAAATTCTCTTATATACATATGTATATATATATACATGTGTGTGTTAGCATATAAATTGGTATGCTCGCATGTGTACGTATATGCTGAGCTTGTGCCTAGGAATGAATGTATAATGAAAACTTTACACACACTCAACAACACCAATAAGAACAGCAACTTTGAACATGGGGCGCCAAGTACGGAAAAGGCTTCAAATGCCATAAGACCTACTTGCCATCTGTTAAACGCCAACTTCCTGACATTGACTTTGAAAATTAGTTTCCCTTCAAGTAAAACATAACATAAACCAACCACTTACTGCCAACGTAACACCCAACTCAACTTAACCTAACCGTTTTAACTCATCCAACGATCTAACAAATTTGTTGCTCTCACAAATTGGCTTTGGTTATTAGAAATTTTGAAGTTGGCAACCAAAAAACAGTGACTTGAGTTATCGAAGCAGTGATCGAGAATAGCAGCTACAATAATTTCCAACATATTTTTTATATTTACTGTTTTGAACGTCTGGTTACACACACAAACACGCACATAAATATTCAACCGCATTTAATAGCATTAATTCAATTTGAGTGAGTTTTTACAGCCAGTTCTACAGATTTGGCTAAAATTTGCATTTAAGAATCGTTTAAGGTTTAAAATTACTTAAAATATTAAAGCGTAAATCTGTTATATATATATATAAACATATTCATAATCTAAATACATCGATTTGTATTAAATCTAAGTAATCTTAAAGATAAAATAACTATCTGTAAGTAATATATAATTTTGAAGTTTAGTTAATATTCTGTGACTAAAAGTAATTTGTAATATTTCACTTCTAATAACTGTGAGTAATTGGGCAACACTGTTACCAATTAGCGTGACTCAAATTTAACTGTGCATTGACATTGAAAAACGGTTTCACCGCTTTGGTTTTGAGCGCTGCAAAGTAGGCAACACATTTTTAATAGCCTGCTGCCAGAGCTAATATGACAAAGTATAGGTATGTGCGTGTGTTTTCTATTTATGTGTATGTATATATATATGTGTGTGTGTGTGTGTCTCTGTATATATGTATTTGTATATGTGTGTTTATGTCTGGAAAATGTTTGATTATTAAACAGCGCAAAAGGGAAAGACAGTTAAAGAAAAGGGCAGCAGCCCTTATGAAATTGTAAGCAACTTCGCCTCGCAGCTGACATTTTGACGTTGACTTGGGGCCTAACTTACAGACACATAAGCAAATACAAGAAACAGCATATATACATAAATATACATATATATGTATATACAAATGTATATAGCGTATACATATAGAGTAGGCAGGTGAAACAAGATTTAGATTATAAACTGTAGTTCATTTCATTTTTGATTTTGTGTTTAGAATCTAAACTAAATTAAATCTAAACTTAAGACAGATGAAAGTATATAATCCATATTTATCTTCTTTGATTTGTATTTAATTTATATATTGTGTAATTTTTATAGGGTATTTGCCAGTTCGTTGTTAGTTGAGAAGAAACTGTTTCAAAACTGTTTCCTTGTATTTTTTTATTGTTGTTTTTTTCGCCTTGATGTTGGTAAATATATAAAGCCTGTTGGGTTGCTTGAGCGGAAAACTGAAACTTAAATTAATTAAGTCTCATCGATTCGGCGTATCCGGTTCAGAGGTCGACAGTGCAGCCATTTAAGGGTCAATCAATTACTTAATTGAAAAATATGAATGAGTTTTTGGAAAGGGTTTGGGACACAAAGCAAATTACACTTTATTAAGTATTATGGCTTTTGTTCGAAGAAAATTTTGCGATGAATTATAACAACAGACACAAACAACATAAATATATATGTATACACATATATATATATATATATATACATATAAATATGTAAAAGAAAATGTATAGAGCAGAAATAAACAGTGAAAGCGAAACATAAATAAAGGTTAAACAGAAAAATGCGTAGAACACGAAAGGAATTGTCAACATAAAACTCTCAACATAATTTATTATCGTTTATTATTATAATTTTGCATTATGAAAAACCTCAGAATTTTTTCAAGAAAAGAGGAAGCAAGAAAAAAAATAAATATATACAAGAGAAAAAATATAAAATAAAATAATAAAAGAAATTGAAACGAATAAAAATAAATTATGATAAAATATAAAATAAAATTCCCTGTGACAATAAAATAATGATTGTAAGACAGTAAACACTCAATACAGTGAAAAATGTGGCAAAACAAAATACTAAATAATAATTTTCCTTATAAAAAAAAAAAAAAAAAAAAAAATAGAGAAAAATAACAGCTCTATGCAATCAAGTTATAAAAATAGGAAAATAAAGAAAATAAATATGATTACGCCAACTGCAAGTGCTTTTTATATCCTTCATTCCTTTAACCCACAGCTCCCTATTAGTGGCTGTATTGTTGACATTGCCATGGAGCGCATTGTTGAGCTGCAAATTGCAGCAAGAAGCATGTGGTTGCTGTTATCAACGGAATACCTAGCAAATCAAATATATTATAATAATAACAAATACAAATGCAAAATAACTTGAAAAAAAAAACATGACTGAAAGCTGTGCAGTAATAGCGCTACTTATCATAAGAGTCAGCTTTGACAGCTAATTAGCAAGGATTCAAAGAGCATACAAATATATCTTTCCTTTTCTTGTGTTGTGTTTATAAACGCTGACATGAAATCCTTTTTTAATAAACTTCAATTCAATAGACTCTAGACACACACACACACACACACACACACACACACACACACACACACACATACATACACAATACAATTGTTTGTTGTTTATTGTATGTTTTATAATTGATGATAATGAACAATGAATGTTTCACGCGAAAGCACACACAACACAAAGAAGAAGAACACACACAGCAGACACCAAAACAAGAGTTAATAAACTTAATTTGAAAAAGCTTTTTGCAGCTGAGACTGAGAAAAAAAAAAAGAAAACCGCAAAAAAATGTTTATCAAAAAAAAAAAATTAAATAAAACAAAATTTAATTAATATTAAAAAAAAAAACCAAATGCAAAAAAATACTTTAAAAACTTTTTCATGAATGTCACAAAGAAACATAAATAAAAATAAAAACAATAATAGTAATAATAATGATGATAAAAAACAAATGCAAAGAAGTAAGAAATTTGCATAAAATTCTTTTCATTTTTTTTTTTTTTTGTAAGACTAAGACTTGGTCTATACGATAAAAATTGTTATAGTTACTTTGTAGTTGAGTTTTTTTTTCATAATATAAAACACTTCATTTAACCCATGTGTGTACACATTTTGCATACATAAGAGTTAAGCTTACTTAACAGTGATTTATTGCAAAAGTTAAAAAAGATTTTTTCACCAAGAGCCAAAACACTTACCTAAAAAGAAAAGAGAAAAAATATAGCAATTAGTTAATGTTAAAAATAAAATAAATAGAAATAATAATTATTATTATTATACATATAAATTTTTGCCTTAATTTCATGTAAATAAACTCGGTAAATATATACTTAATTAGAATTATATTTTGATCATTTCAACCCAGTGAACTGTACAGAAAATTGTGTTCAAAAGGCAGCAGACAGCAGACAGTTTCAATCAATCAAACAGAATAATTCAGACATAACTAATTATCAGATTGTAATAATTGTTTTAGCAGATTTAGCTAATTATGTTAGGCACAAGGATGCCACGGTAGTACTAGTATTCAAATAGACAGTATATATTGCCTATAATGTACATGAGTTAATCATGATTTTATCTAAAGAATTTTTATATGTTATTTTCAAAGAATTCTTTCAACATGTCAACAATATGGTTATTGATGATGATTAACTTTCCTGCTTTAATGTTGTTGCTGTTGTTGTTATTGTTGCTGTTGTTTGTTTGAATGTCGCGTGTTATCTGCCTAATTAAATGCGACAAAATATGTGACTAGGAACAATGTCAGCAACAATAAACACTCCCATAGACAGTGAAATGTTTTGAGTAGAAGCTGTCAAACATTTAACGCCCCAAAAAATAGCCCATCAAAATAAATATTCGGAAAATAAAAATTTATATATAGACAAATATTGTATGTTCCTTCTGTTTGTTTGCCATCTTCCCTGCCTTCCTCCCCTCTCAACGCTTGTGGCTAGACATATTATGTTTTTTTTTGTACAAATTTTGCCCCAAATCGAATGCTGCGCGAAGCAACTTAAAAAAATCTTTGACAGCAAATTGTTTTGTTGTTTCGCTTGTTGCTTGTTGCCTGTTGTCTCCCTGCTGCTTGTTGCTTGTTGCTATTCGGTGTTGTTCTTATTATTGTTTATTCAGTACGGGTGCCAAAAGCCAATAGACACACACTCACACACACACACAAAAAATACACGCAACAATAAAATTCTTTGAATAATGTACGAGCAATGTTTGGATAAGAGGGTGAAGCGCACTATGTGAGTTTTCATTGTGGGGAGGGGTGGAGCGGCGGAAAACTTCACATAAAAATAAAATCAAATAAAACAAAAATAGAAAAAAAAATAAAGAATTGTCAAGGAACAGGAGCAAAACGCAAATGCGCCAATATCTAGGGAAGTGAATTGCAAATTGATTGGAGACTCATGTCTATAAATGAAAGTATAAAGTCATATGTGTGTGTGTGTGTGTATGTATGCTTGTATTGAGTTGATAACATGACTATGTGGAATAGAGTAGGAGTGTGCGTGTGTGTGTATGTTATATGACAATGTATTTGAGCTGTTTACCGATAAATATTGAAAAATTATTTAATGAAAATTGTAATTTTCTTAGGAAAGTAAAAAATAAAGAAAACGTGCAAAAAAAAAAAACGTGAAAATTCATTTGAAAAATTCTTTGCCATTTTATTTTTTGAGTTTCGCAACCTTTGCAGTATCTTTGATGTTGACTATTTTATTAAGTATTTATAAATCTATTTTGTATTCAATGTAAATAATTTCGTAGCACTTTAACCGGAATTTATAATTAAAATCAATGGCGAGGACATTCACTGGCAGCAACTCAAAATGCCTAGTCAATTTTTGAGTTAACACTCCTTTCGCTTTCTCCAGCTATTTCATATAAATTTATATACATATATATATATATATATATATATATATTCTCGTTTTTATTTTGTTTTATAGCCAAGTCGTTGACTGTGGACTGGGGTAATATGTATAGAGCAGGCCAGGTCAGTCAGTTCAAGTACTTTGTACTGCGGCTACTTTGCTGTGGCTATTGCATGTTTTGTGTGTCGAGAAACCGACAGGCCACTTGCTACCAATACACTTGCTACCAGGTACCCAAAAGGTTTCCACCATTGATGCTTCATGTGGATTCCAGCAGGGAATATGCAAAAATGTTGCACACACATTTTTTATGTGAAATTAAATTATGTACATATATTTACTTGATTCTTTCGTTGTTGCTCGTTAAAAACAAAATATTGTTCAACGGTTTTTTTTTTTTTTTTTTATTGATTGCTCACATGGTATTGCGTGCATGCATGTGTGTGTGTGAGTGTGAGTGTGTGTGAGTATGTGTAAGTGTTTAAGTGTAAGTGTTTGCGTGCCGCGCACAAATTTATTTGAAGTTGTGCCAAACGTGTTAAAGACAATTCATTCAAATAACCTGCAACTGAGCCAGCGCCTAAGCCTGAGCTACACTAATGAACATAATTATACACGAATGTAGAGCAAACGTTGTAGAAGAAAAAACCCAAAGGAATAACAGAAGAAGAAGAAAAAACAAATAGGAATGTTACACGATTATCAGATACCCTATTCCCAGCTCTAGTATAATTTAACAACCTGCTCACATACCACGAACAATTGCTACAATTATGATACCCCTTACCAATAGCAAGTCTTGAAGGGGGAGTTATCAGATATATGTAAAGTATATAGGTAAGAGCAGAGGCCAATATCAGCAAAGACTTCCTAAAGAATATTTATATAAAGAATAGATAATTCAGCTATATTTAACGTAGATTCTACAATAACTAAAGGAAATCAATTGGATATGTAGTTTCTTGTTTATCCTATGTATCATAGTCATGAATACATATGTAAATATATATTCTGGCTGCATATAGGTATTAAACATAGTTTCACATAGCCCTTCCATGGAATTGTGCATACCCTTCTTAACCAATTTGTTAAGCTTTAAGGGTATATAAAAGAAAAATTCAAGGCCATCAACGGGGACTACTGAGATTATACTTATAGCCACACACACACAATATATATGTATATATATATATATATTTATCCATATATGTATGGATATACTAAACGACAATTAATGACAAGCAATGCTGCCGGAGATGGTCAAAGGGCGTGTCTTAAGACGGCGCTGTCCAACCGATTGAAGAAGCTGCTGCTGTTTGCTGCTGGTTACTGCCGCTTGCTGCTGCACCCAAATGCCTGCGACTAATGACTTTTAAATGCATTTAAGAGACAACAAGCACACACACACACACATCGAAAGGAAAGAATAAACAAAACTTAAAACAAGTTAAAATATTCTAAACATACCAATACGACTAAACTATACGCTTTACTCTATAGCAAATAATGCTATAAAGTCTATAAAAATCGGAATACATTAAGATAAACTATACTATAACTTATATATAAGCAAACATTTAACAAAGTTTCACAGCAATTGAAGACTATAAAACTGTAGATATAGAAGAGAATATAATTTCTTAGTTAAATGTCACATCATGGCTTGAACCATATACATACTGTATAGGGGCAGAGTATCTCAGAGTTTGGTAAACATGGATACGGTTGATTTGGTAACAGCTCCTAGGGTGTCATATATGTATATGATATACATATGCATATGTATGTGTGTATGTGTGTTGTGTGTGTGTATTGATGGTAGGCAATAATACAATCAATCGCCAGTAAGAGTCGAAGCGCAGACAAACTGTAGGGGCCCTCAAGGCAGAGACACAGCAAAAGAAAAAGCAGAAACAGTGCAAGCAGCAGCCGCGACAGCAGCAGCACCAGCAGCAACAGAGGCAGCAACTCAAGTAGAAGCTAAAGTAACGTCATCGTTCAACATTGGCGGCCCCAAGTCAAAGGGCATTATGCTAATCGTTGGTTAACTTTGAGCTCGCCATCAGTATTCCTGGCTCCCTAGGCCAACAACAAATATGTACATTTCAGGCAATGAGTATGTGTGCGTATGAGAGTGTATATATTTATATATATGTGTGTGTGTATTGTGTGTGGGTATTTTTTTATTATTTTCTTTCGTTTTTTGTGCGTGCTTTGGTTTCGTCTTATTTTAAATATGAACTTCCTGTTTGCATTCCAGCCAGCAGCGGCAAACAGAAGAAATGTTTGTGCCTTATTTTGTTCTTTCATTTGCCTTTCTGGACGTTCGCTTTGAACGGTGTGTGGAGGGGGTAAGAAGTGGGAGACATTGGCTATTTCCAGTGAATTATAATCAAGCATAACAATTAAATGGCCTAAAGTAAATAAAGATCTGCTTGTATCATTCATTTATTATTCACATGAACTCAAAACTTGCTCTCAAAGGAAACCGTTATTAACAATAATTAAATAATGTTTCAAAATGATTTTATTTTTAGTTATTTTCTATGTTGCAATGATAGAAGTTTCTATATATGTATATCAATATATAGTTTAATCGAAATAGTTATCATATTATTTTTTAAATAGTTTTCCGTGTAATCTTCGTTTTTTTTGTTTTATTTGCTGTCACTTTTTATTTTTGTTGATTATCTATCATTATCTACACATGTAGTTTATTCTGTCATACTCTCTGTTTCTTGTTTATCTTGAAATGTTTATGTTATGTTTTCCTTGCCTTTCTTTTCTCTGTGGCACTTGTGGGTTATCTAAATTGTTGACGCATTCTCCACATCAAAGTAGTTACAGAGAATCAAAGCGTTTATTATATTACTGCAGCATAAGGATTGAGCTGAAGTTGAATTCTACTCGTTTAGCTATTATGGTCAAAAGGTGCTGCAAGTTTGTGCTTAGTATTTAGACTTGACCAGCTACCAGTTATGGTCATTTGTAGAAAAGTACTTAGTAACTGCTGCTTGCCACAAATGCTGCAAACATGTTCGCAACGCAATGAAAATAATTTCGACAAGTTGCGCAAAAATGTAGCAAAGTGCAGCAAATATTATGTTGTGCGTTGTCTTCAATGGCCAACCTATGTATGTGTGTATGCGTCTGGCAGTCAACTCCAGTCAAGTCTGCCCAATACCCATGTAGGCAAACAAACAATTCCAACATGGATGATGACGATGGTGATGATAATGATGATGATGGGACGATGGGAACACATTGGTAAGGGCGCTGGCTTCCGTGTTCTCAGCAACTGTTTTGCCATTTTTTTTTTTTCTATGCACACTAATATATACATATACATATATATATATATATTTATATGTATATATATATTTATATGTATATATATATTTATATGTATATATATATTTTCATTAACAAACAGGAGCGCAGCACTAACTCCAACCTATAACCAGGAAGTGCGCTACAATGCACACACACATCCCCATATGAAGTCAAGAAACGTGGAGGTGGAGAGCTATAGAGAGCTGTAGAGTTGAGGAGTTGAGGAGAGGTCGAGAAGTTGAGAAAAAACAAGAAGCCTCTAGGCGGTAAAAACAACGTCCAAACATTTTGAGGTTAGGTGCGCTTTTAAGAGGAGTGACGCGAATTTTTTTCTCAGCCTTTATTTTGTTTTTTGTGTTGAAAATGTGGGTGTAACCGCTGCCAGTGGCAACATCAAGCGGTATTCGGTTGACCTACACGTTTCGGATCTTTCCATTTCATTCCTTCTATATTATATTATTTTATTTATTTTCTTTTTTTTATTTATTTATATACATATGTATATATAAATATATACTTATATATATATATAGAACGGCAATAGTTTATGCAGTTTATAAAAGGACACACAGCACCTTTCGCCATGCCCTGCAGTGGCCTCTGCCCACAAGTTCCTGTTGCTATTTGCTATTTGCTATTCCTGTTCCTGCCTCATAGCTACCTTCCACGCTCTTGAGTTCATTATTTTGCTGGAGTACACATAAATAAATGTATATGGTATTTTCTTTTCGAATGTTGCTGCCGCTATATCTGTTGCTGTTGTTCTTGTTGTTGTTGTATTTGTGTGTATATGTTTTATGCGCAATTTTTAAAAAATCTTTGACCAACTATGAGCACAAGTTCCTTTTGAAGTTATATCCACATACACACACACATACCCATACACATACCCATAACCATATCCATATACATATGCATATACTCATGCACATACACATATAACACATATACAAACACACAGATAACAAGACTAAAACACAAACACATGTTTGCTTCACAAAATTTCTTAATTCTTGCAGCGAACATTCGCTGCCCTTTTGATATACTACTACTACTACTACTCATTCATGTATATACAAACACAAACACACACACACACATATATCATGAATTTCTAAAGTTTCAATGTCTGTGTGTTTTGTTGTCTGTATTCCTTTCTTTTCTTCGTTTTTTGTGTGTCAAACATGTGCGTTACAGCAGCTCCCATGCAGCCCTCATCCCTTTGCTTTTCAGTCAACTATTTCTGTGTATGCGCTTAATTATGATCTAAGTTTTATATATATATATATATATATATATATATATATATATTTTTTTTTATTTTATATGCAGCAGATCTAACGGGTTGGGGTTAAGTCTGAGGGCAAGGCTGTAATCTGATTTATATGCGCCTCTCGGCATTTATGTTATGTTCTGTCGCCTGTAATTACTTGTAGTATTTTCATTTGGACTCTGACAACTCAAATGGTGTGAAATATGCACGCTGTCTGCTACCAATGAATGCACCATTTATATATGTAAGTGGGTTAGGGTTGGGGCTTGGGGTTGGGGGTTGGGGGTTATAGATCAGTTTCCGATCAGTTTAAATAGTGCAGTAGTCAGCGAGCCAGTCAGACAGTAACCCAAATTCAAGCAACTTTTATAAACGCAGCAAAATTCACACTAGAAAATAGAAAATGAGCAGAACAAATTATGCGCTAGAAAAAATTTTTAAACTAAATACATAAAAATATAAAGCACAAGAAATGGGTTATTTTTTTTTTTATATAAAATTTACATTAAGCTGTCAACTGGAAATATTTTTTAAAAAATTTTTCATTATTAAATTTTCTTTAATAAATGCAAGCAAAGTTCCCTTTATTGAAGATAGAGGAAACTTTGATACTTGGCACAATTTTATAGGAAAGGCCTTCATTAAATGTACCCTTTACTAAAGTACCATAAAAGTGCAGCATATTATAATAGTATTAAGTAGGTAATGTAGGTACTAAAACGTACCTATACGATTGATGGAATGACAGAAAAAGTATTAAAAACAAATGCAATGCAGAATATTATGTAAAAAGTAACTGCAAACAATTTATGTGTAATATTTAACACTCACACGCACACACATACATACATGTTGTGTTGATTATTGGTAATATTTTAAAGGTGGTAATCGTCCAATCCAACAAATGCAAACCTATGACTCATCGCAGTTAAAATTTACTTAAGGAGCGCAATTAAAGAGCTGCAATATGCTGTCATTGGATTGGCAAAACGTAAACTGATACGTGTATTTGCTGTCTTTGGGTTAAGCCATAGAAGTGCAAGGGGGTTTATGTATATAAATGTAATGGTATTAATTGATACATACATACATATATGTACATATAGTTAACATATTGTAATACTCAGCAACACAATGCAAACGCTTCTTACGCTCAGAGTAGCAATAAAATGGTAACTGCTGCTCGTTGCAAAATATAGAAAACTAACAGTTAACGCTTATAGCTTCAACATAAAGTCACAGCTAGTCGCAAATTTAAAAGCAATAGAAATAAATATTTTTATTTTATTAAAGCATAAACAAGAATCAATAAGTATAACCAAATGTATATATATCTATAATTATATGTATGTATATACTGAGTGGACTGCGACTTATACTACGCTCAGTGCATGCATTCAGTAAGAGACAAGACAAAGTGTGATAATAACAACAACAGCAATAACAACAATAACAACAATAAGAAGAAGATGAACGCAACTCAACTGTAACGAACTTAACTCACAACTGACTGAATGAATATGAGTAACTGATAAATGTATGCAGTAATTTTAATATCGAATGAGCAAAGAATATGTATATGTATATGTATATGTATATGTATATGTATATGTACTTGTATTCTGTTTACTGTTTTTCATTTTCTTTATATTTTCATTTTCATCTTTATATTTATACATGTTCCTTTTTGTTTTTTAGTATTCTTTTAAGGCGTACATTTAATGAGGCGTGACATTTTTAATTGATGCTCAATTATCGAAGCAAAAACAGCCAAAGAGCAGGCGACAAAGTTGTCAACTTTGTTATTATGCGCGCTGTATTCATATTTTTTTCTTCAACGCCCATAAAAGGATGTGTTAAATATATAAATATATATAATAAAAAAAAAATAAGTATTTAATTTGTTTTTCTAGAGTCAAGCAACAAATATGGCTGCTGAGCGCTATTCAACACATTTTTTTTTATTTTCAATAACAAATTAAAATCTGCTATAGAATTTAAAGCATATGCTTTCTATAAGTATTTGTCTTTTAATTGGATGAAACAAACTGAAAGTAAATTTACATATATATATATATATACACATATTTGAAGTATTAACAGTAATTTCCTATAATCTGCATTCAAAACATTTGAATCCATTCAGTTGGAAGCTATCAACAAGCAATCATACACAGACCTCTAGGATGTCCCAACTTATTCTGAAGAAATTTGAAGCAAATCAAAAACAAATTTCTGACAAGAGCAAAATAAAAAAAAAAAATAATATATAATCAAAAGTTTTTGTGCAACATGCATGAGAAGAAGAAGAAAAATACAAATAAAAAAAATAGAAGCAAAATGAAAACCTTTTGAACCATTTTGATATGCATTTCTTTCTGCAATTAAAAAGAGAACAGCAGCAGCAGCAGCAGTAGCAGCATGCAGCAGCAGCTGCAGCAACAACTGTAAAGAAATGCGACTTATTTTACCCTTTAAATATTTAAATTAAATATTTTTGAAAGTAAAGTGAAAGGAACATATGAATATATTATATAGATAATCAAAAGATCTCTGAACTATTGTCAATTTGAAGCGCATAATGTGGACATCTAATACTGATAGTTTATGCCTAGTTATATTAAGTTGAAATTGTTTGTAGGGTATCTTTGGTTCGTGCATACACCAAAGCAGAATATTTTTACTTCATTGTAATTGAAAAGGTCACTGAAACTGCTGGGATGCTGAGGAGTGTAGCAATACAGGCAAAACCAAGTCACATTCACTGTATGTTTACATACATATATATATATATATATATATATATATATATATATATATATATATATATATATGAATGTGTGTATGTGTGTGTGTGTGTGTGTGTGTCAGTATGCTGTAAAAGGCAACCGTTATGCGAGGTAAATATTTGCGCAATGGCGCAAAAAGCAGCAAAAAAAAAACACAAAAAAAAACGAAAAACAAAAAACAGAAATGCACATGAAATGCGTTGGGCAAGTGAAAAGCTAAGAAAATAAACTTCAAAATAAATGGGAATGGGAATGGGAAAGAAAATTAAAAATTATAATTAAACGCTATCAAATTTTGAATAAATACAGCAAACGACACCAAATAAAAAAAAAAATACATAAAATAAATACAACAAATAAAATATAAAATCATAATAAAAATAATAAAAATAATAATAAGACAAGAATTAAAAGAAAAAGAAATAAAAATAAAATTAAAACAGTTGACGAATAAAGCTGCATAACATGAGAGAAACAAACAAAAGCTAAAACAAAACAACAAACAATAATTATAAACGTCTCAAAGGTGCGCATTTGCTTAACGGTTTATTTCGCCAATGGGCGTGGCACGGCAACAAAACAACAAAAGGAAGTCAGTGGCGCTCGCACACACACAACAACACACACAAACACACACACACACAGAGAGTGTAGCAAAGCAAGCAAATGAATGTTCATTTTTAGTAGTCCAAAAAAAAGGTATGGCCGTATGTCAATTAAAGCCAAGTGCTAGCCAAGTTAAGAGCCAGCAGTAATTGCTTTTAAAATAACAACAAAAGCAACAGCAACAGCAACAGCAACAGCAACAACAACAACAACAACAACAACTTCAAATGATTGTTTAATGAACGCCAATTTCCGGTAAGAGGGTTAAACGGATACAAGCAGCAAAATCGCGAAAGGACTAAAATATTGAAAAGCTTAAGAAAAGCAGCAAATTTTATAGAATGAACAACCGATAAATATCCTGCAAAGGAAATATATATACAAAAAAAAACAATATATATATATATATATATATATATATATATATATATATACTGGTTTGTTTTTCTTTTTTCTGGTAATATGATTTTGATGCAGGGGCCATAAACCATTAGAGGCTGTCGAAACTTAAAGCAAGGGTTAAGAATTAGTTGGAAATTATGGGAAAATTTTGAAAATTCCGTGAAAATAAACTTCATATTGAATACTACAAATTGTGCTACTAATGTTTTATGGTCCTTTTGTGAGTATATTCTGTAAAAAGTATCAAATTGAAGGCAAAAGCAAACAACCACAAACAATGCAATAAAGCTTAAGTAATGAGCAATGAAATATCAATAAAAAAAAAAATGTACTTAATAAATATATATATATATATATTTAATATGCTTCATGTGCAACACAAAGTATATAAAAAATATATATTAAAAAAAAAATGAGGCTCTTAATAATACCATAATGCAAAACCACCTCATAGCTGCCCCAAAAAGCCACTGATTACATTTACATAATAACTTACCAGCTATATACACATATAAACATAAATGCATATATACACATACATATATATATATATATATATATGTATATTTATGTATACGCAATCCATTCGCACTAGTTATATACGCACACCTATCGTTAAATATTGGTTACAATTCATTAACTGTCGTTTCGCTGCTTGGCCTAAAGCAATTTTCAATTGAGTTTAATGGGTAAATATTTACAATTACGCTTATCAGAGATGAAGCGCCTGGTTGCCGTTCAATTAACAGTGCAAAAGAGGTAAAAAGTATACAAAAAAAAAAATGTACAAGTTAAAAGGGAAATTAAAAAATAGAAATGAAAATTCAGACAACAAACAGCTGAGGCTTATTAGAAAGCATACAAAAAAAATAAAAAATTGAATTATATCAACAAAGTTTTTCTTTTGCTTTTTTTTTTTTGGTAGTAAAATGTGCAAAATATACAAAGAAACGTTACCAACACTTTCACAAAACAATCAACAATGATAATAATCATAATCATAATCATAATGATAATGATAATGATAATAATCATAATGATAATGACGCCCCCATATGAAAAATGATTTTGTTGTGTCAGTTTCGACAACTGTTGATAACCCAGTGCGTAGCTCTTCAACCATGTCCAACCAATTGTAATTGGTATTACAGTATAGAGTTAACAATACAATACAAATAAAAAGAAGAAGAAGAAGAATAACAATTACCAATGTTATAATTTTGACCATAAAATACCCTGTAATAATATACATTAGAGTCAATTGATTTAAAAAGATTTCACTTGCTTTGCTGTAGCAGACCACAAAATTAAAATATATTTCTGGCCTTTGTTCAACAACAACAAATACCCCAGTTGAAACGATTGTTAAAATTATAGGTCTAAAATGGCACCCAATGCCGTACAAAGCTGATCCAATTGTAGGGTCACATAATTAATAAAACAGCAGAAAGTTGGTAACCAAAAGGCAAAGAGACGCCAATAGCAGCTGCTATTTGTTCCCACAGTTGCAGAGACCCGTAACAAGTGGGGCGACTTAATTCTAGACAGGTAATTATTGGCATACAGCTACACACCTATACATATATATATATATATATATATATAGGTATTGTGGTTTTGTACTTGTTGTAAGTTTTGAAAATTTCCTTATGCTCATTGTCGACTTTCTAAAACTAAAAAGAAGAAAAGACTCGTTTTCCATGCATCAAACTAAAGCCTACAGTGAGCACAATTAGTTAACGCATCAGCTTGAGGATATAACAAAAAAAAAGGGATGCAAATTTAAATAAAATACTTAAAAACTATTAATTATAATAGTAACATTTATGTCTCTTCATATATAACAGTTAACAGTTGGCTGCAATTCACAACTTGAACACAGGGTGACTCTTCAACTCTTTAAGCATTTAAGATATGCCAAAGAAGTTGTAGTAACTTTTCATTTAAAACTTTTTTTTATATTTCTATACATTATAATGTTCTCTTTGAATTTGTAATCTTATATCTTTAAGCTATTAAAGATATATTAATATCCCTTAGATTGTCTTGTTCAGCAACTGCAATTGAAAGTTCAAACAACAATTGTCCAGCTGCTAACATGAAAGTTTACTTTAACCAAAAGTAGATGACACTCCCACTCACACACACACACACACACATACTTTCACTTACACATACATGTGTCGTAAAGATAGTAAACACATAAGATGCATAATAGTATGCCTGAGTGCAAACTTTTGGTAGAGACTGTGCCAGAATGCGAAACGGCAACTGGCAAAGTCTTTGGGTAAAGCGGACAAAAGTCAGAACAATGCCTATGTTTTCACTGTATATGTATATGTATATGTATGTGTGTGTGTGTGTGTATGTATGTAATGCTTGCAATTTATGTCAAATTAATTAAGAAGATGTACAGACAGACAGTAGTACAGACAGAGACGAACTTAAGCACAATAAAACACAGTTGAACAGCAGAGAAAAGAGTAGAGGAGTGGAGTGGAGTGAAGAGGAGACAAAAGTGAAGAGAACAGAACTTTTTATAGCTTGCTATGTGAATTGAGTAGGGGGGAGGGGGGGCATATATAAAGAGGAAGATGTAATGAATATAAGTAAAAGGGAATGAACAAGTGGAAGTAAGCATATACAGAAAGTACAAGGGGAGAGGGTTAGTGGGGGGGGTTACGCGCGAGTACTTAAACTTCGATTTAGTAGTTGACTGTCGTCTGTCAGTGGAACAAAAGCATGAAAACCAATTGTCATATGGACTGCAAGCTCATACCACATTCTGTTGCATGTATTGTTGCGGCTGTTGTTGTTGCTGTTGTAGTTATAGTTGTACTACAAAAGAGTTGAACAACATCACATCATAATTACCACACACAAATACATTTGTATGTGATTATATAAGTGCAGTCACAAACAACAAAAAAAAACCAAAAAAAATATATAATAACAATCATAATAAGGGGAAAAGGAAAGAAAAGAAAAGAAAAGAAAAGAAAAGTAGTGAGGAGTAAAATAGAATGCCAAATAGACACAAACAATGAAAGAGCAAAGTAACCGCAACAAAAACAACATGCAAAAGATAAAACGAAAGTTTATAATACGCGTGGACGAACGAACGGAGGTTGAAGGGGGGGAGAGGGATGGGAGGGGTTGATGTAGTAAAGTTTTGTCTCCAAAAATTCAAACAAAATCTCAACAGTTGAGCAACAACAATGACCACCACAAGAACAACAATAACGACAACAACAACAACAGCAACAACAACAACACTAACAAGAAGAAGATGAAGCAACGTTGACATAAGTCGCATACGACAAGTCACATATGCATTCAGTGGGGCCAACAAGCAACAACCAACAGCCAACAGGCAACATGGAACGTAACCCAAACAAAAACCAAAATGAAAAGAGAAACATAGAAACAGTAAAGCAAAGGAGAACAGCAGTGGAAACATTTGGGGGAGGGGGAGATAAAGGAATGTGGAACATGAAGCGGACAACATGCATTCTACAAAAATGCCCAACGTTCCGGCCGCTTACGCAAAACTTCAAATAACTCAAATACCTTAAATACAGGGGGGGGGGGGGGGCAGGCAACCAGGCAGGGTGGCAGGCATCGGGGGAGGTTAGCATACAACTAACATGTTACTAGGCAAAAAAAAAGGGGGGGGGGAAGATTTAAGGCCAATTTACACTTTTACAACTTACAGTCTGTCAATTTGACAGCTTCTGCTTCAAACTGAAATGCAAAAAATCAACATAGCGCAACGTTACATAGCAATCAGCTTGTGTATGTCCAACAGAGTTGTGTATTCTATAGTAGAAGGGCTGCTGATATAACGAAGGAGACTATGTTGTGGGTGAACTGTATAACATGTGTGTGCGTGTGTGTGGCAATACAATTAACAAGTGTTAATTAAATATCAAGGCAACAGAATAAGCAACATTAAACAAAATAAAAAAAAATTCTAAATAAAAAAAATAAAGCTTAAAAATTAAGGTGAAGCAAAGGATTTGGTTTAAGCTTTTCAGAGATAAACAATAGCTTATTACATAAGGGCAAGGATAATTTTATAAAGAGCACAAAAAAAAAAAATAGAAGGAAAATGCTGCTCAAATGACTCAGCAAAGTAAAGAGTAAAAAAGTCAGAAATGAATTATGTAAAACAAAAATAAAAATGTTATGGGCAAAAAGTGGTAAGAGAAATTTAAAAAGGATTTTAAACAAAATTGAAGTGAAATAAAAACAAAAACGCACAAAGTGTGAAAATTTATAATAAATATTTATATTATAATATATTTAGCATATGTATATTGTGATTGTTATTATTATTGTTAAATATTGAATAATTAATTACGACATATGCTAAGTAAATACTTATGTGCAATTATAAATTTGACACTTGCTTTGGAAGTTATAATTAATTCAGGCAGATTTTAATCGAATCTTGAACATTTAATAGGGCAAAAGCTCTTTAATAACTCAATTACTGTTTAATTATGAGAGAAAACAGAACACAGAAAACAGAAAACAGAAATTATTAACACTTCATATATTGATAAAGTGATTCAATATATTGTTTAAGTCTTTTCCAATGAATTTTAGCATTTTTAATACACATATTATTGCATATGTTTTGCCTAAAGAAAATATAGAAAAAAAAATTAATATATATATAAATGAAAAGCTGTGTTTCAAAACAGCTTCAAAATGTTACTTAAATTGAAAAAAAAAAAAAAACAAGTAAGAAGTCTGTAGTCCAGTGTACCCGACTACGAGAGCCCCTTTGCCTACATATACAGCCATACACACACATATTCATACATACACACAGTTCTGCACGTACTTAGCCAGTGCGCGCACCTTTTAGCCCACCACGTTCTATAGCGCGGTACTTAATGTTGTATAACATCCGTGTATATTGTTCAATTCTAACGAAATTCACATCGATCAATAATGGTCTAATTATGATGTGTGCCAAAAATAAATTTGATCGGTTGAAAATTGTGCTTAATAATCGATTTTTTCGAATTGCGGGGGTCAGGGGAGGTAATTAAAAAATCCAAAACAAACTCGTATAGCGTACAAACATAACAAATCTACGTTCCAAATTTTGTTGCTCTAGCTCTTATTTTTCGCGCACTACTATACCCCCCCCCCCCCCCCGGGCCCATAACTCCACTTTTGCTGATCTATAACTTCCGAGATTTTTGATCAATCTTACACAGATTCACAACATCGATCAATAATGGTCTAATTATGATGTGTGCCAAAAATAAATTTGATCGGTTGAAAATTGTGCTTAATAATCGATTTTTTCGAATTGCGGGGGTCAGGGGAGGAAATTTAAAAATCAAAAACAAACTTGTACAGTGTACGAACATAACGAATCTAGATTTCAAGTTTGGTTGCTCTAGCTCTTATAGTCTCTGAGAAACAGGCGTTCATACGGACGGACGGACGGACAGACAGACGGACAGGGCTAGATGAACTCGTCTTGTCGTCCTGATTCAGAATATATATACTTTATGGGGTCTCCGATGATTATTTCTATGTGTTACATACTTTTGGATTTTGCAAATTTCCAATAGCTCTGCTTTGCTCTTTTTTTACAAAAAGGCAAAGGGGCTAATAATAATAATAATTATTAAAATATATATATATGTAAAATATACTTTATACAC
This sequence comes from Zygothrica quintamaculata, assembly GCA_037044455.1. Taxonomy (NCBI): domain Eukaryota; kingdom Metazoa; phylum Arthropoda; class Insecta; order Diptera; family Drosophilidae; genus Zygothrica; species Zygothrica quintamaculata. Next base: position 134,462 of record JBAMBS010000822.1, on the reverse strand, counting down.
TTATGGAAAATATAATAGAAACAACATATTTTGGTTCTTTATTTTGAATTTTCTTCTAAGGAAACATTTTTTCCTTTATTGTTTTATTATTAAAAAACAAAACGCAATTCATTTATAATTCTTATTAAATTAATTATTTGTATGTTTTTGCCTTGGAATGTAAATAGAAACGATGTATTTAAAACCATAAAAAATATAAGTATTATTACATTTTTTGTAAAATTATAATTTTATTTAATATTTGGCGGTTCTTAATTTTTAAAGATTTTGACAGACGTTTTATTTTAAAATATGGGCACAAATAGTAGGATGAATGCTATACTACTAGTCTTGTACTTTCTACCACAATTTCTTGTTATGGACCTAAAACCCTTTCATTTTAGTTTTTCAGATTCCTCATAGCTTTTCGATTCGTTTTTGGTTCAGAGACTATGCCAACCACTCTAAAACATACACTTTATGATCCTGCAACCATTTCTTTGCCAATATTGCATTAAGTTTAAAATTATTATCCAGCGAAAATTCCCACTTAAGTGGCATAAAATCATCAACATATGAAGTTAATATATTATCAAATCTGTCCACAGAGTCAATTAGCTTTTGTTGGTTCAAAAATTATTGACCAACAACCAACACAGTAAAAAAATTCTATAGTATTTTGTAGAAACTGCTTTGAAGTATATTTTGGGCGGAACGAACCGTTATTCGAGCTTCTAACCATTAGTTTTCCATTATATCATATCTTAAATATATACCTATACCTCTTCTTTATCGCATCAATATACCATCGCCCAATTTAAGCGCCGTGAATGAAGCCTTCCAAAATTCAAAAATTTCCAAATAAATTTTGAAAGTATTGCTAACTTTATAGCTAAATGCGCTTTTTAATCGTTGATAATAATTTTTTTTCCTTATTGTACAACTTATGGTCTTTACATTAAAATCAAATTGTTACTTATTTGATGTTGAAAACGGTTTTTTTTTTAATTTTTGTATCAAGACACTGATAAAATGCCAGGATGTATTGCACCTTCTGTATCGATCTTCTGGTATTTCTGGTGTTTTGTACTGCAGAATTCATTTTGATTATGAAAACAATTCATCAATTTGGCAATATGAGTCAAAGATTATCCATTCTTTCTGATATAATAATATATATATAATAATATCTCTCTCAATATAGTCAAGGATTCATTGCTACAGAAAATCAAGAATAACTTGACTTGAATGTACCCAAAAATTATAGTAAAATAAAGTGAAAATATCAGATATTAGTATACAGTTTAGTTTCGACTCTAAATTTGGCCAAAATGATGAAAATTTTCTATTATTTTATATATGCATATGTCGTTTCTATTATTTTTACCATAAGTGTATTTTAACATTAGAATTGTTTTATGAAAAGCAATGGGAAAGCATGTAAGAAAAGTACTTGAAGAATACTTTATTGTTTTTGTTGACAAAAATGCTATACATAGAAATCCAAGTTATATATACATATATATATATTTATTATTCAAGTTGTAGACAACAATAGGTATTGTTTTGCATAATAAGATGCACATTGGAGACAGTTTGATGATACGCCAAATGAATGAAATGAATGAATCATTTATAATTCGAAACCTATAGAAAAATTTTGGCTTCTTCATTTCACTTCGCCTCACTTCATCACCGTTCGTTTTGTGTCGTTTACATTTCCGTTTCTTGTTTACGACCAACGAAGCGTATAACAAAAAGCTGGCTTAAATCTGCGGCGCCTGCACTTGGCAACAGCGAAATCAGCTAAGAGTGACTCAGTGTAAAAGTCAGCAGAGAGAGAGAGAGACCAGTCAGAGTGAATGAGAGAGAAAGAGCGAGAGAGAGAGAGAGAGAGAGAGAGAGAGAGAGAGAGAGAGAGAGAGAGAGAGAGAGAGCGAGCGAGAGTGATAGAGATCAATATGCATGATTCATACTATTGGTATGGCATACAACATGTTAAAAAAAATCAACACCAACATCATTGAGCAAAAAAAAAAAAAAAAAAAAGAAACCCCACTAAAATCCCTTTTCTTACAGTTGACATACAGCCAACACTAACCCTACCCCCCCTAACCCCTACCCTATAACACCTAACTACATAATTCCCCTTCAGCCAGCTAACAAACACACACACACACACATTTGGTTCTAAGTTGCTGGCACAGCGATAAGCTGCATTTGACTTTTGTTGTTGTTGCTGGGATTTTGTATTTGTTTTTCTTGCTCATTCAGGCCATTATTATTATTATTATTATTATGCATGTGCCTGACCAACATTATTAGCGGGTATTTTGTGTTTGTTATGTCACAAAACAAAACAACAAAACACCAAAACAGCTAAAGAGCTAAAGAGCTAAACACCTGAACAGCTGAACAGTTAAACAGGCCATGCGGCAGGTGGTTCTCAGTGACTGAGGATTTCTTCAGCTACAGCTAAAGCTACACCTACAGATCCAGTTCTAGCACCTGATAAACCCTCAAACGACTACTTATCGTTATAATAATAAAGCAGGCACAACAATTCAAAAGCAGCGCAAGGCAACAACAACAATAACAGTTCACCCAGACACACACACACACACACATAAACACATAAACATATGTTGTTTGCCTTTGTTGCTTGACAAAAGGATTTACACAAAGTAGAGTAAAAAAAAAAAAGTAGAAAAAAAAGAAATTACAGTGAACTTTATATATATTTAAATAAGTTTATCTAAAAGAATTTCTTCGGAAACCGGAAAGCTATAAACATTCTTATACATATACATATAAATATATATATAGATATATACTATAACTGACTCATATATATATATATACTTGATGACTAACCTAAAGCTTACAATTCTATAACTTATTTGCAAATCTTTTGCGTACTTCATACGAAAAAAAAGAAAAGAGTTTAAAGCAAAAAACTTAACTTAAACAGCTTAAAAACATATACTAAATGTTGCATATAAAAATATATATATTGGCATATAGAGTAAGAGAGAGAGAGAGAGAGAGAGAGAGAGTGGGAGATGTAAAGGAATTAAAGTTCATGCCACTTGCAACACTTGTCAAAGTATTTCCAACGATTCCTACACAACATTTGCACACAAAAAATTTCCATAGACTGTCCCCTGGCAGCATTGCAACAGCTTCGAATATACTTCATGAACTCTATGCATACACACACACACACACACACACACATATATATATATATATATACATATATACATCTAAATATAAGTATGTACTTTGCATGTTGTTTTTGGAAAAATAATTTCCTAAATAAATCTAATTTTTTATAAGTTTCAACAGCAATGAAAATGTAGCATGATTTTTCCATAGGGTTTTCCCTGGCAATTAAACAAGTTTTATAGCAAATTTTAAAACTTAAGAAAAGGAAATTATTTATAATTAAATAAAAATATAAATAAAGTTGAGATATTATTAAAGATCTGCACAGATTTATAAATATATATATATATATCTATATAGAGAAATTTTCTATATAATTTTGTTAAGAAAAATAAAAGTCTCAAGGTTGGAAAAACTTTTTGGAAAATATGCACAGAAATTAGAAGTAGAAGAAGAAGAAGAAGAAGAAGAAGCAGAAGTGCAGCTAATTTGCATGAAATGGCTTAACGAAGTATAAAGTAGGCGTGGCATAAATAACAGCAATGAAACTAAATGAAAATAAGTTGTGGCATACGTCCAGGCGTGATAAAGCACAATAATAAAAAATAAAAAATACAAAAAAAAAAGGAAAAATAAAAAGAAAGCAAAAGGGAGAAATGCAAAGGTAAAATGGGCGTAACAAGCAGAGGCTGAAACTACTACAAAAACCAACAAAACAAAAAAAGGAATGAATAAAACAAAAAAGAAATTCTTGTACCTAAAAAGTGGCCACAATGCTGAAGCATGCCACATGGCAGGCACATGGGACGCTGCGGCCAGAGGCAATGACAGTCCAAGCAATGGGATGAGACACAAAGTCAGCATGCATTGCATTGCTCTTGTTGTTGCGTTGGGTTATTGCTGTTGTTGCTTTAAGATTGCTGGACAGGATTTGAGGAGTCGTTGTAGCTGGTCACTGGTCACTGGTCACTGGCCAGAAATGGCAATTGGAGCCATAGCAACGCCGTCGGCCTTTTGTCAATGTCTTTTATGTTTTAGGTGAGGTAAGCTGAGGGATAGGCAGGCAGGTAGCTCATAGGGTAATTTTCAAAGTGTGAAAGAGTACAAGAAAATAATGAATGCAGAAACAGAGAGAGAGACAGAGATAGAGATAGACCGAGTGAGTGGGATGGCGCAACATAAGACTGAAAACTGAGCAACTTCAAGTGTTAACTTGCTGCCTTAAGGGAGCACAAGCAATGGGGCAGAGGGGCAACAAAAAAAAAAAAAAAAAAAAGCTGTGCAACGTGCACAACCACTGAATATGCCACTACCACTGCCACTGCTGCCACTGCTGCCACTGCTGCTGCTGCTGCTGCTGCTGCTGCTGCTGCTGTTGTTGCTACATTTGTTGTTGTGCTTTCTGAGCTTATTTAATATTTAAAAGCGTCAACTGAAATATGTAAGACGCCCCAGTAGCTGCAGGAGGAATTACAACAAAATGAACAAATACAACAACAAAAAAAAAATACAACTCTGCTAGTATATGCAGGCCATCCTTGCCCTCTCTTTCCCTGTCTAGCCTCCCCTATATATATATATATATATTTGCGTGTGCGTGTGCGTGTATGTGTGTATGCCTACAGGTAAGAGAAAATGTGTGACCAGATTTAAGCCTAGGTAAACTTGATAAGGCGTGTAAAAGTATATAAAATATGTGCATAATAAAATTAGCAAATGCGAGTCCTGTGTTGTCCTGCCACCGACTCTCTGTCAACACAGTCCTTCTCTCTCTCGCTCTTACTCCTGCGCTCTATATTGCTAATATTTTAATAGAAACTTTAGCCATTGTCAGTTGTCTTGCTGCAGCAGTTGCTGTTGCTGTTGCTGTTGCTGTTGCTGCTGCTGTTGGAGTCTAAATAACAGTTAAGGTTTCCAATCGTTACCCAAGAGTCGTTTTACAGGTAATAAATAATGCCGCATACCAGTAAAATTCTATTCAAAAAGCTAAAACAAATTGAAACCAAACTCCAACCAACCAACTAAGAAGAAGATCCAGTTAAGCTACTGTTTATTAGCCTTACAATGTGCTGAGAAAAGCATGTGTTTGCATGCTACAAAAATGAAGCCAAAAAAATAATAAAATGAAACCTAACAAAATATAAACAACAACTAACAAACTTTAGTTTTGCATTATAATTAAATAATTTCAAATGAAACTTAATAAGCTAAAAAAAATTTATATTTTAATTCAAGAACAGCTGCAGTTGCAGCAACTACTACTGCTGCTGTTGCTGCAACATATTAAAGCTTTAAATTTTGTATATTTTTCTGTTAAACAGCAAAATGAACTCAACTATTACCTTTTGAGTGTCACATGTTGTGCATGGGGTGAAAGGTTAACTTGACTAATTTATAGGCTCATAAATGTCAGCGGCAATAGTTGTATACATAAATAAATAATCCTTTTGTTTAACTTTCAATTCGCCTAGCGGCAAATGTAATTAAATAAAATGTCACTGAAAATTTCAATATAAATTTAATTTCCTTTTTTTTTATTTATTTTTAATTTTATATATATAATTTTTATCGAATTTTAGCAATCAAATTGCAATTAACAAGCAAATTGCAAACATTATTAAAATAGAAATATAAATAGCAGAAAATAAAATAGGATATATAAAAAGACATTTAAAAAAAATAAATAAAATAAAATAAAAATAATAATAAAATTTAGGATTTTAAATTAATTACAATTTTCAAATGATTTTATCAAATTGCTAAATCGAGTAAATATTTTTTTTTTAATATAATCGAAAATATGCTTAACAAATTCATTTGATTTTTTTCTGTTTAAATGTTATTTTTTTTTGCATTAATAAATTGGTGCATTGCATATCTAATGCAATAGTTGATGCCGTATTTTAGTTAATTCTTATATATTTTTTACTTATCAATTAAACCTTAAATGAAATTAAGTTAATTATACGAACAGATTAGTTGAAAAATAAAGACTGTTAGTTGAAGAGCTCTAGTTTCTACTATATATTAGTTGCCTCAAAGTAAATGCGAGTGTTGCACATCATTTTTGGTAATCGAATTCACTAATTGCTAGTAACTGTTCATTTCATGTTTAAACTATAGTCCAAAACGGATACGATACGACACGAAATGTGTGACCAAAAACAAATGTCACCCTTTTCATGCACCTTTTATGGCTGAATAGCTCCTTTGCGCTGTGGTCAGTTAATGCAATGGAAACCCTATACCATGCAGCTGTCTATCAGCCAGAAATTGGATGAGCTGTGTGTGGCATGCAGAGCTCGTTTATCTAAACGAATATCACATGGTAAAAGGAGCTCCAGCTATTTAAGTGACCAAAAAAAAAAAAAAACAACACACAACACAAGCGAAACAAACAAACGAAATGAACTAAAAAAAAAAAAAAGAGAGAGATAGTATGTGTGTGTGTGTGTGTGTGTGTGTGTGGTCAGCAGCATTTATAGATAGTAGTTACAGCAGCAATTCAAGTTGCAAACTAACTGCAGCGCCATAGAGTTTCAGCCTCTGTTTTTGGCTTCTGTCTACATAGAAGCAACATATGAACAATGTATAGAATAGTAGTAGAGGCAGCTCTAGCCGAGTACCGAAACTTAGCCTGGACTTGCACCCAAATGTGCATAGACAGCATGCCAAAAGTACTTACTAATGTGTAACATTTTCAGGTATATAATAAAGTAAATTCATTGAGAAATAAAGTATATAGAAAATGAAAAATATGACAAAATCCAACAATAAAGGAAAATATTTTCATTTGATTATATTTTGCGTTCAGTTTGTTTTCCATTTCTCTCACTGATTTCCTTGCCGTCTATTTAATTAGTAATATTTGTTTAAGTAGATAAAAATTGAAATAGAAAAAAATAAAAAAAAAATATTGAAAAAAATGGAAAAAAAAATTCCTTATGATATTTGAAACCAACAAATAGAGAAAAAAAAACCTCAAGTGGTATTTAGTCATAAAATACAACAAAAATTTGTTTGGAGAATTTTTCGCATTAAAATGCAGTTTTATTGCAACTGGGTCTTTGGCTTTGGTAGTCAATGACCGGAAATGTCAAATGATAGCAATAGTAGTAGTAATAGTAGTGGTAGTAGTAGTAGTAGTAGAAGTACTAGTTGTTGTTGTTGCTGTCGTTGCTGCTGCTGTTGCTGTTCTTGTTGTTGTAGACGTAGAGGCCGTGGAAACTGTCGCCGCAAAATAGTCAGTAAACACCAACACACGCGTGCACTCAGGCGCACACATGAACCTATGCATATGTATGTGTATGTACATGTATGTGTGTGTGGCTGTGTATTGGTGCTTGTGCAGTTATGGCTTTGGACAGTGACTGCGTCAATTTGCACCTGGCTTGCAATGGTTCTTTATATTTTCGTTCATGTTTTCTTTTTTCGTTTTTGTTATACGTTATTTTATATTTTCTTCTCTTTCGTTTTGGGTTTTCGTGCGCGCCTTACAATAAAATTTGTTTGCAGCTTATGCAAATGCGGCAAAAAAAAAAAAATAAATAAAAAAAAGGAAAAAAAATTAAAAAGAGGTAAGCAATAAGCTTCGGTAACCGTACACTCAGTACAACACTCAGTACCCAATAGGTACACAACGTGAGGCACAAACTGAACGATTGTTGTTGTTGCTGTTGCATACTAGTTGGCCTTGATGGTTGCAGTAGCTGAGGGGGGAAAGAGTGCATAAGAGAGAGTCCGTAAGTTATAGAAGTCTGGCAGAGTTCAATTATTCAATCATTCAGTATTACTTGCAACGGCGCACATATATATTCTGAGTACTTCTCTAGCATATTAATTACAACAACGAATACAATTTTGTACTAGCCACAACACACAGCACACAACAACAAGAACAACAACAACAACAGCAACAACATTTAGTTAAAACATAAATCTTTTCGTATTGTAAATGTACATAAAATTTCAATTTCATTTTCTTCGTTTTAGTTTGTTTTCATTTATTGTTCTTTTTTTTTCCTCTCTGTTTCGTCTGTTGTTTCAAGCGCTGCAAGTTGCTTGCTGCTGTTGTTGTTACTGTTGCTTTGGCTAGTTGTACGTGCCGCAATGTTGTTGGCATGTTTTGTTGTTAGCTCATTAGCTGCTTAATAAATGCTAAACACTGGCAAACAACAAATTTTTTCCTTAAGTATAAAACAATTTTTTCAGCTAAAAAAAAAAACTGTATAAAATTATTAATTTCTATTCAAAATGCAAAGCACACAAGTTGCAACAAGGAGCGGCAACAACAACAACATATTGTATTGTCTATGTTAATAGATTTAATTATAATTTTTGTATTTAGTCACCCCTCTCTCTCTCACCATACAATATTCAATTATTATCAATAATTTTACCAAGCCCAAAAATAAAAGGAAATTTTCTCTACAATTTTTCTTTAAAGAAATTTCAACTTAAAAAAGGTTTTTTTTTATTTTGTAGTTGCAAAAATATTTCTAATCACAAGAACTAAATTTAAATTCTATTGTTAAATTATCAAAATAATAGTTTTCCTTAAAATAGTTTTCCGTTTCAGTAATAGTAGTAGCACAAAGAGTGTATAAAATATTCGATATATAAAGCAATTAACAATAATGTTAAGTAGTATGTGTTGCAAGTGGAACAATACTAATTGAAATGCGTGCAAACTGTGCAACAATCAACAGCAGCAGCAGCAGCAGCAGCAAAAGGCATCTAAAACTAAGAAATTATTGAGTTTGCCACGGAATAAGGTGAACAAAGTTCTTCTTTGGTTTCCAAAGAGAGAAAACAAACTTTGGGCTACATTTAGCCAAGATTAACAGTTAATTGTACTAAAATTCTATTTTTGAAGTAATTTTTTTTCTTTTTATTTTCTTTTCTTTTTCCACCTGTTTGTGTTTTGTTCTACTGTTTCTGCTTTTTATTATTTTTTTTTTTATATACTGTTGCTCTTTCTAATTACAATTTGTAATTTAAAACGAGCTTCTTTAGCTTTTGCTTTTAAAGTAGCTGCTAAGAAATCTTCTTTTAAAGTAATGCTAAGTGGAATTATCTGTTAATAAGCATATTAGGTTTATATAGAAGACTAAGAAATAACAGAAATTTTACTATTTATATATATAAACATTTTTGGGCCGGAAGCAACAGCCAGTAGATTTGACACTTTGTTTTTTTCATTGCGCCTAAATGATTTCCCGAATCTCGATTAACTCTCACTGTAGAAATATCAAAATAAATTTTGTAGTTTCTACGCTGTAGAAACTTTCTTTAAAATTCTTTTTAAATTTCTATCCCGCACACCCGCATATCGATTATAATAATAATTTATAAGCTAAATTTCACCCTTGATCTCTGCTGAGAATTTCATGATTGGACAATGGCCATACAAAAAATATTTCAGAAATAAATTCTCAAAATGCAGCGCAAAGTTCATTAAGAACGAAATCGCTGAAGACTTTTCCCAAAAAGTAGTAGCATTTATTCTTAAAGAAGTGACAGTAATAATGAAAGTAGTAGCAGTAGTATATCTAAGTACTATTATAGCCAAAAGTAATGGTATTTATATTAAAGTTAGTAAAAGTAATACTAAAAGTAGTACAACTAATAGTTAAAGTTATAATTCATAGTAGTAGTAGTAGTAACAGATAGTAGTAGATAATAAAAAGTAGGTATACAAACTATAAGTATTATATAATAGCTTTAAGTATTAAATAGTAATAGTAGTATTTAGTAGTAGATAAATAGTAGTAGATAGTAGTAGTAGATTGTAGCAGTAGGTAAAATAGTAGTTAATGGTACAAGATAATAGTAAATAGAAGTAGATAATAGTTGTAGTAGATAGTAGTAATAAGAAGTAGCAGTAGATAGTAGTAGTAAATAATAGTAGTAAATAGGAGTACTAGATAGTAGTAGCAGATAGTAGTAATAGATAGTAGCTGTAGGTAAGAGTAGTACATAATAAGAGTAGATAATAGTCTACTTTGTAGTAGATAATAGTAGTTTATATAAGTAGTAGATAGATGTAGTAGATAATAGTAGTATATAGTTGTAGTAGATAGTAGTAGTATATAGTAGTAGTAGATAGTAGTAGTACAGATAATAGTAGTAGATAGTAGTAGTTGATTGTAGTACTAAATAATAGTATACAATAGTAGTAGATAGTAGCATTAGATAGCAAATAGTAGTAGTAAACACATGTAGTGAGATATAGTACTAGTAGATAGTAGTAGATACAAGTAGTAGATGGTACTAAGTAATAGAAGATAGTAGATAGTTGCATGTAATAGTATTAGATAAAAGTAGTACTGTCAAATGGTAGAAGATAATAGTAGTACTTATGCGTCGTAAATAATAGTAAAAATACTACTATATAGAAGTAATAGTAGATATATATATAGTAGTACTATTTAGAAGATGTAGATAATATTCTTTGATAGGAGTAGATAGTAGTATTTGGTAGTAGATAGTTATAAATTATCTTATCTAGATGGTAGTAAATTATCTAGATCTATGAAAGTGTATTCAACCATTAGCAAGCATAACACAGTTGTGTGGTAAACTTGACCACGAGAAACCCTTTTTCACTCTTAAGCGCTCTTGTGTACTGCGGTCAACCAGCCCTCCTCCCCTCCCACCCAGTCTAACAACAAGTTTCAAAGTGGCAAAGTGTTTCTTAAATAACTTCTGTGTTCATTGACCAACCTTTAGAGTGGGTTAATTGAGTGTGCCAAAAAGAAATTGATGTGGGAGTGGTGTGTGTGGGGGGTTGGGGGAAATTGTGGTAAATCCAGAAACAGAGAACCAGCTTGATCTGCATTTAGTATTCAAGAACGTGCAACAAACAATTTATAACAGACAAGTCAAAATTGATCCGACAATTGAAGTTGATCAAGAATATATATGCTGCTTTCATTATAGAGATATTTCCAACTGTCATTTAAAGTCTAAAGTTCTACTGGCTAAACACGGTATATGGATAAGGGGATAACAGAAGGAAAATGGTGTCAAAAGTAAACCAAATATGATATATACATATACATTAATCACTCAGTTAAACCTTTCACCACAAATCATTGCCCCCCAAACGCTGGTGGATAGAGAGAGAGAGAGAGAGAGCGCAGTAGCAAAATGCAATGGAGCAATGTAGCAATGGAGCAATGCGCTCTTGCCGCAAGGAAGAGTAATAATGTTTTGGAGTAACTGTGACAGCAGCTAGTCAACGCGGGATGCCATTTAAATTGAGTAATGAGCAATGAACAACTCTGTAAGCCTTAACCGATAGAAAAGTCATAGCGTTATGGTATAGCATAGCATAGTATGGTGTGGTATGGTATGGTGTGGTATGGTATAGTGTGGTATGGTATGGTATGGTATACATATGGTTTGTCGCATGCCACATAGGATGATTGGTGTGGACATGGACCTATGGGAATTTGTTGGTTGTTGTAATTCGGGAAAATTTTGAATTGTTTACCGCCTGCTGATTTTTGCAATTGTATTTTGTGGAATGTATTTTGCATATGAGTATTTAGAGCACACGGTATATGTTACTTGTAACATGCGACATGTAACATGGGATATAATATATGGTATATAGTATATGGAGTATGGAGTATGAAGTATGGAATATGGAGGAAATTTAAAGCCACTGTGAGAATATATCGGATAATTGTAATTGTTATTGCTGTTATTTATATGGTTGTTGTTACTGCAGTTGCTGTTAGTGCTCCTGCTGGTTGATGCTGATGCGATTGTTGATGCATCTGCTGATGTTGCATGAAATGTGCTATGCGATTATTTTGTCAATAAAAATGCATTAGAATACGGCAAAAACAAAAAAAAAACACAAAATCAAACTTGCAGCTTGCAGCTTTGCCTTGTCACGCATTTTACCACAAACAACACGCCGTTGTTTTTCAAGTTGTTGTTGTTGTTGGTGTTGTTATTGCATTTTGTGGGTCAATCAATTTTGTAGGCAATAAAACAATGTTCATAACAATCGCTGGGAACCGCAAAATTTGATTTATCTAATGTGCCTCCTCGTGTATTCTGCCACTGCTTTAATTAAATGAGCTCAATAGCGTTTTCACTGTACCAAAAATTCTTGCAATTTTTCCAGCATATAGCGCTATATATATATATATATATATATATATATATGTTTGTATAATGAAATATGTATAATTGGTATAATTAGTTATTGATCTTATATATAATTTTGAATTTAACCAAAAATTATATATGCCTTAAACAAGCAACCAACAATTTACAATAGAAATAAGCTGATTAGTTTAAAAGGCGTTCAATTTCAATGTACCACGCCCACAGTTAAGCAATAATTTAAAGCAGTTCAAGGAAAACAGCTTAAACTCTTCCTTTACAGCTACAAATTTACAAATTATTTAATAAGCTTAGTTAAAACTCATACACATCCTCCCTCTCCCCCTGCGCACATTTCACTACTGCCACATTCATAGTAAAAGTTTGTCAAAATAAACAGAAATCAAGGCTCAATTGTTAGGGCAATCAATAAAGAAAATTATTTCATAACAGTTTCAGAGCAGATAATGCAGCAACTAATTGAATTTGGTCAAAAGTTTATATCTGATTTCAGTTAAGAAAGGAAAAAGAGTTAAACCGATTTGCTTACCTTGGAGTATAAAGCGTTTACAATAGTGAAAGTTTATTAAGTTACTCGTTAATATGAAACTAATTTGATTTACTTTTATATTAATATTTATAAATTATTTCTTATATTTTCTCTTCAGCTTGAAAGAATTCACTTTAACTTGACTTTATAATATATGCATAATGTTAACAGTAAGCACTCTTAGACTAAGACTAGCTGTTTAAACTATACTAATAGAAAAAAGTTATTATTTAAAATAATATCGTTATTAAAATTCCCCATAATATGTTATGTGTAGAGAGTACACACTATAGTTCCTAGCACTTGATTACTAATAAACTAGAAAACATTCATAAAGTTTACCAAATTCCAAAATAGAAAATAAAATTGTATTTTTTTACATCAAAACTTTAATTGAAACCGAGAGTTTTGGGAGTAAAATTTTCTTCTATATATACATATATATATAGCAATATATATTTATACATTTACATACATGTATGTAAAGTTGATATTACAACATTATTAAGCCTATCAATTTGAAATTTATATAATTTGTTGATACCTTATAATTTAGCTGAAAAATGGTCATACAAAAACTTAGCTTGGTATTTGATGATATCGTTCTATATATATACATATATATATATATATGTTCTTGAACGCTAGAGCATAGTTTTGTTTTTGATGTATGCCATATATAGGGTAACTTTTAGTTGTGCTATTGAATTTTACATACTTTATTTGTGTCTGGTTTGTATATTCTGTGTAATCTGAGAATTTTGAAGTGTTTGCAAGTAAAATTTGTTTTCGCATACGGAAAATGCATTTGCAGAGAAAAACAATAAATATATATGTATATATATGTAGACAAATATATATGTATACATATATATAGCGCATATATATGATAAAGAAAATGATAAAACAGTTGCACAAATCTAATTTGCTGAGAGGCGCTCCTTTTGTACGAATTGTATCGGCTCAGTTACCACAGGTCTATAACAGGTGTTCAACAACAAATAGCCCATCTTAAGTTCGTCAGAAACTTGAAATGCAAAATTGCAATAATAAATACATTGCTAATTGGCACATGATACCCCTAACGTTTTTGGTCAGACAACGGTAGAGCAACAACATGCAACATGAAATGGAAAACCTTTTACTTGCATCTTTTACTGCAACTGACACTGACACAATGCCTCTTTCTCTACATCTGTCTCTATATTAAACTCTCTACTTCTACCAAAGTCTCCATCTCTGTCTCTATTCCTATCTCTGTCTCTAGCTCTGCCTGTGCAGCACCAATGGCTTTTTGCCTCATCAGCAGTTTCCACACAGCTCAAAATCAGAGCACAAGAACTCTGCAAGGCTAGCGAAGCGTCATATTAAATGTGTAAATAAATATTTACTTGAAACAAAGCAAAGAAAATTTGTGAGAAAAAAAACTAAAATTCAAATCATCTCATTATAGTCCATTGGATGAAAAATTATAAATAAAAAAATACAAATAATAATAAACATTATATGAAAATTGTTGACGCTGTCAACTAATTTCTTTGATTTTGTTTTTTGCGCTGCATTTTTCAAGGTTTTTCAAAAATTCTGCATTAAGAACTTATAAGTTGATGAAAAATGTAAAATGTAAAATGTTAAATGTTATTTTAACCATGAGTTAAAATATTTATTAAAAAAACCATTAGTATCAATATATATATATGTATATATTGTGATCAAATTGAAAGATCACAATTCAAAGATTGCCTTAAAAAAAGTTTCTTATTTTGCACTAAAGGAAATTCTTTCGATAACTTTGACAAATTTATTGTGTAATTTTTTAAATGAAAATTTTGTTGCAATTGATTTATTTTTTTTTAAATTATTATTATAGGTTTTTTTGATTGTTTTCATTTATTTACTGTTATACAGTTAGTTTATATGGTAAGCAATAAAAAAAAAAATTATTTATTGAATTTGAGTTTGTATTGAAGGCTTTTAACCGTTGCAAGTTAACAATCAATCAGTCAGTCAAACGTCATATAAATAACATGTGCAAATGCTTAATTGATGCACATATTTGTACAAAATATTGCCAATAATGTTTAGTTTATGGCACAAATGATGGCAAGGACATAGGTAAACTTGGCTCTAATGTGAATTTAATATTCAAATAATGTGCAAACGCAGTTGATGCACCGCTAATTGGCCGTTATTTTATATTTGTTATTTATTATTGGGAATGTTTGTTAATTGTTTGATGATGTACATTGAAGTATTTTCTAGTAAATGTTGAGATACATGATATATTTATATACAATATACATATGAATATGACCGCAATAGTGTGTAATTGACTTAAGTGAGAATCGCCAGTAATGCAAGTTTTAATATGCTGTTAATATTGTAACTTAATTTAACTTTGAGATTATTATTATGAAGCCAATTAAGGGCTTTAATTAGTTGATGTGTGTCGCTTTTATTACAATCAGAATTCTTTTTTTTTTAAGGTTTAAACATTAAAAGCCATAAGTATTCCAATTAAAACAACATTTTTTTTTCTTTAATTTTTTCATTTTTTGTTACTTCATTGAAGTCTTTTTAATTGAAGTTAAATGACATATTTTTATTGCAATGAGATGCAATAACGTAGGTGGAAATTATAAAGCTGCGAACAGAATGGAATGGAATGGAATAATTTGGACAAAAAAAACAATGTACCAAATTTAAAATAAGTAATACGGAATGAATGGAATGATACAAGAATGATGAAAAAAAACAAAACAAAAACCATATGCGAAAAGAGGATATAAAATGAAAAGGAAATCATATGCTTATATATAATATATATAATAATATATTAATAAAATAAATATAATTTAAAAATAAAATCTAAAGATGATAGATGATAGTCATTGTTATGACTCATTTTTTTAATAAAAAAAAAAAAGACTCATTTTTAAACAGAACTTGAAATTGAAATTTAGATTCAGATTTAGATTTATCTCTTAAATCTCAAAAGTTTCTTATTAACGTATATCTACTGTAGATGGACCAAGCATTGCCAGACGAATTGTAGCATGAAATTATTTGGAAAGCAATTTAAATGCAAGACAAATCTATATGAATAAGTTTCAAATGTCATCAAATAAATATTATTTAAATGTTTAAAATTTAATCAATTATTTGTTAATAAATATTGATTAAAAATGCATTAAATATTAATAAATGAGTTAATAAATTATCTTTGCTATTTGCTGTTTTTATTATCATTTCACATTGACGCTGGACAGATGCAAAAATTATCAAGCATACAATCAAATTTGTGGAATCAGCCAGCAAATAAAATATAAACATATTAAATTAAATGGTTTAAGCAAAAAAAAATAAATTAAAATAAAAAGGATAATGGGGAAAATAATTTCTGTTTCAATGCGACAAACAGCAATCATAATTGCATTAATAATTCTATTAAAAAAAAATAAAAAAAAATGATGGAATTTAATTGAAATAAATTTGATTTCACAAATAATTATTAAAACTATATGCATATAGATAAGAATGAAAAAAAAAACATTTTTAATTTTTTTTTTTTAACTGTACTGTTAATTGCCAAGTTGCTGATGACCTACACAATATATGAAGGATTAAACGTTTCAACAATTTACTTTCTTTCTTTTTCCCCGCCGTTTATTTTTAAGCCCAGAGATTAATTATCTATAGCCTAAGCTCACTAATTAACCTACACATACGAAATGTTTGTCATATGGCCACTTCCATAATTAATTCCCTAGGCCAGCTGAATATAAGCCCTGTCAATTCCAAATGAGACTAAAACTAATTGGCAACTTGCAGTTTTGAACAGTTTTAAACCACAAAGTTATTAGTCGATCGCACACTCAAACTGCTAATAAAAGCAAAAGTATTTTAGAAACTAGATTAAAGCATATTTTAAACGAACTTCTAATAGACTAAGAAAACTCATTAATGATCACCACAAACTTGTCAATATTTAAAAATAACTAAACATATCAGATGTATAAACATAGTTCCTAAACTATTATTAATTTAATCAACGCATTTAACAGTATATTAACTAAATTCTCTAAAATATGATCTTTCAATGGAGACTAACAAAAGTGTACATAAATTGGTTTACACAGAGGCACGTGTAAATTTCATATATATTTTTTGGGTCAGTTTATTTAGCTCAATTTGATAATAAAAGTAATTAATATAATCAAAAAAAATGTATTTAATTATACATACATATAAACGTTTTCATGTATAGCTTGTATTGTTGCTGTATATATATATATATATTATATATATCATACTACTCTACTCATACTACTTATACTACACATTTTACTACTAATCCCAGTACAAGAAATTGCCTTGCTTTGCCCAATTTTTTGCTACGCTTTGAACCAGTCAAATTCCCACGGGCTGTTTGTTTTGTACTTGTCTTCGGGGCGCAAGAAAAAAAAAATACGAACACAAAAAACAAAAACGATAAAATAAGACAAAAACAAGAACAAGAACAAGAGCAAAGCAAGAGCACAACCGAAATAAGTGGAAGAAATGAATGGTTGAAAAGGGCAGAACTTACCCGCGTAACATGAGCAGCTGTCCAAGCTAAATGCGGCAATGCCAAGCAACAGCAGCAATAGCATAAACGGTGACGGCGACGGCGACGATGACGACGACGCCAACGTCGACAGAGGCAGCATTTTGAGCCTAGCCGCTGGTGTTGTTGATGATGTTATTAATGTTGTTGTTGTTATTTTTATTTTTTCTGCCGCTGGTTTTTTGTTGACGCGCCGCAGCGACGACGCCAACGATCGTCGCTGCCTTTCCTTCATTTGCGCCAGTTGTTATTTTTGTTGTTGCTGTTGTTGTTGTTTTTACTTTGAGCCCTGTTTTGGTGACAGTGCTTGTAATTTTTATATTTGTTTTAAATTTTTTTATTGTAATTGTTGTTTTTCTTATACTTTTTATTATTTTTAAATTTCCCCTTGGCTGAAGTTTGTTTTTTGTTTTATTATATCTTCAATTTGGTTAGCTGCTTGCATGTGTTAAGCATTTTGGCTTATGCCATTTGGACGCTGCCTGCAATAGACAACAACAACATAAAGAAGGGCGTGTGAGTAGGAGAAGTGAGCATAAATACAAGACCAAGAACAAGAACAAGAACAAGAAAAAGAAGAGAACAAATGGTTAACGTCAATTCGATTTGCCATTGCGCTTTATATTATCGTTCGCGCTCACTTATACAAACACACACACACACACAAGCACACCTGCCACAGGTAGTAATGTGAACAAGAGAGCGAGAGAGCGGCGTTTGAGAGACGCAAAGACGCGATCGGCGTGGCAGAGCAAATGCATGCCAAGCCAAAGCCAGTAGCGCAGCTAGCGACGTTTTAATGGGAATTTTGCTTCTTCTTCATCTTTTGCTGTTAATGTTGCTGTTGTTAGTGTTGTTGTTGTTGTTGAGGCTTTGGTTGAACCCTTTCTTTTGGCTCTGCTGCTGACTGGTTGCAAGAACTCGTTTTTACATGCAATTCTTTTTTTTAAGCTCGCTCGCTCCCACATACACACACACACACACAGCATACACACATTATATTTTATATATATATATACATAATAGGCACAAAAATTCGCATAAACACAAGTAAAACATATATATTAAGGAAAAGAAAAACGTAAATATTCAATATAAAATATATATATATCAATTCATGTAAATAAACATATATTTTGTTGTTTCTCTCTTCTTTTCTTTTTTTTATAATTATTACACATGCATTGGATTTCATGCAAACGAACACAAAAACTCAAAAAAAAAATACAACAAAAATATTAAAAGATCATTGCGCGCTGCTACTGCTGATCGACGCGCAAGCAGCGTTGATACACACAAACACATATAAAACATACAGCGTTTTTACCAGCTTCGCTTTGACTCTGCTTTCGCACGAGCTACGACAACGCCAACGACGACGGCGGGAATAACGACGACGACACAGACAGTAATCAGTACCGTATGGAACGCGCGCAGAAAACAAACTAAAAACTGGAATCGCTGCCATGAAAACAAAACAAACGTAGCAATGCCAAAAGTTGTTGAGTGGGTTTTTGCTTAACAGTCTTCTGTTATGTTACTACTCTGTTAACATTGCTTACTCTATGTTCAACTCGAAAAACAATCAAGCCCACGCCACTCAATGTTAATGTTAACCCAAAAAGGAACTGTTATGTACAAAACTCACAGTGCAACGTAACTTATTAAAATTGCTACAAATATTTGAGTGTAAATTATTATATATGCAATTACTCTAGAAACTGTAACAATTTTAATAACTCACGTTAGTATTACAAGTAATTGCTCTTCTCACGTCAAATTTCTTTAAGTTTTTGAATTACATATATATGGTAATATATAGCTGTAATACAACTGTTCTCATAATAATATGATAAGTTTTAGTTGAAGTGTAGGTTTATTAAATTAACTTCAGTGACAAATGTTTTTATATATATTATATTTTTTAATTCCGTTCACGTTCCTTTCAAATAAGACACGAATACCCTACATTTGTCGCTGAAGTCGAGCCAGTTTATAATTCTAATTTATATATTGTGAATATTTATATAAGTTATCGAATATTATGTCAATCAATATTTAAAAGCAATTTTTAATCTATATATTGACCATGGAAGTCTTCATAGCAGTGCTGTAAAACCTAGTTCATTAGCTTTGTACCACGGCTGAGCAACAGATGCTGTCGGCTTACCAACACTTAACTCAAAATTTAGCTCAAGCAATAGTACTTCCACTCGGGCTGTACGAAAAGTGCTCAATGAAGTCATGAGTGGCAGACTGCAGGTACAGAGTTAGCGGTAAACGTCGGTTAAATTTAAAAAAGTGGCAACTGCAAATGCAAAATGCATGTAAGATAGCGAAAATTAAGTTATCACATATATATACTTAAACATATATATATATATATATATGTATATATATATATATATATATACAAATATTTATATATATATTTATATATGTAAAATTTATGCTTATATAGAAAAAAGTTGGTGGCATTTAAACACACTTGGCATTATTCATGAACCCTAAATATGAAATTATATTTTTGAATCTATACGCGTGTGTATGTATGTGTGTCTCTGTGTGTGTGTATTTATATGCGTATAATATGAATGTGTTAAAATGTAATTTAATTGCATTTGCAAATTATGCTTGGAAAACAGAAAGAGCGATGTTCACACAGACTTACAATTGTACAAATGTTTATGTGTGTGTGTGTGTTTGTGTGCGTGTGTGAGTGTAAACGCAAACACAATATGTGTTCTTTACACGCATGTATGCGTGAATATATCTATGTGCACTCTGTTCAAAATGCACTTAAAAATTGTTGTACGTCTGCATGCACACACACACACACACACACACACACACACACACACACACATACACATTTGTATAAGTTTTTTGTGTATGTTTGTGTATTGCCGCGGGTCCCGCTAGAGGTCAGCTCAACTTCGTCGCCTGCCAATTAAAACTTTTTATGCGCTGCGGCGGCTATACATATATGTTAACACATATATACAAACACACACACACACACAAATAAGAATATTTATCAAATGCATACATGTGTGTGTGTGTGTGTGTATGTCTATATATTTGTATGTATACGGCTCGCTCCAAGTAACTTTATTAATGCGATTTCAGTTAATTAACAACAACAACAACAGCAACAACAAAAACTACACCCATATCCATACACACCCACGGACACTCCACGGTTAAAATAATCTGCATGCAAAAAAAAGCGAAAAAATAAATGAGATAAAATGTAAAAAAAAAACATTTTTTTCCTTGCTTTTGCTTTAATCCAAAAGTGCCAAATGCATTTTTGGTTTGTAAAAAAAAAAAAAAAAAAATTGCTGCATCCACAGATAGACATACAAAGTTTCAAAAGTATTAAAAAAAAAACAAAATGGTTGCAAATTGTAATTGTATAATGTTATTAGCAAACCGTTGGCTACAATTGAGTTTACACTCAATGCCCAATACGAGCGCCTCCCCACTCTTCTACTCTTCTAATCTTTTACTGTAGCTCTCTTTCTCTTTCAGTATTTCTATCACTCTTTGCCTTCAACCGCCTTCATACGTCCGCAACACCGTTCTTACGCATCGCTTTGTTTTGAGCACGTTTTTTGTCCTCGCGCAACAAGTTGCCAACAAATAGTATCTCTCTGTGTTTTTGTATATGTGTCTGTATCTGTGTGTGCGTGTGTGTGTGTCTCTTTCCGATTGTATGTGTGTGGGTGTTGGGTGTGAATATATATGTGTTTTTTATGCTTAGACAAGCAAATTAAAAATCTATGCATGCAAAGTTGGCGCAAAAAGTGTTGCCTACCTTTGGGAGTGTTGCAAATATTTGGAACTTGCCCAAAGCTGAAAATGAAACGATTTTCTACTTTATTATTTTTATTTTTATTTTTTTTTTAAGGCAAAAGATACAAGGAAATGAGAAAAAACGAATGCTACATAGAATCAATGCTAAATGTATTCTATAGAAAAGCTACAATTAAGAGATTTTCCACACTGCACAGTGGTCGGGATTCTATGGGAGAGCGGCCATAAATATTTGTAAAGCTTAAATCAGAATGAAATTTTTTATATGATAAGTGATGAAAATATTTTAAAACTCTATTATACGTCTTATATATTGATAATCCAATCTAAGATAGCTTCTCTTAAATAATTAAGTGCTTGCTTTCTTGATAAAAATGTTTAAATTAGTAAATTGAGGTTAGGCTAGTTTTTTTCAAAGTCATATATGAATGAGATCTTCTCGGCAGCTGAAATTTATAATTTAATATCTTAAAATATTGATAAATAATATGACATTCACATCATTGGGAGGCGAGCGGAACCAAACAACAAAAAGTTTACCTGAATATACATTTTACGCATAAAAAAAGTTATCTAAAATAAATGGTCTTACTTACAAAACGATTTACAAAAAGCACAGAACAAACTATTGCTAAAACTTATCAAATAGCTAAACTACATACTATTATCTATAAAATGCGTTATTTTTTTTTTATCAAAAGGACTTTTTATATTTTTTATAAATTTAATAAACTCTGTAACTTGCACTGCTCTACCGATAAATTGTAAATGGTTAAGCATATGGTCGCATCTTTACGTTCTATTTTTAGAAATTACCGTTGCAAAGAAGAAAAAAACGAATAAGGACCAAAAAGGTTAGACAATTTGGTAATCGAAAAATTGGGTTTCGACCACTGTGCACTGTCGTAATGTACTGTAAGAATTTAAAAATTTTATTTACTTTACTAATTTGATACGCTGATATATGCAATAAGTGTGAGTAACTTTGATAACATATAACTAAACACAGTGTATATAGCTTAAAGTTTTAAATGAATGTAATGTAGCTCTTATTATAGCTGAATGTTAATATCGTAATTTGGTTTTTGCTATCTATTATAGAAGTTCTCATTTAATTAGCTACGTATAAAAAGTAGTATAAAGCCAAAGCTTTGTGGCACGACTGGGACTCAATAGATGCAATCCGACATAGAGTAGAGTACTAACTACATTTTACTAATGAAAATGGCTTGTATATTATAGCTGAGAGCTAAATCATTTGAATGGTTCCACATAAGCTTAACAGCTCAACTCCACTCGACTCGCTGATGTGCAGCAGATGGTCAAGTGTGTTGCTGGCTATTTGCAGTCCTTTCACTAACCTTTCACCATACACTTCCACCTGAATACTTGTCCAATCACACATAACTTTAGTCAAATGGATTTCAAACGTAGTTTTAAAATTATACTCAATAATTGTAGTGTAAACAACGTTATTAAAGCGACCACAATACAAATACTTGTATAAAGAGCTACGAGTAACATATAGAGGAATGATGCACACAGAACACATGAAACACTATGTGGATACGGAAGGTGTTTTATCATTCCCAACATATATATAGTCACTCGACACATGCTACTGATAGCCTTTTGACACAGAATATGTAAACTTCGTGGTTAAAGGAAAAACAAAAAACGAAAAACAAAAAATATAAAAATAGAAATTCATGAGTACGAATTATATATACCTTAGGGATGTATGAAATTAGAGCGGAAAGTGTATGTTTTTTTTTTTTTTTTAACAAGAAATACTGTTAAGACTTAAATTTGTATTTGAGTTAAATACAAGAGAGTCGACAAAGCTAACAGTCCCAATGATAGAGTATACAAATGAAGCTAGAGCTTTAGAGGAAGGACAAAAAAAAAGTAAAAAAATATTGCAAATGGGACTCATCGGATAACGGCAGCTGTCAAATTTATTTGCGCGTGAAAATGCAATGGCAGAATATCCTGCATCCTTCTTTCCATATCTCACTTCCTGTATACCATGACCAAACTATGATGCTGACTCCTGGACACTTCAGCTGAGACGCAACAAGTGTACAGACAGCTTCAACATTGTTTGTGCTTACTCCTTCTACACCATATTCAGACAATTGACATTGCTCTAAAAATTTGCTGTTCCAGTTTAAGTTCCCAGTTCTTTTACAATACTCCTGTACTCCTGTATGTCCTGCAAGTCGCTTTTGCTCAAAGTTTTATTGTCAGCAGCTCGTATGAAAATCACATGCAAGCCACTTGGCAAGGACTGACCCTTGAAACTAGCTAGTTGACAGACAGACATAAGCCAGATATTGTCACCATCTGTTGACTTAAAGGATACACATCAGGACACTTTTGGCTAATCGAATTTATATTGCAGTCAAACGAAGCGCATCAGACAAATGCAATTTCCAATAGCATTGCCATCATTGCAGCAGCAGCTACAGCTCTGCAATTGTTTCGTTGTTGCCTTTAACGAAAACTTCACTTTGATCAACGCATAATAATAAAACCCTCCCCCCCCCTCTGCTGCCACATTCAAATACCAACCATGCATCAAGGTGTTGCTACTTCCAACAAGTGCCACATAGCTGCTGCTGTTGCTGCTGCTGCTACTGCTACTGCTGCTTATTTGCTCGCTGATGAGTTGCAGTGAAGAGTTTAATAAGTGTTTACACGTAACTTTGAAATTTATCAAGTAAATGAAGTCGGATTTGACTAAGCTCATCTTAAGGATATTTTCACGCAAGCAATTTGATACAATAAGTTGATCCACAAGTGCTAGTCAATAGTCATCCGAGTGTACTTACAAATTGACAGCTTAACCACTGGATTAGGGCCAAAATCTGATGACATTGTTAATTAACAACGCATTAAAATTCATTTAACATTTGACACTGTCAAACACAATTTGAAACCAATTGATTTTCTGTCAATTTCGAGTGTCCACTACGATTTTAACAACAAAATTCTAATTTCTAATCGAATTCATACATTCTCTAAGCTCGTCGTGTTGCAACTTTTTAGTACAAATATTCTTTTTAATCAATATATATAGTGCTATATCTGAAATATGCTTCAAGGCAACAGGTTGTCACTTCAATCTCCTTTCCTATATTATGACAAGATATTTGAATTGAATCAATTAAATTTCCTTTAAAGTGTACTAAATTTGCATAACTCTCCTTCTAGGTAAGTACTCAGCTGTCATTGCTTATCTACAGAAAACGCACCTTATGTCCTTGTTATATCATTACTACAACTACTATAAGGAAATGTCCTTTAAGTAGTCTGACATTGATCCCTAGAAGCATAAAGTTAGGAATAATTTTTGACAGATAACAGACACATTTCACATTCAGTTGACATTTTTGTTAAATCAAAGAATTTTTACAAATTTATTCAAATAAAACTTTACAATTTCCTTCAAAGGAAATTTCACTGTGAAATAAAGTTAATATGTACAAGTCTTTACTGATTTCAGTTTAATAGTACAGAATATATATATATCTATATACCTGCTATGGAGAGATTTATAAGTACCCTTACAAAATGACTCAATCAAGCAGGCAGCAGCGCTAGCTGTCTCTCCTTATCTATGGCAGAAAAGGAGAACTCCTGCGATGCCAAACCTAGCAACTATAGAGTAAGGACAAAACTCTCTGTAAGGATATAAAACTTTCTTTCTTACCAACTGATTTCTTTCTTATTGACACAAAAGCTTATACACATGAGGTGCAGTACGATCGGAGAAAGAGAGAGAGAGAGAGAGAGAGAGATGATTACCATCTTTCAGCTTTTACCAATAGACATCCCTGTGGTTTCCCTAAGCTGCAACATGTTATTCCTAAAAATATGAAAACAATTATGTAATTTTGCTTTAGGGTGAATAAATTTTCAGTTTCTTGCTCTCTCTTTCTCTATTTCTCTCTCTTTCTCTCTGTGTTTCTCTCTTTCTCTATATCTTTCTGTATCAGACTATCTCTCGCTTTCTTTGTCTTTTTGTTAGCTGTATCAATATAATACTTTCATTGTGTCTGACCACAACAAGACATGACTTTGGGACGGGAGCAGCTGCATTGCGACAAGTTGCCTTTGCACGCTCCATCAACTGGTGTCCAATTTGTTATGGACAGGTAAAAATAGCGATGCATGGCAACATAAATCACACCGATCCACAGCGACCGTAGACAGTATAGTATACATAAATGGATACAGACGAAGACATAGACAGTGACTAGTGTTGGTGTTGGTCTCGGTGCCGGTGCCGCTGCTGGTGTCAGTGACGACGACAGTGACTGAGATGTGCCCTGTTGCTGGGCAGGCTCTGGGCAATGGCGTTGTGTCATTGTAGCTGTTTGTCAATTATGTTTCGCATGCAGTTAAAACGGTGCATTTCCGACGCCGCCGGGACAAAGGCGACCAAAACAAAGGCTGCACGCGGCAGCCGACGAGGCGACAATGAATAGCAAGATGGCAGGATACAAGGGGGGGTATAACGATAAAGGACCTGCTGGCTAACTGGCAGACTTTAGCCTGGGCGGAAGTATGCGCTGACATTCATTACCATAATTCACAACAGCTTAAAACATTTATGTGGCTGCTGCTTACCGCCACGCCTACTCTTTGCCACACCAAGCCCCTGTATAAAATACCTCTAAATTGTACTATAGTCTGTGTTGTTGTTGCTATTGTTGTTGTTGCTGTTATTGTTGTTACAGTTGCTGTTATCCTGCTGTGTGTTGGATTATGTGCACAGGCATGCAAAAAGGGATAATAAGGAAACTTGAAAATTTGTTGCAATTATTTTAACTGCTTGGGAATTGCTACACCGAAACGTCCACCCGTCCAACCGTTCAACCGTCCAACCAAACGCCCCGACCACCCATCACATAAAACTTGTCCCGAAATGCCCGACACTGCTCCAAGTTGCACTTTACAACTTGTTTTGGCCACCTCTTCTTGCACCACGTGGCCTACGTGCTAAGCCGGCGCCAGCAGTTTCTTGTCCCGCCCAGCATCTGCTAACCTCCCTTACCCAAAGTGCACCAGTTTTTCCGTCCATCAAGACTTTGGCTTGGAAATAAACTATCTCACCAACCACCCACTCAGCCACCAAAGTAACTAGGTCAATCTCCTTTTCTGTCCTCTTCAGAAAACAGCTTACAACGGAGTTCAACTGGAGGAGTGACTATTGTCACCTAAACATAAGTCGGCTTCCAAATTCCGTTATAATGTATACAGACTCTTCTGAATAATCTCAATCGACTGAAACCAACTTATTTTTATTTTTTTCCTGAAAAGTTCCACAAATATTGAAGATTTCCTTCTACGTAGGAAAACTTTTTTCCTTAAAGTGAACTGCGATATTTTTAGATCGAACATATATAATTATATGTAGGGTACATATACCATATATGTAAATATACACTGAATGGGGGAATATATAATCTTAATCAGAAACTTGATTTGTTTTCTCTCAAAGAGATCAGAAAAGGAGTCATGAAGAGAGGCAAATAATTATACAAAAGAGATCAAACATTTAAACGAAACTAAAATATGCGTTAAAAAGAAAACAATAAGAAAGAAAGCATGACAGAATAAGGATAAGGATACAATCAGATACAATTAGACCAAAAGAGAATGCGAAAGACGCGGCGGGAAGAGGAAGCTGCAAATAGAAGCTGAGGAGCAAACGAAAACGTGCAGCGTGGACTTCCATAAAGATACGCAAAGAACTAAGTGAAAAAGAAAAGCAAGGATAGAAAATAAGAATGAAGGTAAGTCGGACTTAAACAAAGGATAACAGGATAAAGGCAAAAACCTTAGAACGTTAATAAAAGTCGAAAGGCGAAAGAAAATATAATGATATAAAGGGAAAGTTAATGACAAAGGAAATAGAGAAGAAACAATAGAAATAAGTACACAAAAAAGGTGAAATAGAGAGATTGAAAGAGAGAGATAAAGTAGAAGAGAAAAATAAAACAAGAACAGAGAAAAATAAATAGAAAGCTAAAAAGAGGAAACAAAAAGAAGAAGAGCAAAGCTACAAAGACAAGGTCGAAGAGAATAGATAAACATAAAATAAAGTAAAAAATAAAAGAAATAAAGATAAGTATACAAAAAGAGAAATAACAGAAAAAGGAAGAAAAATATAAAGATAAATTAATATGAAAATAGCTAAAAAATACAAAGAGAAAGACAAAAAAAGTAGCTTAAAATAAAACAAAAATAAAGAACACTGTTATAATTACAGAAAGAGACAAGAATGAGAGAAAGAAATACAGAGATCAACATACATAAACCCAGAAAGAGACAGATATATTAGTGAAGTAGTTGCTAAGTTCTAATACCAAAAAAAAAAGATGAAAATGAAAATGGATGCCACGTGGATGGTGAACTACGAGTAATCGCTGGTTGTGGGCGTTAATTAGGCAGATGTCGCAACAATTGGAACGATGTCTGTTTTTATGGCTAGAGATTTATGAGCAGCTAATTCACTGAGCTAATTTGTTTGAAACATGAATACAAAGAAGACAGAAGACACTGGACAGTAGACACAACGCAGAACGCAGAACGGAGAAGGCAGAAAGCAGAAGGCAGGTGGACAACTAAAAGTTGGCAGCTGGCAGGTGCCACCTGTCTTCCAGCTACAGACAGTAACAACTTGATGCTTCAATGTTTGGTGGAGCGGTTTGGTGCAAGCTTTGTTGTAACATTTTTAATAGTAGAGCTATAGAGTCTGTAGAAGATGTAGAAGATATATGGGCGGTATGGGTTGTATGTGACTATAAAAACTTTTGTATTCTTTGAATAGGCACATGGACGTGGGCCGGTAATTTCACACGCATATAATTCCATATGTAAATGGAACTGCGCTGCTATGAAAGCTTATCTACAACACAAAAGTGCAACCACACAGTGGCTCTTGTGGCAGATGCAATGAAAATGAAAATGAGAATGAAAATGTTTGCAAATCAAAAGGTGTGCCGACGAGTTGGTTTCTTTGCTAAGCTGTGCCAGCCGGAGATAGCCAGCATGATGAAGGATATGTATATATATATATATATAATATATATATATATATATGCTAGGAATGGTAGAGTGTTAAAGCAGATTGTAATGATAGATGGGAGTGGTAGAGGGAGGGGGAGCAGGTTTCTAGAGTGTAGCTCTATGGTCAAAAGAAAGGTGGAGTACATAGAGGTGTACACAATAGTTACACGTATTCATTTCAAGCGTTTTATTCGTTGCTCGCTTTTGTTTTTACGGCGTCCTGCCATGTGTCCACACGGCCTGACACACTTTTTGTTGGTTATTCTCTAGTTCCATGTATATATATATATACACACATACACACACACACACACACAAACATATATATAAATATATAAACAAATATATCTACATATATATGTGTACATATGTATGTACGAAGATTTCTAGTATGCCTTCTCTTGGTAACCTCGGCAAGCCCCTTAACTGCCCCTGTGCGAACAGGACCGCTAGGATCCTTTGCAGCTCGAACGCCTGGACGACTTAGCTGCCTTGGCGTGCTAGCGCGCTGACAGTAAATGCTGAAAATTGAGTGCAACTTGTCGTAACTTTATTTCAAATATATGCGGAAAGGACTTACCAGACAATGCACAATACACACATACACACACACAACTGTACACCATCATCCTGTGATATGTCTGCCACTGCGAATCGTTGAGACGCGCAGTTAACACGCGACACTGGTGAGTAAAATTTCATATTCATTATGCCAGAAACTCTACTAATAATACATTTTTTAGTATCGAATTTCCCTTTTGATGAAAATTTCAAAAAGTTAAGTTCGTCATTAAAATATTTAAGAAAAAGAAAAACGAAAATGTTTTAATTTTTATAAAATTAGAATAAAATATAAAAAATAAAAATTATATTGTAATAATAATTATTACAATGATAATGATAATGATATTTATAATGATAACGATAATGATAACGATAATGATAATGATATTGATAAAGATAATGATAATGATAATGATATTGATAATGATAATGATAATGATAATGATAATATTTATTTTTATTGATAGAATTATAATTATTGTTATTATTATTACAATGATTATTTTTATTTATTTATATATATTATTTTTATTATTATTTTTATTATTATTATTATTATTATTATTATTAATAATTAGGATAATATTAGTATTAATATTAATGTTATTAATATTTCTACTAATAAAAAAAAATTAATATTAATATTTATATAATTATTATTATTATTATTTATATTATTATTATTATTATTATTAATATTATTATTATTGTTAATATTATTAATCTTATTATTATTAGAATTATCATTATAATATTAACAACAGTTATATTAGCAATAACAATAATCAACTCTATTTCGAACTTTTTGTCGCCTGTACTTGTTGAAGTGTTGGTCTGTATGTTTGTGTGGGTAAGCCAATAGATATGTGTGTGGATGTGATGTTAAGTGTTTTGCAACAAAGTTTCTGCGTGCTTTAGCCTGACGACTGCGGCGTGGTGGAGTCGACACTGCTCATTCCTCCAGCTATTTGGTGGCAGTGGCAAAACGGTGACTGCATGGCCAGCAGTTGTGCCTTACGCTGCTTTTGCTGTCCAACTGTTAGCCAGAACTCTTCTGCATAAGCCCAATGGTTGACTGTTAACTGTAAACCATCAGCCCCAACAGTTAACCAGACAGTCATCTAGCCAGCGAGTCAGCCAGTCAGTCAACACTGTGTTAAATATTCACGTGAATATGTTAACAGACAACGTCATAACCATTTACAGTTTTGGTCTTAGTCATAAGTTAACAGCAAAATTGTTTAAATTTGATGCAAGCAACATAATGCTGCGGCCAGCTGCTGCAGGTACATAGTTTTGAGAGGCAGGTGGCAGCCATATATCGTACATACTATAATATGACTTTTACTTTAAACGAAAATTGCAGTATGACGAGCTTTTAAAGCATGCCGCTTCAGGGCCAAACACAACCAACAATCGCCAATCAATTGGCAATCAATGACTGCTGCACACTCTGTTAGAATCAATGCTCTCCTCAGCCACCTTCCACTTATACTTCTTAGCTTGAGCATGAGCTCGAAATCCAAGTCCAACTCCAATTTCAGCTGCCCATACTCATATCCAAGTCCGTCTTCTTTGTGTAGTAACAATAAATTGCAAGCATTTCCACTTTTGCTATTGACTAGGACTGGTAACTGGGTGAGATTGGATGATTGCTTTGGTATGGGTTGCCTGCTGGCACTAAGTATCAATAACCAGTCAGAGATGCAGGCGCTGCGTGTGTGTATATATATGTATACATATATTTTAAGTGTGTCTTTTTTGTGTACTTGTGTGTGTGTGTGAGTGTGTGTGTATGTGTGTGTGGGAGTGAATTAAAGAAGCGTGCTCCAATTTGCTAAATATTAAGTGCGACTTGCGTCTGACCATTGGGTCAGTAAGCCATTTGATTCTATTTGCCATTTACTTAAGTTACTGCTTGCCTCTGGCTATACCTTTATGTAAAAGATGGATGCGTTTCTTGCACGCAATTAATACGTATTCTAGCATAACTGGAACATTGCACAAAATAGAAAATGAAACTAGGTAAAAAGGCTTGCTGCTTGAAGACTCCCTGGAGCTCAATCTTGCATTAAATTTTCCTTACGCTTTATTAGCAAATTTTTTATGCATACAAAAGATCCTCCACATATATGTTAACCCTTTTTATTTTGTATTATTTTTCTATCTACTTTATATTTTTTATTATTTTTTCTTTTATATATACATATATATATATATTCTTTGCGCATTTTCTTCAGTCTCTCCTTTCTTTCTATTTATAACAAGAATGCAGGCAACTCAAAGGACCACGCACAACAAAGTGCTCGCTTGTCCCCGATTCTTTCTAGCAAGCAGCCAAAGTTCTCATAGCCCGATTCCATTTATCAATCCCAGTCTCATGTTTACCCACATTCAAACCCACCGACACTTCGTCTGCCTCAACTCAACTCAGCATCGACTCAACATCAAAAGTGTACAGTAAGAAGAGGCGACTTCTTTGAGTTTGCATATCTTTGCTTTTCAACCAATTTGAATATATTTATGTATACATATTATATATATATATAATATATACATATATAATACATATACAGAGTAAAATGTAATATAGATATGTTGCTTTAACTCATAGATTTTCCTATTCTCTTACTTTATATTTCAATATATTATAAAAAGAATTTCACAGTAAGCAATTAATAGAAGAAGAAACTATTCTTTACTACATATAAAAGTATTTCTCAATTTTAAATCAGAATCAGCTTTAAGCTTATAGAAAACTATAATATAATCAAAAATCATATACAATTTCTAGTTTATACTGTGTACAGTACAAAAATTAAACAACATTTTAAAAGCATATTATTTATATTAAGTTTTTATTTATAATTGACCGTTACAAGTCATATCCTGAAATTCAAGCATCCTTCATTCTGCAAGTGTATATCAAGAACCAATTGTTGGAATAGAAAACGCAAGGACAGACCAGTCCGGACTTAGCGGACAGTCTGCCCGTGAGGCAACTTCAAGGAGCATGGAAAAGCGTGAAATCTTTGAAACTTAACACAACGCCAGGTAAAGCAAGCCTTTGGCCTTTTGCTAGTTTCAGCCTGAACAAAACTCACATACACAAACACACACACATATATATATACATAGAAAATAAAAGCATAAAAGAGGTGCATAATTTGAATTTTCGTGATTGCCTTGTAAAAGCACAGTGAAAACTCTAGTGAGTGTTGACCTCTTTCTTTATTTTTTTTGCCAGGCTCAATGATATGTGTGCTCTGGGCATTATCCTTTGCCGCAGGAGCAAAACAATTTCTATTGATTGTTCTTTTAGTCACTTTGTGGTACAAGAAAAAGAAAAAAAGCTGAACTTTGGCATAAAAGAGAAAATAATTTCACAGAACAACAACGCAAATGATGATAATGATGATGATCAACACTGACTTTGTTGACGTTTTGAATATTTTAAATAATTAATAATAAATATTTACATTTATATATCTCTGATATAAATATATATGATCTATATAGGACTATTAGTGTACTTGTTATAACTTTTATCTATTGACAATGTGTATAAAATGTAGAAATCGTGTTCATCTTTCAGCTAGTAACTTACTTTATAAAAAATTTTTATTGTTTTCATTGAATCGTTTAAGAAATAACTAAACCAATACAATCATCATAAAGCAATTTTCACATTAATTTATGAATATAATGTAAAATAATAAGTATACATATTAAATATAATGCATATTCAGTTGCATTTATAATTTACTTAACACAAAACGAATTCATATTATATTTATAAGTGGATTCATTTTCTAGCATGTTGACTTTCATGCAAGTTTTGTGGGAATTTTCATGCTATTGCAAGTCAAGCTGCTACTGCAAATGTTTATATGAAACTCACAAACACTTGCCAAACATCTCAAATTAAAGCTCTCAATTTTGTTAAGATTTCATATGGATTAATAATATACATAGTATTCTTGATTTACACTCTATTCGAACTATTGACCTCTCGTACATATATGTTCTTTTATGGATTACGTTTTTCAGATGTGCTGCACTTTTTTCCACAATTGTTTGGTGTTATATATTAACTGTATCAGCTTTTACCATATTATAAATTTCAGTGTATATATATATATATATATATATATATATATATATATATATGTATATTCATATACATAAATATATATGAACAATACATTATCATACTTTACCTCATATTTTTTGTGAGCTTATCATGCGCTTGATTACACACACACACATACACACATACATTCATCACACACATACACACTCATATATGCTTATATATATGTATATGTTTATTATATGTAAACATAACAGTACAATTTATATGTGTTGCGAATATTGTTATTTATTTAACAGGTGCTGCACTTTTATCCACGAACAGCAACAAAAATAAAAAATGTCCAAAAGGAAAACTTAAACAGGACGCACGCGTGCCAGCCGACAGATGGCAATGAACAAAACATAAAAAAAAAGAAGACAGAATAACAATATTAACCATGTATTATAATAAAGAAAAAAAACTTTTCACTATTTATGCAGTTAAATTTTATTAAATTATTTTTATTTAATTTATTGAAAAGCAATTGGTTAATACAATCAACTGAGAGCTGGCAACTCCATGACGCTTGTCAAATAGGCTCGAATCACGTGTTAGAGTTGCCAGCCCATTGCACTTAAAGAATGAACACTGCAGGTGGCTATTGTCTATCTATTTGGCACAGCGTTGCAGTTAACTTTATGTAACATATGCAACACTTTCGATTAATTGATTAAAATTTATAAAATATACACAGCGTGACAATCCGTTTAATACTACAAATACTATAGTAAAAATAGATATAAATTTTATTTCTAAATAATTATGTTTACTATCGCAAATTAAATTAAATCAATTTCATAAAATGGATTTTCTCTCTCTTAAACTTTAAGCAAAAATCCTGTAGCTTAATGGCGTAATGTATTTTCTATTTATATTATTGCATTTTCTTTTATATTATTGAAAACTCGTTCGGAAAATTTACTTTTTTTGTGAATTCTTTACCATATTGGCCATAATAAATAAGGTCCTAAAAAAATAATGAGCAAATAACACAAATGGTTAATACAAGTATAACTTCAAATAACGCTTCTTGCACGAAAATCGTGTTTGCTGGCAGGAGTCAGAGTGTTTCCAATAAGAAATTTGATACATAGTTAAACGAGGTGTATCCAATAAGATTTTAATCATAGATTAGCAATAAATAAACTGCCAAATTAAGATCAACCTTGAGACACAGAAAGAAAGAGAGAGAGAGAGAGAGAGACCGGATCAAAATTTTGAAATTTGTCGACAAAGTATTTTAAATTAAGTATTTAGAAATAATTATACATTAATAAAATATTGCTTCCATTATCTATTGAGGGTGTTAAAAAAAAGTAATTATAATAAATATAATATAAATTAATAAAAAGCAGAAGAAAATAATGTAATAAGATAATATACTAATAAAATAAAAATAATTATTTTAATAAAAATAAAAACAATATTATAATATTATTCGCAATTAAATAATTTTAATACAAATATTTATTTAAATGGAATAATTAAAATATATTATAATAAAATATATATTATTAAAATAATATATAATAATATAATATAAGACTAATAAAAGTTTTACAAATAATACTTACTAAATTATATAGCGATTACGATTGTAACTGAAGAGTAGTATAGGTCCTTAAATATTTGTCGATGGGTTGGTATGTCGCTGTGGCTAAAAATCCGGGATAAATCTCTCGCGTCATGATTTCGATGGATACAGATCTTATACTGGTTGAGCTATAACATCTTAGACGGGTAGCATATTTAAGTCTTTGTGGATATCTTCCTTCCGGAAGTACCATGGTGCCCCGGTGATGGTTCTAAGAATTTTTGATTGCGCCTCTTGCATAAAGTCAAATGTTACTGTGCCTTGCGCTTCCCCACAGTTTGAAGCTTAAATAATAATAGTATAAAAAAATAAATACTATTGACATTAAAAAAAAAAAGAAAAATGAAACCAGAGCTAGTTCGTTTGATATCAATTATATTACTTTATAATACTGACTAACTTAATTACACTAATGATTTCAATGAATAGTAGAAAAGTTTATGACAAACACAAAATTTATGGTGCTGGAGATGTCACATACTAGGAAGTTGCAACAAAAAGAGTTGGTATAAACTGATGTTGAATGTGACAAAGCGACAAAATTTTATAAAATTTAAAAAAATAATTGTGAAATAAATGATGTCATATTCTATACGCTGATTGTTATGACAGTTATTAGTAGAATTATTGTCTTTGCAATAGAGTATTATAAATCAAATGTACTACTTGTGACATAATAATTTATATAAATAAAATATTACTATGAAATATTACTTATTTTATCATATAATAATATATTATTTATGTCTTTAGTTAATTTTGTTACATCAATTAATTGGCATAACTAATTAAAACAGGTTTTTTACTTTTTGTATTATAACATTTATATTATTATAATTTTATTTATTATTTTATATTAGTAATTATATAATTTAAGTTACATAGTAATATGTTCTACTTATAATTATATGAATTTATTTTATAATATTTAGAGTATTTGGTAGTTCATTTAAAAAATAGTTATATCTTATACTTTGTATTTAGCCCCTTTGCCTTTAAAAAATGCTAAAAGGGGACAAATGAAAATGTACAAAAGCGAAATGTATGTAACAGATACAAAAATCATCGGAGACCCCATAAAGTATATATATTCCTGATCAGGATCTAACCATATCCCTTTTTCCACCTGTCCATCCGGTTGTATAAACGCCTGTTTCTCAGAGACTATAACAGCTAGAGCAACCAAATTTTAAACCTAGATTTTGTTCGTAGGTTATACGAGTTTAATTTAGATTTTTGAATTTCCCTCCCTGACCCCAGCAATTCGAAAAAAACGATTATTAAGCACAATTTTCAACCTATCAAATGTATTTTTTGTACACATAATAAAATGACTATTGTTGATCTACGTTGTGAATCTCATTAAGATAAAACAAAAAACAAGTAAGAAATCGTAGTCGAGTGTACCCGACTACGAGAGCCCCTTTGCCTACATATACAGCCATACACACACATACTCATACATACACACAGTTCTCCACGTACTTAGCCACTGCGCGCTCCTTTTAGCCCACCACGCTCTATAGCGCGGTACTTAATGTTGTATAACTTCCGTGTTTATTCTTCAATTTTAACGAAATTTAGAGCGTAGATGAAAAATGGTCTATAATATGTGTGTGAAAAAGAAATTTGATCGGTTGAAAATTGTGCTTAATAATCGTTTTTTTCGAATTGCGGGGGTCAGGGGAGGAAATTAAAAATCAAAAACAAACTTGTACAGCGTACGAAAATGATAAATCTAGGTTTAAAATTTGGTTGCTCTAGCTCTTATAGTCTCTGAGAAACAGGCGTTCATACGGACGGACGGACGGGACGGACAGACAGACGGACAGGGCTAGATCAACTCGTCTTGTCGTCCTGAGTCATATATATATATATAATTTATGGGGTCTCCGATGATTATTTCTATGTGTTACATACTTTTGGATTTTACAAAAGGCAAAGGGGCTAACAAGGAAGGTATACAACATTAAGTATCGCGCTTAGAACGCGGGGGCTAAAAGGGGCGCGCAATGGCTTAAAGTACGTGTAGAACTGTGTGTATGTGTGTGTAGGGCTGTGTATGTAGGCAAAGGGGCTCTCGTAGTCGGGTACACTTGACTACAGATTTCATACTTGTTTTATTTCTGTTTGTTTGAACATGTTAAAAAGTTTAAACATAAAATTTCATATGATAGATATTCCATTCAAACAAAATTAATTTGAATATTCAAATTTATATATTTGAGTATAAATATATGTATATATATATATATATATATAAATTTATGTGTCATATTGAAAATTGATAGTACATATGACAAAACAATTTAACTAGTCACAAGCTTCCAGTGTTGCCATATATCAATTAATTGGAAAACTTTCATTGCAGATGGACCATAAGAAAAACAAATAAATTCACCTATATAAATGCATATAAATGTTTTGGCTGAAACTTAAACTTGTATTTGGTCGTTGTTGTGGTTTTTGTTCTTGTTGTTGTTCTTGTTGTTGTTGTTGCCGCTACTAGCATTTTGGCTTTCAATCTGAAAACTAGTTTACCAATTAACAACTGTATCAATATGCATAGCATATAATATATATATATATATATATATATATATATATATATATATATATTTACAATATGTTACGATGGGTCAAAGTTGCACGTAATGCAGCAAGATGAACATACTTGAAAGACCAACTTCAAGGCAACTTTCCAAGTAATTTTGTCTCCAGAGAACTTTGTCAAATTACTGTATGAAATTTGAATAAAATTGTTGCCTCGACTTGTTAAATTTCTTGAATAACTTAAATCTAACATTTTTTTTTCATATTGGTTTATATTAACTATAGTTAAAACAGTTATGCATCTTTAAATTTATTCATAAACGATGTTAAGTACTTAATGCTTCATTGAATTACTCTGCTACTATTCATTAAACAAATCACAAATTTTATACATATAAATATTATACAACAAATTCTACATTTTCTCTGAATTGGGCACAAAAAAAAATTTTTTTCCCACAAGTAAACATACAATTTTCGGTATATTTCCGAGTACATCGAATTGAAAACTTAAAGGTCTTAAAATCAAATGAAAATTAAGCTGAGCTCATTATTCTTGGGATCAGTATATTTATATACACCTTAAGACTTGCTTTAATAACATTCTTCATTAGCCTATTTATTGTAAGTCTGCTTTGGATGATTAATGTTGTTTCAGCATTAAAAAATTCGACTTCTTCTTTTAATTTCATGTTAATAGCATTATTTATGCTCCAACTCAGCTGCAGCAATCATTAAGTTTCTACCAATTTCTGTAGATGCCAATGTCAAGGCTAATGGTAATACCTTATTAAGGGCTATACGGAGCTCAATGCTTATTATTGGAATGAATATCAAAAAGAAATTGATTACTAATATAAGGTACCAATTGTCGTACTATCTGATAGTATACTATTTCTAGTTTCTTTATAAAAAAAACGTTAAAATTAATTATAATATTAGGTCTAGTATTAGGTCTAGTATTGCGGCTAAGACTCAATCGTTGATCACATACTCGATTCCTTCCGACATCTACTAAAAATTATTTTCTTCTTTTCTATTTATTTTCTAATTTATAACTATATGTGTATATATTCAGTTCATTAATAAGTTCACTTTTATCAAAATATAGTCTTTTTTAATAATTTAAGAACATATAAATAGAATTAATTGTAAGTTTCATGAATTTCGAAAATGTGTAAAAAGACAACTCTTATTTACCTCACGATTAAATAAAATTAACGATAATCGCGATTAATAAATATTTAATATTTACTTAATCAGTTTATTAATACTCACAAGTAAAATACACAAAGCAAAATATAAAATTTAATATT
This sequence comes from Zygothrica quintamaculata, assembly GCA_037044455.1. NCBI lineage: Eukaryota > Metazoa > Arthropoda > Insecta > Diptera > Drosophilidae > Zygothrica > Zygothrica quintamaculata. The sequence goes on along the minus strand of JBAMBS010000822.1, from coordinate 95,975 downwards.
GAAGAAAAATTTTAAATAAAATTTAAATCCCGAGCTGATGGTCCTAGTAGCCATAGCTCGTATTTTTTTTATTAATTATTAAGCATTGTATTTAATGCCAGACATAATATTATAAATAAATAAATATATAAATAGAATTTAAATCAAATAATACTTACTTTAATTCACTTTTAGAAATACATACATATATATATATATATATATATATATATATATATTTTATGTAGAGGCTTTTCTTTGGAATTCTCAACGCAAAGCAAAGTAGCTCAGTAGCGCATTTTTCAGAGAGATTAAAATATTTTTATATTTTCGTTTTTTATTTTAAGTAGATTGACAGTTCTTACTTAAGGTACTTACATTACATTAAACTTAATTAATTTGAACTTTACAAAGTGTAACACTTAAAGTGCAAAATTAAAGGCAAATTCTTTATTTTATATATATATTTAATTAATTATATTTTGTACTGATTATTCTTGCAAGTGCACTTCAAATATTGCATACATTTAACCTTTGTTTGTTTGCTTTTTGCTATGATACATATTAATTTACTCTTTGTTTAATCAACTTACAATTTGTGATTTGGACATAACATATTAGCATTTAACCAGTCAGTCAGTCAGTCAGTCACTCATTCAACCTATTAAAACACTTTTATATAAACCTTATGCTATGTTCAAGAGTCTTGAAGCCGCATTCCTAATAAATAATTGAAACATTTGCACGAAACTTTTGAAGCGCGTCAACATCAAATGCGACTGGCACGTTTCTAGTTGCCTTTTGGTGCCCTTTCTGCCAACTAACAAGGCTATATTAGGATGGCTTAAAATTCAACTGCCAACCGCATACAAAAACAAAAATTTGATTATATTCCACGAAAATCGCTGAAGGATTTAATCAAAGTTTACTTTGATGCCCTTCCACATACTCTCTACTATGTTTAGGTCATTTATAGAAAAGTGAAAATGTAATTTTGAAGTAAATGGTAAAATGTATATAGTTTTTGCATGTAAAAATAATTTCCATAGAAGTGGAATTAAACTTAAATTTTACCTAAGAATAATATTTAGATTACTTGAAAATATATATACCGATTAACTATAATATATTTCGCATTTGAATACTTAGCTCAACTGAATATCCCTATTTTTAGCCCCTTTGCCTTTTTGTAAAAAAGAAACAAAGCGGAGCTATTGGAAATGTGCAAAATCCACAAGTATGTAACACATAGAAATAATCATCGGAGACCCCATAAAGTATATATATTCTGAATCAGGACGACAAGACGAGTTCATCTAGCCCTGTCCGTCTGTCTGTCTGTCCGTCTGTCCGTCTGTCCGTCTGTCCGTCTGTATGAACGCCTGTTTTTCAGAGACTATAAGAGCTAGAGTAACTAAACTTAAAATCTAGATTCGTTATGTTCGTAGGTTATACGAGTTTGTTTTTGATTTTTCAATTTCCTCCCTGACTCCCGCAATTCAAAAAAAACGAATATTAACCACAATTTTCAACCGATCAAATTTATTTTTGGTACACATCATTATTAGACCATTCTTGATCGATGTTGTGAATCTGGGTAAGAACGATCAAAAATCTCGGATGTTATAGATCATCAAAAGTGGCGTTATGGGCCCCGGGGGGGTAATGTAGTGCGCGCAAAATAAAAGCTAGAGCAACGAAATTTGGAATGTAGATTTGTTATGTTTGTACACTATACGAGTTTGTTTTAGATTTTCGAATTTCCTCCCCTGACCCCCGCAAATCGAAAAAATCGATTATAAGACACAATTTTCAACCGATCAAATTTTCTATTTCGCACACATATTAAGTGCATCATTTTTCATCTACGTTGTGAATTTCGTTAAAATTGAAGAATAAACACGGAAGTTATACAACATTAAGTACCGCGCTATAGAGCGTGGGGGGCTAAAAGGTGCGCGCAATGGCTAAGTACGTGCAGAACTGTGTGTATGTATGAGTATGTGTGTGTATGGCTGTATATGTAGGCAAAGGGGCTCTCGTAGTCGGGTACACTCGACTACAGACTTCTTACTTGTTTACTGAATATAAGGTTGATAAATTTTGTATAAGAACTGATATTTTTTTTAACAAAAACAAGCTATGAATAATGCCAATCTTAAGCTTATATAATTTGTTAGAATTTAAGTATTAATATTTAAATTTATTTTATATTCAGAGCAGGTGTTTATAATTACATAATTTAATAGTCAGTGTAACTAAAACTAGACAGCTGCATAGTTACGTAGGAAAATCTTATACAAATGTTATGCTTCCCTCATGAAAATTGCATATGTTTCATATGAAGGGAATGCAGTAGAATAAAAGCCGTGTTTGGCTCGGCATATGTCCAATTTTTAAGTTGTATTTTGAAGATTGAAAACATGTTTTGGCGTAAGAAACAGTTACGTGATAACTTCGTTTTTGAGGATTTGACACGATTTCCAGTGAGCTTCTATAAGACAATTGGTGAAGATTTATATTCAGAACGAGATAAGAATCAGTTACGTCGTTATTTGCTACGTACATATTTGATTTTGGGATTTCTAAACTTCAATGTATTTGTAATGGGTGAAATAGCATATTTTGTAGCTCATGTTAGATCGACGAGTACACTATTGGAGGCTACATCTGTGGCGCCTTGCATTGGCTTTAGTTTTATGTCGGATTTCAAACAAATTGGTTTAACAACAAATCGAAAAGTTTTGATAAAGCTGCTGGATGAACTTAAGGAGCTATTTCCTATGACAAAGGAATCTCAAAAGGATTATAATGTATACCACTATAACAAACATTTGAAACTCCTTATGCGAACTTTTACCACACTGTGCATGTCATATACATTAACATTCAGCTTTTATCCAGCCATCAAGTCAACTATTAAATATTATTTTTTCAACTCGGAAATATTTGAACGGAATTATGGATATCATATAATACTTCCATATGAAACGGATGGAGATATAACCAAATATTGGCTCACATATTGGTCATTGGTGCATTGTGCTTATGTAGCTGGTGTATCTTATGTTTGTGTCGATCTCATTTTAATCACAATAATCACCCAATTGGCTATGCACTTTAACTATATAGCCGATACATTGGAGGCCTACGATGGTAGCCTACACAGCGATGATGAGAACATAAAGTTTGCTCAGAAAATGATTGCCTATCATGCTCGTCTTTTGGAGTAAGTTCTTAGTCCTTATATATTTTATAGACTGGAATTAAAGGGAGCAAAAAAGAAATGCTTCTATATTGCTTTACTTTAAGTTTTATAACTTTCTTTAAAAAAGAAAAAAAAAACACAAAATCTCATACAAGTTGTACAGTGCTTAAGTTTATGCTTGTGCACAGGATATAAATTTCAATCCTTTTTGCTTGCATTCATTGCAGTCTCAGCGAGCAGGTGAACAACATATTCGGTTTTACAATACTATGGAATTTTATAGCTGCCTCACTGGTCATATGCTTTGCTGGCTTTCAAATCAGTGCCTCCAGTGTTGAAGATATTGTGCTTTATTTTATATTTCTCATAGCATCACTTGTGCAGGTCTTTGTGGTATGCTACTATGGTGATGAGTTGATCTCTTCGGTGAGTGTTCCATATATATATAAAAACGTATAACTTAAAGTAAACTAATGCAACGTATTTTATAACTTTAACCCTACATAGAGCTCTCGTATTGGTGATGCTGCCTTCAATCACAACTGGCTGAACTGCAGCTCCAAGTACAAACAGCTAATCTGTTGCATTATATTGCGCAGCCAGAAGCCTGCCTCTATCCGACCACCGACATTTCCGCCCATTTCCTTTAATACATTCATGAAAGTCATCAGCATGTCATATCAGTTCTTTGCTTTGCTTCGTACTACCTATCAGAGTTAACTTATCTATCTATTATAGATGAATTGTGTATGACATGGTATGTAGCATCTGAATGCTATTGGATACGGAAAACAATTTAACCAACATTTGATGTTTTCTCTATATAATTTATAAGCTATAATTTACGTAGCTATTTCTATTTATGTGCTTATATTATATCCAATTGCTGTTGTTTCTTGATTTTACACCAGACAAATAACAAATATATTTGTTGCACTCTATATACATTGCATTCTAAACTTATGTCTATATAATTGGGTTAACAATAGAGATAGAGAGAGTATGACAATTAGTTGTAACAGACAGCTTATTATATAGTCAATAACAGTGTACTAATAGATTCTCAAGCAACATCAAGTTACTCAGCTAATAACTAATTTTTGCGAGCACTACTTCATTAGTCTTTTGGTTATGCTTAGAGAAAAATGTAAGGAATTAACAATGTGTTTTGTGAAAAATTCAAAGTAGGCAAATCATATCGATAGTGACCTTTAATTGAAATATTTTTGTATCAATCATTTTTATACCTGTTGCCAGTTGGATTCGAACCTCGGTCTTCGTGTTGACTAGGCGGTTTGTGTTATGATTCAAATTTTTTATACTTTTTTCTGACTTTTTGACATTTGTTGTTCATTATGTTGTACATACTTTACTCAGTTAATCAGCGGCTGATATTCAGATTCTGCAGCAGTTCCCATTGAAATAACAATTTTGATTCATTTACCTCTTCTCACAAAGCTTTTCATGAAGACATACCTGATACATGGTGCGAATATCTTAAGAATCTTATAATATATTCAATAACACAAGCTATATCAGCAATAAGCAGCTGGCACTTAAAAATGGGTTTTGAAAACTCTTAAAATTTGGGTCGAAATAGGCATTGATTGATAAGCTGATTGAATCAATTTTCAAGCAATTTTAAACTATTACTTGTTCCGGTGTCTGCAAAATTTTTTGTATGGAACCATTGGAACAGTTTTTGTTTTCCTGCAAGAATCAAAAATTTTATGAGCGGAGAATCAATCTGTTGCTCGAAAGATGGCTTAGAGTATTGGATCAAAATGGAGTATAAATAATTTCATAAAATGTTGTAATTAATAAATAAAAACGTTGTTTAAATTGTACTAAAAAACATTTAATAGAGTAAATTATAGTGTATAAAATTACCATAGGAAATCATAACATGGACCTATTCAAAAGCTTTTTTGTATGTAAATTTGAAAACTATTGAAACTAATTATATGAAAAACATCATAACTATAAGCCTATTAAATTCTTACAGATCGTTGCATCCTTTTTATGCAATATTTATTATATATATATTATATAAGCTCTATTTTAGTTTATGTCAATAAATTATATTAGTTATTGCATATTGTATTATAATTAATTTCAAAGCTTAAGCTAAAAACAGTTTTAGTTTGTGGTAATTAAGTTAAAATTGAAATTGTTTGAAGTATTAAGGAAAATTGTCATAGAATGTCTATTGCATGTTGCATATTGGATGAAAGGACATTTTGTACCAAATCTATTTAAATATATTTTAACTATTGTTAAAGCAATTAAATAGCTCATTTTAAACATGCTTATGACAGTTGACTTATTTGTAAAGAAATTCACACACACATGCACACCTACAATTGTGTATGTGCATGTGCAATAATAACGCGCAACATTCATATTAATATTTATAACTAAATGTTTGTGGCTCCGTGTATGTTGCTTGCACATTGCAGCTGTCAATTGGTGTCCTGTTTTTGGTGTAATTTTTTTTTAATTGCATATCAGCAATTTGCAAATATTTACACACAACTTCCACACACATACATTATAGAGACATACACACACGCACACATACTGTCACAGTTATTCTCACACTTGAATTCAGAGCAGGCACACAACAAGCAGTCTGTCAGCTTTTTAATAAATAAATCAATAAATGTCAAAAGCAATCAAAGTTCATATATATATATATATATATATATATACATATATTATACTGATTACATATAAGTGTATGTGTGTGTGTGTGTGTGTGTGCGTACTTGTTTCACTTTAATAAAATGAAGGTATGTGATTGTATGTGTGTCGTAAGTCTTGGCTTTTCATTATTGCCAGTGTTAATTTTAATAAAGAACCTTTTAACTGTTACAAACCAAAAAAAAAGATGAAAAGAAAATCAAAAAAAAAACACAAAAAATAAATGCTTAAAATTATACAAAATCCTGCAATATAAACCATAAAAATAAACCGGCCATTAGGGAAGTAGAGAGACGGGATAAAGAGATCAAATGAAATAAAATTAAAACTGAATTTAATACATTTTTGACAATATTAAACTTAACACAATATCAGATTAAATTGCTTTGTTTTAAGCTTCATCTGTTAAAAAGCTTATGGCAATAAAAAATGCTTTAACAAAATAATATACATATTTTTGTTATTTATATAAATCTATGTATATGTATATATATTTGGTACAATCAAGCTCCCTATAGTGAACCCTCAATACAAAACAGATTCAAAATTTTCAAATCTTGCATATCAAAATCTTGCAGCACATTTGGAAATGCATGAGCTACTGCAGAAATTGTTTCGTTTATAACTTCAATTAAACAGGTAAATTTCCATTTATATTAAAATTAATTTCAAACTGTTGTTTATCAACCTTCAACTTTATTTAATATCTATAACTTTTTCTATACTGCACCTTTTCGTCACATTTTCTCATCTTACTATTCTTTTTAGAAATTCACATTTTATGCTTCACTTTCTCTTTTATACATATTTTTAGTAGAATTTTTCTAGAATTAACTTTTTTGCTCTGAATATTATTTATTTTGCTTGTGCAGAAAATTGGCTGTATAACAATTTCTTATAGAGAAACCAAATTATTATAAAAATAAATTTATACTCAAAATCAAAATACAAAAATAATTTTAAATTTAAATTTATTTTAATTTAAGCATTCCTTATAGGCAGGTTTGACTTTATAAAAGTTTGTTTATTGTTAAAATATCAATAAATAAAGTAAAAAAAAGAAGAATCCTTGCAAATCCTTTTTGATACGCTCATTGATTGGAATTGATTTAAATGTGGCAAGTGACAAGGATTTAAAATTTATGCTTAAATTTACGACATCAAAATATAGTTTGTTAAAAATGGATTATACGATTGAACATGAATTACTATTAACTATTTATAAGTATATATATATATATTTAATCTGTCTAAAAGATAAATTAAACTAAGTCAACTACATGACAATAAAATAAAATGAATTATTTCACTTTAAGTTTTAATTTTTTTCTAAATTTTCTTTTAGGATAAGTTTTATTCAGCTATCAACATAAAATGTAAATTTGAATGTTGTGAATAGCGAATTCTAATGAATTATTCAAGGTATGCATGTGTGTGTGTGTGTATCTTGTGTGTAAGTTTGGTTCAAAGAAGAGCAAGAGACTGTGATTTATCATGCAGAAAACTGTTTTAGAGTAGTTTAATACTTTGCCTTATCGTATAGCTCTCCCTTGTTGCAGCAACTCGTCAAAATCAAATCTAAAACGAATTTTACTTTCCCAATTTGGGAGCACGTAGAGTCCCCCATTAGGTACTTCAAATTATAACTGTACTGTTGGTACTTCAAGCTAAACTTGTACCAAAATGTTGTTGTGTCGTTGTTTTAGTTTTTGTTGTTGTTATTTGCATTGTGCTTGTTGTTGGTCTTTTGGTGGTTTTAAGTTTGTTGCATGACAGCCACAATGCATCCACATTTATACACATTCACCAAGACATACTTCCATCACATTTACATACATAGTTACACACATACACATATATGCACAAGCGTACAGTTAAATTCTCAAATGTGCCACTAATTTGTGGGCCTGTGTAATGCTTGCTTGACTTTTTATGACCATCTCCTAAGGATTGTGTTAAGGAGACATCCTTCACACAAAGAAAACGTGCCATCTGCCAGTTATTATCAATTTGGGACACAGTAAATTAGGTACAGTTGTGTTGTCTTCACTCTAACTATTTTCATTTTTCTTTATTGTCTTATTGTCTTAGTTATTCCACATTTTAAATGAAATACTTTTACTTCTGCTTTTGTATCCTTTTTGTGTAAGTAGATAAAAGCCTCAGAATAAACATTAAGTTTTTTTTTACTATCTAAAACAAAACGCTGGCTACTTTTCTCTGTACTATAACTAATTGTTCCTTTTAATCTTTAATCAAGCTAGGTATTTCCACTAGGTAAAAAGGCAGATAAAACTACTAAGCCGGCTAAGTTTTCTGTGCTTTTTAAGGATACTTGTATCCTTTGGGTGAAAGTGGACTTGATTACAGCTTGTTGCATGTCATTTTTGGTACAAGTAAATTTGGAGTTTTGGTACAAAAATTATAATATGCAAAGCGTACCAATATCCAAATGTACCAATACCCTAGAACATTATGAAAAAACTTTATTATATTTTATACCAAGTTATTTTAAGAGCACCTACACATACTCTGCAGTTTTGTCTAAAAGAAATAAATTTTACCAAGTTGATATGTGACAAGAGTTGAGATATATATTGTACCAATATGATGTGTAAATGTAAATAATCTATATATAAATGTATGTATAAAGTACCCAACAATTAAGTAAAATAATTGTACCAACCTAATTATCTTATATAACTGATAGTAAAACAATAAAGCAAACAATCTACAAATCAAGAAGTAATATATTTGGGACTTAAAATATTGATGCTATGCAAAATAACCTATCAGCCCTATGTACCAGTCCCAATGTACAAGTCTTCAAGCATGAAATTGTCAAAGATTTCCTGGGTTGACAACTAGCTGAAAATTGCATGTCTGAATTGAAATTGCATGGGAATTAATAATGTATTGCTAAATGTACCAAAATTGTATATGTACTTAATAACGGGTTATTAACGACATGTACCCATTTGTACTTATGTATAGTTTATCGATTCACATTGATAGTCAATTTACACAATTATTTGAACACTTGCATCACTTACAGTAATAATAGACGTATAAATATACAGTAGGATAAGTGTATTAATGTGGCTTGAGATGTTAGCCCCCTTTAAAGTGAGCCACTTAAATTAATTGTATAAGTAAATAACGGGAATTGCAACGGTTTAAATTAAAGTATATTATATGTTTATTTCTTTAATGATGCAACCGCTAATTGAACTCTGATATAGCTCATTCAGTGATGTGACATACGATGCCTGTGCCCGAAGGAGCAGTTGCAGTTCTCCCAGTTTCCTGGGCATAAATCATAGCTGCCTGCCCATGTTAACCAACATACAACCACACACATACACATACTTATACACAACCATGTAAAGAAAATCATATTACACATTTTTAACAGCAAAATTTGTGAGAGTAGGTGAAAGTAATATGCAGACAACTGAGTATGGATATGAGCACGTGTATGGGTGTGGGTGTGGATGTGTGGGTGTGTGTGTGTGTGTGTGTGTGTGTGTGTGCGTGTATAAGAGTTGAAGTGTATATATGTAGTGCATACTTATGTGCATGTTAGTACCTTTAATAACTTCACTTACACTATTCACGTATTCATATTCATATTCATATTTGGGGTAGCACGTGTGCCATTCTTGACTTGACTTCTTTGCCTCATTGGCTATACACGTTGGTTGGGCAACCTAGTAGCTGTGTGTGTGTGTGTGTGTAGGTGTGTTTGTATGTTGGTATAAATGTGTCTGCATAGTCTTGAGGCTGTAGCTGAAACTGGAGCTCAAACAGTGACTGCGGCTGTAGCTGTGGCTTGGTCCCAGTATCGTACTTTGGTTGTGCCTGTGGGGTATTTGCACATTTTAACGGATTTAATATGAAAATTAACATCCACACACAAACACATATATATATACGCACAATTATGTATATACTACACCCACGCGATGTCCATGTGCTATGTATGTGTGTGTGTATTTGTGTGTGTTTGTGTGTGTTTGCGCTGAAGTAATTTGCGTTCATAATAATGAATCCTGGCCTGAATCTTACACCTGGAAAATGCTACTCTGCCAACAGATGCACTTAGTTGACAAACTTCGTAAAACAGCAACAGCAGTCGCTGTTCTCGTCGTTCATCTTACGTTCACTCTCTCCCTTTTATACTTAGTTTACCTCTCCTCTTTATCCCTATATAACATTCTCGGTTATACAACCAATTTTCATACCCTTGTTGGACCAACATCAGCAAGTAAAACAATTATTCAAGACGTGACTTTTTGGCATTTAAATATTTATGCGCACACGTTTTGCAAACGACACTCACACGCGTACATATCAACATACATACTCACTCTCACACACACACACATTCGTACAATACACGCACAAATACTGTCATAATGTAACAAAACAAGTTGATGTAGTAGTAAAGGCGTAGAAATTTGATTGTCAGTCACATCAAGCTGTGGTCTTCGACGGTTTCCCTTGAATCATAAACACATTTTTATACAATTTCAAACGTTCAAATCAAATATTTATACCTCACATTATGGTGGGCATATTATCATTAAAAGTAATACTACATATTCACAGACTGTGAAAATCACTGTGATAACAACCACTCAAAGAAATAACTATTCTAATTGGTTATTCAAGTGTTGTAGTGTGCGATGACACACTAATTATATGGTATATTTAATGTTCCTATTGCTGGTACATTGGTAATATTTCGAAATATAAGTTGTAATTCCAAACATAATTTCAATATTTAAAATAGTTAGAAACTGGATAGGAAGAATATAGAATGAGTGGAATTATTATATAGATTGTGACTAAAGATAATTTCATTACAAACTTATAGTTTATAATAAATTTATATTTGGCTGTTTATAGAATTGCTTCATTTTTTGTATCAGCAGATTGTATTTAGGTTATGATTTCCTTTTGTCAGTGCTGAGAAGTGTTTTAACACATTTACTCGGCGATTTCATGTCCAATGCAATAATTAATAGGTGCAAAAGTCAGAAATTTGTCTAAGTTCCACTCTACGATTCTTTTTTTTTGAGCTTATTTTACAGATAACTTGGCTACTTTATATATTAAAACGAATATACGATCACACTTGAATTCATATAATTTACATATGATATTTTAAGCATATAATTTCACATTAACTGCTTTACATCCCATTCTTAAGAAATCATCGGTTTGCTAATGGAATGTATCCTTGACGACAAATGAATTATTACTATATTATTATTATTACTATTATTTTTTTTTTTTATTATTATTATTATTAAATTATTATATGATTTATTTTGTACTAATTATACAACTCTCGTAGACTGTTCTTCATAGCGATTCAAACCCAACACAGATCAAACGTCAGGCAGTCTTATGAAATTAAAACATAAACCTAAAAGAGATTCCAGTCTCAACTTTTTACATTCTTATAAGAAACTTTCAGCAATATTTCAAAGTATAAACACCAAAAGTTTTAATTTTATATTTATTTTATTTATTTATTTATTAGTAACATATTTATCAGTCACATATTTTTTTATTCAAGAAAATACGATGAAAGCCTGACTCAGTTCTAGAAACTTTCACTAAAAATCGAGTTAAATTGTAAAATTTATATAGTTTGTATTTAGTTTTATATATTTTTCTGATTCTTGTATATCACTTTTATATTAAATAACGTTAGTATTTTACTTGTCTTACTCAGATTAGAAATTATATCATACTTTTTATGCTATGCTCTCTTATGTTAAATTGAAGTTAGTTTGTGAAATGAGTTTTTTAATTGAATACAGATTAAAGATTTAATAACTGAAAATTGCAATGTGATTGCCAGTTAATATATAAATATTTAAGATAGTATGTTAATTACTTTTGAAAAAGTCTGGCCTAAACTGCAACTGACCCAAAACAGGTTAACTAATAAGTTGGAAATAGCAAATTAATTCGATCAATTAAGGCATTGTATAAGCCTCATTTCCATCTTATTTAAATACTTTAAATAATTAAAAAAGGGCTTGTGAACTTAAGCATAAAGATTAAAATTAAGCACATTATGTTATGCTTATATATCTTAAATTAAAGACCCAAATAAATATTACAAAATTTAGTATACACATTAAAATTGGAGAACATTACTTTATACTTAAAACAAGTATTTTAATTGCGATTAATTCTTCCTTTAAGATTTGTTATGCTGGCAAGCTTCCAGCTACTTTATATTTGTTATTTAAATTAACTATTTACATTATCTCATAGTACGCCCATTTACTCGCAGTTGTTGTTCTTTAGTTTCTGTTAGTTTGTATCACACTCATAGTACTTATTGTTGTTGTTGTTCTGGTTGTTTTTGCTGTATTTGTTATTGCTGTTAAGTCTACCAGTTGAAATTGCCTGAGTGTAAATCCTTTCTCATCAACAGCGAACAGAACTGAAATTGCATTCAAATGACAGCACGAAAACACTTACATATAAATAAATGTAATTTCTATTGTTGAACTAAGTAAATTGCAGTACTTCATTTACCCATCGCATTTCCATACACATTTCGATTCCCAGGCAGCAAAACTACTTACAACATACAACATACAACATACAACGATACCAACGTCATAGTCATCGTCTTTGGTTTTTCTTATTTTATTCTTTTCCTTCTTCTTATTGTTGATATTATTATTATTGTTGTTATTCTTGTTGTCGACATTGTCGTCAAGTAACATAATTTAGGTATTCCCCGAAACGAAAACTACGATTTTATCAGCCCTTCCGGAAACTTGCTAGCAAAAGTCGCACGCGCGCACCTATCAAGTCCTACAATTTATGCGCCCAGCAAAACCAACCTATAAAATCAGTTATAATCGACTAGCAGATACTTCTTGATTAGGATTTAATTAATGCATATAAATGTGCATAGAGTGAGGTAGGGTTAATTAGGCAAAACGTCACATCACATCGTTACATAATAATTTTACAGCTGGTTTTTTTTTTATTGAATGAATTCAAATTTAAAACTAGATTCAAATTTGAACAAATTAAATAATATAAAATATAAATTAATGAACATATGCATTAATACAAAATATATAAAGTTCAATATACCTTCTTTATCATCACATATTGTGTGCAGGGTATATAAAAGGGTAAAATGGGTACATTAAAACTTACTAACTTCAATGTCTTAAGTACCGCGAAACATTTTTAAAAAGTTTGCTTTAAATTATTTAACAAAGAGGAAATATGAAAAACATTTTTGGAACTTGAAATTAAATTATTATAATATCTTTTATTATTATTATAATTATTAATTAAATTTTTTGTTAATATTAATATTAGTTACTAATATTTTTATTTACTTTATTTTCGTTATTATATTTATTTTTATTATTATTATTATTATTATTATTTTTATTAATTTATTTTTATTACTATTATTTTTATTATTATTATTATCGTTTTTGTTATTATTATTATTTTTAGTATTAATATTACTATTGTTATTAATTTAATCATTATTATATTTATTATATAATTTTTATTATTATTATTTTATAACTCATTTAATTATTAACTCAATTTTCCCATGTATTCCTATTTATATAATAAATACATATATTTAATTAATAATAAAAATATAATTGTAATTTTTAATTTTTTGTGTTATCAATATATATTTTATGTAAAATATTTTTTTTTATATTTTTATATATAATTTTATTTTTTATATTTATATAAATTTTTCTAAAATACATTTTATTATCTCCTATTTTAGAATTATTAGATTTGATCGTCGAGCGTAATAAAATTTAATACTTAAATTGATAAAGAAATATACCTATCAATTGGATTTTCAGCTATAGAATATAGTATATAGATATAAATATATGTATATAAATATTTTTTTTTCTTCTTTATTTTACATACAAACTTTGTGGTTTGTAAAAATCTATATTTTTTTGGGTTTGCTCTTGTGGAAGGCTTTGCACAATTGTTGCACAAGGTTCAATGCACTTGGCCAATACAAAATGTCTGTTCAGGTGAGGTAGCAAGGGCGTGTCGACAATTTGAAAATGGGATCGGGACAAAAAAAGTTGACTCAGTATAGTGCTGGGCATGAGAACGTTTAGTACACTTGTTGTGCGCGCATTCACGCAAAACGAGCGTTAAATGCTTTTAGGTTTGGCGATCCACACTGTGGGCAATTAATGTGAAAGTAAAAAAACCAGCAACTAGCTTCCAGTGGTCAGAGCCGCTATAGACACTACGCTACACTTCACTATACACAAAAAAAACACACACACACACGCAGTCATACGCTTGCATACAGAGAGACACACAGAGTGCGCGATAACGAACAATAGGGCTGCCTTCAGGGGGCTGAACTGGCTCCTATACATATATATATGTACATATGTATTGGTATAAATATATATATATATATGTCTGTGTGTGTGTGTCTGTGTGTATGTATGTGTGCGCATGCATGGTCAAAAAGCTGACACGACATGTCGCTTAACATGTCGAACATCAATATGCACAACAGCAACAAATGCAACAACAACAGGTGGCAATGACATCCGCATCCATATCCGCATCCGCATCCGTATCCGGGTCATGCAATGGCATCGCAGGCCAATGTCCAAACAAAAACAACTTGAACAGCTCCCAAATGCGCTGCGTGTGCATCGCATGTATATTATACACATGAGACGACAGGCAATTGTCCCTATTCCTGTCCCTTTCCCTATCCATGTCCCTGTTCGTGTTCCATTTTCTGTCCCTATCCTTATATCCTTATATCCTACCACACATAACTGTGGTTCAAAGGTCCACTACTCCGAGGTGCGCATAATTAAATTGCACCCCTAGCGAATAAGCGACAATTTTGAATAGCTTAAAATCACATGTGGAAGGAAGCCATAGTTAAATGGTATGGCGAAATGTGTAAGTATATGTTAAAACAACTAATAACAGGATGAAACTAACAAGGATATTCTAGTGGTAAAATCTACTTTCACCTCAGCTAGTGTATACACGTGTGTCATTACATTTTCTCCCTTTTACCCTATAATTTTCCAAGTATTAATAAGTCTTTGGCATGGATAAAGAGCGAAAGTTATATATATATATATATATATATATATATATATATATACATATCCTCCGGCATATCAATTATCAAAGCTATAGCCTTAATAATTTGTTCAACAGTGGAAATTATTCAATTTTAAAGATATAGAATTCTAATATAAATAATTTATACGCCATTTCCGGTCAATAACATAGAATTTTTGACAAAATAATTATAGCTAAAATAATCCTTTTTAATAGACTCCGGTATAAATTTAAGATTATTTATAGTTTATTTATAAATACACATATATTCATTTATTCATTCAGACAAAAAAAAATAAAAAAAATTTTTATAAACTGTAACCATATCCCTAAAGATTACTGCAGACCGACCCAATTTAATGCAATTTTGTTAAATATGCAAAGCCAACACGCGAACAATTTTAAGTTATTATTTTTCCTGTTGTTTAAAGGAAAAGTACACAAAAATTATATGTGGAGTTTAAACTGTAAGTAAATATTTAACAAGTCCCTCCAATAGGCTTTTATTATGCAATATGAAATTGGCAAGTAAATAATTTAGGTACTGACTTCTAGAGACTTAGTAAACCTTAGTTAATTTTGCCCAAAGTCGCTTACTTTTATATAGGTTACGAAAATTAGAGCGGTAAACGAACTCCTAACAGAAATCAAACTCAACCCCTGTATTCAAGATCTATTGCAATTTGAACTGTTACCTTACGTTGAATACAAAATGCCCTTTCCGGTTACTATTACTCAAAATTTCATTACAATTTCACTTTTTGAGTAGCTTCCATAAACGCTGAACTTTTAACCAAGACAAAAACCTTAGAACAAATGTTAAGAAAGGTGATGGGAGATACTTTCACTTTTTTGATGCCATAATGTTATATCTTTGAAGAGATTCAAATATATTAAAATTTAAAAAAATTGATATCAGAGCTTAGTGTTTATATAATTAGTGAAAATTTTACAGAAAATTAAGATTTTTCTTTTTTGGTTTATTTTATAAATAATATGACGATTTATTAATCACCGAATAAGTACGTAATTTGTCATGTAATCTATAATAATATAATTTAAATAATATTATTTAACTAGTTTATTAATAGAAGAATACGTTTTATGTTGTTGCCTTGTAAAATATTAAAAAAAAAATTAATAAAAAAAAATATAAAGTGAATTAGTATTCAGTTTGAGAGAATGTAAGCTTTGATCAACTTTGTGCATTTCCTCTTGCTTGATAATTTTCTTTAGTTCAGTCATCAATTGGTACTGGAGCTAACTGCTTACTTCTTTTAGTGTTTAATACAAACAGTGCACATACTCAACCCAATCCAGCATATTTTAGTTTTATTTAAAATGTGACAAATATTATCAAACATACTTCATCCTTTTTCGCTGATTACACATCCTGACTAAAAGACAAAGAATTCAAAACTACTCTATGCGGTTAATCGTTTTGGCTATGAATAGGTCTAAGATATATTAAAATATATTATTTATATTTAAGCTAAATAAAAAAACTCAACTTTTATTAATAAATTAAAAAAAATATAAAAAACTATAATAAATATATATATTTAAAAAAAAAGGCGCAAATTTTATAATAAAAATTAAAAAAAAATTTTTGATATTTTTTTTTACACATTTTAGATTTAAACTTAATTGAAGGTAATTTCTTTATTAATTAATTTCTTTATTCTTCTACATTTATAAGCATTGACTAAGGAATATATACAAAATTCATTTATTGGCTTTTAGAACTTTTTTTATTGTATTTATAATTCATTTGAAATAATTTTGACAACAATAATCAGACACTTGGTATGTTGGAACAAACATATAATGTCAGTTCAACTTGAAATTTATAATGTGACAATCTCTTAATGAATTGAAGTGAGCATTGATGTGCATAAATGCAGCATTTAATTTATGCAGACTACAAAATTTGTGGTAAATTTATAGCATCAAACTAAAACTGATAAATGCTGACGTAGCCGAACCAGAAATCAAAACAAAATAAAAGTTTTAAAATTAAAATGAAATAAGAGAGAATTTCATATGAACAGAAGTAAAATGATTTTTGCAATGAACATCATGTCGTATACGTTATATTTGAGCTGCCTGTTAGTTATTGAACCAAAGTTAGGGGATATTTACGTGTATAAATGCGTACGGTTGAAATGTTTTTTGCGAAAACATTCATGAAATCACTGAAAATTGTTTAGTATATACACAAAAGGACGTGCAGTCAACGCTACACGCTAGCATACACACACACACACACACATAAAAACAAATGCGCACATAGAGTCACGTATATTCTTAATACATAGAAAAATCTGTTACCCAATTCACAGGCGTAAGTCCATGACAACGGCATCAACCGAAACAACAATCGAAATGCTTTTACCAAAATGGTTTCTATGTCAAACCGGTTCGCGGATTCTACTAACTAGTACGAAACACATATAAAACGTATCATATTGAATCGGTCAACTTGATACTGTCAAAGAAAACCAATGCACATTATTTTACTAGCTAATTAGCAATGTTCATTGGTAGTCTGTTCATTGGAACATACTCTAACAGTTGTATATATCGAAAATTCCTCCATTCAATTCTTGTCCTTAATATTCTGCTTTGATATTTCCAAAAATTAAAATTGTGTATTTTAAAAATATAGTATATATGGATTATAACACTTTACTATAATGAGTTTAATATAAGATATAACACCTTTAATTAAAAAAAAATAAATTCATATAATAGTTCATATCTAACTAAACTAAGCATATCTAACTAAGCTAGCTATTAAATAGGGTGTTTGATTTTAGTCCCTTTGCCTTTAAAAAAAAGCTAAAAGGGAACTAATGGAAATGTGCAAAATCGTAAAGTATTTAACAGATAGAAATAATCATCGTAGACCCAATAAAGTATATATATTCTTGATCAGGATAATTAGCTGAGACAATCTAGCCATGTCCGTTTGTCCTTCTGTCCGTACGTCTGTCTTTCCGTCTGTATGTCCGTCTGTCTGGCCGTCTGTATGAACGCCTGTTTCGCAAAGCCTATAAGAGCGAGAGTCACCAAATTTGAAATAAAGATTTGCTATTTTCATAGGAAAAAAACGATTACTAAGCACAATTTTCAACATATTGGCACACATAATAAATCGACCATTCTTGATATAGGTGTATTTTGTGAATCTCGTTAAGATTGATCAAAAAACACGGAAGTTATATACCACTAAAAATAGTGATATTTCAATAAGTGAAATATTTGCAAGTCAACTTAAAGATTATCTCCTTTTTAAATATTTGTGCTAAATGTGAAAGGCTTTAGCAATATATAACATATATTTTAAGGCAACCTACGATTATAATTTTTCATTTTTGTTTGTTTTTTTATTTATTTTTTTAGCCGTTCCTGCTGTAGTCACCTGTCTAGTAAGACACTGACATTCGGGTGCAAAAGATTTTCTGAAGCTCGATTTTACTTAGATATCTTGGAAGCTTATATTGATGCAAAAAATTGCATTTCTCTTTTAACTTTTACTTTTACTAAATCTTAAGTACAACATTTGTTATGAAAATGTTTTTACAATATTGTTACTCATATGATATTAATATATTATTAAGTAAAATCATATCACAGTTTTGTATTCACTTATTTATATCATCTTATTCATTTATTTAAAACTTGCGACAAAATTCTATTTAAAACAAAATAAAATTTAAATTTTACATTTATTAATTTAAACATCAAATAATTATATAAACAAAAAAATTTATAATTTCATATGAAAAATTATTTTTAAAATTAATATATTTATTAGAAGTATTAAAAACTAAATGCAGTTAACAGAAAGCATCCAAAAGAATCAAGCAAAAAGCAGCTAGTAGTACAATTGAGTTTTGCAGGGCACATCCAGAACTTAATTTCTAGATGCTTCCCCGGAGTAAAACATTTGCTTTGAATGCTGAATAAGTGGAACAATCTTTTCCTGCGTTGTCATTGTTGCAATCTGAAAATATGCACTCCAAATTTTTGGGCAATTTTCCACCCTAATTACCTCCAGATCAAATCATTGTGTATGATTACAGAGTGTACATGGCTTGTGACCAACTGGACTTTGCACCACGTTGCAAGAGCTGACCCCGTCGAAGAGCAGTTTTTACAGCATACCAAAGTCCATACTCCGACAGATTAAAGGTACAAATTGAAAGGCTGATTTAAAGTTTGCCGTCTAGATGGATAATAAGACTGTTAAAAACTCATTATCTGCATCATTAGGCAACACCTGTTTCAACTCACTCTTTCTCTCTTTTTACTATAATGAACATATTTATCATATTGTTGTGATTTACAGAGAATCAATGTAATAAGAAAAGAAATAAATAAGTAAAAAGTTAACAAAGTTTTACAAATATTTATAAAGATTAATTTAAAATTGCGAGTAGATCGAATTGGTGCTGAATAATAATATTAAATTTATAAATTATGAAATAATAATATTAAAAAAAAATAAAATTATATATTTTGACTAAATATATATAGAGACAAATTATAGCTTTTTATCTCTGAAATAGTTTGACAGTTATTTGATTAAATTAATAGTTGCTTCTAGCTGAGGGCAATTGTTAAGTGCAGTAATAGGCAATAAGCCAGCCAAAAGTCATAGGATGACACAATCATTTTACATGTTGGAAACAAGGACTCTATATATATATTTACACTATTGTGGTTGACTAGTGAATATCCTTTATGCACTGTTTCATATTAGTTAAAGTTAATTGTTGTATGTATGTTGCTGAGATGAACAGATGTATTGAACCACTATGTACATATGTGTATATATATTTATATATATGTTGAAGTACATCGGAACTGTTAGAATATTGTGGTATTCCCTTTAGAAATAATTTTTAGATTGCGTGTGACCACATGACCAAGTGATTGCCAGTCAGAGTTAGTAGCTGGACTTTGGATGCAGGCACTGACCAAAAGCTGTTGCATGAGCAACTTCCGGGCTAGTTGTGGAGTTAACTGAAAAATTTGGTACTGTTAGCTGGCAACTTGAACCTTGGAGCCGGGCGCTAAGCCGCAGAAACCAAAAATTTGTTTGCAGTTAGTTGGCAACATCATGCAAATGCATTTGACCACGTCAAAATTGTGCTTGCAATGTGGACAAGCACATTATAACAACGGGCAAATGTATCCAGGAATGCTATGCCAGTGGAGTGGAGTCAGTGAGCTAAAACTCAAATTCTCCAGACTACAAACAGTCGTAGAGTGCTGCTCTGTCGTTTACCACATATGCACGTGAAGTTTACTGCATTTGCACGGTGGTTAAGCCTTTGCATTTAAATGAAGAGTTTTATTTATGCAGCAGCGTGACGCTATGGTCGCAGGTCTGGACTTGGCTTTAGCTTTGGCCAACCTCTTTAGTATGGGAATGGTTGCTATGCTATTAGTTGACCTTATGCAGAAGTTTCTGCTTCATAAAATTTAAATAAAAATTTATAGCATACATTTTGGGCGCATTAAAGTCGCGCCAAAAGATGCCTTTAGACATGCTTTCACAAAAGGTGTGCGTGAGTGTGTTTATGTGTGAGTGTCTCTCTGTGTGTGTGTGTGTGTGGTGTGTGTATGAGGGTGGACTGATCAACCCAGTTTCGAAGTCGTTTTATCACGCCTGCCGCATAATGCAGCACTCCAGTTCTCACTTCTATTGGCAGCAAGCAGCATAAGGCAGCAGGTGGCGTTGCAACTACCGCTGCCGTTTCCCTTTTGAAGTTTTTGTCGACCCATTTTGCAGGTTCATGAATTGCATGGGCATGGCACACATTGGTGCCACATCCTATTTCTCCTACTCCATACTAACAATACTGTTATAGCGGAGTGACTGCCTGCCAGTCGTTTCCTTTAAACATTTTTGGTCGCACATTGTAGCTGCCTAATGAACACATGAATAAAATATGCGATT
Source organism: Zygothrica quintamaculata (assembly GCA_037044455.1). Lineage (NCBI taxonomy): Eukaryota > Metazoa > Arthropoda > Insecta > Diptera > Drosophilidae > Zygothrica > Zygothrica quintamaculata. The sequence goes on along the minus strand of JBAMBS010000822.1, from coordinate 74,964 downwards.
TGCTTAACTTTGCACGCCATAGCGAATGCCCTGAGTTGCATGGGATGGCATAGAATGCCATTGGATGGCTTACAATGAGTGCAGGACCTGCAATAGCATCGCTAAGCAAAAACTTTTTGAGATTTGCCATACAGACAAGCGGGCTAGCTACAAAGCTGCCTGACTCTTTGCTCCTTGCTCCTTAGTCCTTGGTACTTGCTTCTTATTCCTTACTCATGCTAGTTGCTCCTTGCCTGGCAGTTACCTGCACATCACATTGAGTGCAGCAGGCATATAAAGTGAAGACCTAGCTTTTGCCCTTTTGGTATGGGCAGCAGGTTTATCTTGGTGGTGCACAGCCGGAAGCTTTTGTCACTGCTCCACTGGCGACGAATCCAAAAATCGTTGAAAGTCACTCAACAGTTTAACAAAATGGCGACGTGCGCCCATCTAAAGTGCCAGATGAGGATGCATCCTATTTACAACGATGACGAAGCAATGAAGCTGTGTATATATACATTTACTTACATATACATATATATATCCAAACAAACGTATACACATATATGTACAATAGCGTGAATCAGATGATATAGTATGTGACGTGCTGTAACTGACTTCAATTGAAATGGAATAGCCTGTACGAGACCTAATACTTCAGCCATATAAATTGAGCGAAACAATTACAGCTTAACACTGAACTTAGTCAAAGGTTGATTGCTTCCCACGTGACAAGTGCATTTGACATACAATTTCACTTTATTAGTATATAATGATAACAAACTACAGTAAAGCTACTGCTCAATGAATCGCTTTCTTAGTTGCACTTATACTTTATAGATAAGTCATAAGCAAAAAACTGAATAAAAATATTTTTGATATTAACTTATATTTAGTATATGATTTAATAATATTTGCAAAATTATAAAATCAAAACTGAATAATATGTCTTTAACTTTGTTTTTTAGAGTGAAAGGCTAAAAGCAAAATGTTGGCATCAAAGTTCAAATTCTCTTTTATTGTTTTCAATTCCCCAAAGACTCAACCAAAGGGTCTGCGAGGTGGACATTATTCTGCGACTTAAATGTTTTCCTAATAAAATCCTTTGAGTACTTTTAGCTTTTGATTGAAATATAATTTATAATTATTTATAATCGTTCATTAGATTTAAATAGATTTTCGACATTAAATGTTTTCTAAGAAATTGCCACTGTCTAAAGCTTTCTTTGGCGAATTTATGTATTTTTGTTAGAGGTAGCCAAGGAGCTTGAATCTTATATATAACCTAATTCTATGTATATACGTTTTAAAGCATTTCATTTGATGAAACGTTGACAAAAGAGATTCGAATTCAAATTTTAATTGCAAACTTCATTGAATGAGCTCATTTTGTATGCTGACCTTTAGCCAAGGTTTTACCTGTTAAGTGCTTGTATTCGCTATTTTGGAGTTGATTTCTCGCTAACAGAACAACATCAATTGAATGGTCTTTAAGGGAGGGGTTCATGGTGGTCGGTTCTCTGTGCTCGGTGCTCGGTGCTCCCTGCCGGCTGTTCGATGCACGATGCTCGATCCTCTTTTTTGTCGTCGTCGACAATGTGAAAATGGAACAGCAACAAAAATAAGGCGCCAAGCGACTGTCGTTGGATGAAAAGGAAAAAAGGTTAACCTAAAGCGATTCAATGGGCACGTTTAGAGTAGTAACGGATTTCTTATAGAATTAATATCAAACCACGACATTGCTAGAAAGAAAAGAAGGAAGGAAAATACAAAAGCAAAAAAAAAAGAAAAAGAAAAAATGCTTAAAAAAGGAAAAAAAACGCAAAAACAAAACGCAGAGGAAGGATAAAAAAAAATCGAGTCAAAGTTTCGTCGTCTTGTGTCTACATTTTCAATGCAATTGAATTGGCAAGTGAAAATTTTATTGCCAGTCTGGGAGTAAAAAGGTTTGAACAGGGGACAAAGACAACGATGACGCCGTCGACAAGGCAAAGACAACTGAAGCCATGGCCTTAGCCAAAACGAAAAAGGTTAAGTGGAAAGCTGATCTGAGCTAAGCTCAGTCAAACTGAGCAAAGCTGCATTGTCGACAAGGACAACGCAGCTCTTAGATTGGCACAGGATATTTCGGGATTTGCCACATAGCTAGCGCCTTAAATTACAACTATTTGAAATGGGATATGCCCATCTATTTTGTACACCCAAAAAAAAGTGAAGAGAATAAAAAAAAACAATTGGGTGCCAGCATCGACTTTTAGTCATGTGAGCTTCAATGCCTATAAAAATTAAAAAAAGAACTCAATAAGGCAACGGGTCGTATGAGTGATTTATTTTATGGCACATTTTATGTTGTTGTCGCCGCAGCGCAACGCCGAGCGTGACACACGCAAAGCACCTTTAAGTGGGTTAAAAGCCCCAAACGAGCTGCAACGGTCTATCCATGCTGACCTGTATCTTAGCTACTAACCATTTGCAGCAATTGTTGCAGTGGACTAATGACCGCAATCGACTTTTTAATTATCCTTCTCTTTCATTTTCTATGTGTGTGTGTGTGTGTGTGTATGTGTGTGTGTGTGTGTGTGTTTGTGACTAACTAACTAACAAGTACTTTTTAACAAATCAAAAACTTAAAGCAACATCTGTCTATAGAACGTACAATTAGACGATTGACAGCATTGCATTTACAGCCAAGAAGTAAAAACGAAAAGCATTGACTAGTTTATAAGCCTAGAGCTTTATTTATATAGATGCCAATCAATTGATTATAACTTTATCTTTTAAAAAAAAAAAAAAACAAATCTACAAACTTTTCAAACTTTGTGTAGAATTTTAAATAACATTTTTCGGCATCAACAAATGAATAAATTATTTCAATGATTCTTAAAAAAAAGTTACATGGACGTAAAATGCAAGGAAGTTTTAGTAATTATTTTACATAATTCAACAAATATTCTATAAATTAAAATGAAAATAATATTTTATGCTTAACAAATGCAATACACACGCGAAGATTCTGTTTTAATTAATTCTAATTATTATTTGAATTTATTTATTTATTATTATTTCGTAGAACATTAAACACAATTGCATTATTGAACGCAACTTTTACATACATATTGTAACTAAGTAAAATGGAAAATGAGAACATGAATCCATTATATTCCATAAAATTTATAAAATTTTGTAATCAATTTTTACCTGTCTGATTAGTTTTTGTTTGTATTTCTGCAGCTGTCGACACATTAATCATAATAAAAAGAAAGTGAAAATTAGTGTCAAATTATTTCAAAGGCAATTTGTTTGCTAATAGAAATAAAAAAAGAAAAACAACTTTTAATAAAGGATATAATTTCAAAGGTTTCTAAGCACAAGGTTTCTATACAATTCATAGCTTAATTGCTGATGTCCTTTTTACTAGATTTTCGATATACTATTCACAAGAAATAAGACAAAGTAAAGAAAATATATATACAAATTAATACACTAATTTGTAATCATAAAACATCCTACTATAAATATTTTTATGTCTTTATCAACAAATATATAATATATAATAATATATATAAGAATCTAAAAATTATTTTCAATATCTAATAGAAAATATTTCTGATAGTTTTTAAGCTTCAGTTTTGAGACTTCAACATATTGAATAGTGTAAGAGTATTCAATTGTTGCTATAATATATGCTATACGTATGTAAATATATATATATGTGTAATATATATATATATATATATATATATATGTATTTTACTTTTTGTACAGAAAGTTTTTTAATTGGTTGCCGCAACTTAAGATGTGGTCTGTAGGTCTTTGGGTCTTTATGTCACTTTGATAAGTTTGCTTTAAGCTCGTTAGGATCTGTTATTGCTGGACTTTCAACAATGTCACGCCCACAGTTAAGCCACAAACATACACACACACATACTACATACACATACAGTCTCATTTTTACTATACACTTGATGCGGGCATAAAAAAGGCAAAAGCACTGCGAACTGTTTGCAAATAAAATGCAAGTAAAATGTGGCGCATTCATCTGCAACAAAAGAACTGCAAACAAATGCTAAACTATTGCATTTTGCTGCCTTTGCTATTGCTATTGCTATTGCTGATGCTGATATTGTTGCTGTTAGTGTTGGTGTTGGTGTTGGTGTTAGTGTTGGTGTTGGTGTTGGTGTTGGTGTTCGTGTTGGTATTGCTATTGATATTGTTGTTGTTGCAGTTGCTGCCTTTTGCTTTCTTTAACTTGACGTTGTAGTTGTCCTTTATGCAGCTGCTTTTACTTTTCAGCCGGCAGGATATCCTTACCACCAGCAACAGTAGGAGACGACAACAACGTCGGTAGGAAAAAGGCAAAATAAAATAAATTGTTCAATTTAACAAACAAGCAAACAGAACAGCAACAACAACAAAAAAAAGCTAAGAAAAAAAAAAGAAATCCAGGTGAACGGGCAACTAGGTGGATGTCCAATGGGTTTCCATTCGGTGTCGAGTTGTTGGGCGTTTCGCGTTAAATTTGTGCGGCAGTTTATGAAGCGAGAGCAAAAAAGCTTGTTTACAGCCAACGGGCGGATGTACAGTGGGCCCAGAAGATACAAAATTATTAAAAGGTTTATGCGAATATTTTTTAATTTTTTTCTCATTTTTATTTGATTTCCATTTAATGGCTTTTCCATTACAACGAATTTTTCACATCTTTTAATAAATTTAATATTTAAAATAAAAATAAAAATAATTAATATTTTTATATGGAAAAAAATTTCAAAATAATATTTATATGTTGTCTCTTAATACTTGTCTTTAATAAAAATTTATAACGCACCTTTTTTTGTGATTTTTATACACTTTATGCAAGTTATTTTTATACAGTTTAAATAATAAACATTTGGCTTTAAGTCAAACTTAATATACTTATTTTTATTATTTTTTTAAATATTTATTTTTTCCTTTTTTTATTTATTTTTTTATGGCAATTTTTATATTATATGCATAACTAACCCATTGTACGATGACGATTGTTACATAGTCCAGCTGCCCTGTGGCCCAGTGACCGGTGCCTGATCGAGTTGCTTGCTGCTTGCTACCGGGTGTTGCAAACAGTCAGTGACCAATGTTGCCCGTTTGCTTCAAGTTCGCGTTTTGTAGTTTTACAATATTTTTTGACTCTATATTTTCTGTTTTTTTTTGATATTTGGTATTTGTATCGATGGCAGACTCAATTTGATTCAGGTGCTATGGCATGAGATGTGACTACGTTTCAGTGAAGTTATTAAATGGATCAGTTTAAAGCAACTGAATACCGTTGGAGCCTTAAAAAGGAAGCAAATACTTGCATTTCAGGATGCAAATAAAATCTATAAGAACGCGTATATAAAAGGATATACTAAATGAATAACAAATAGTATTTTAAGCTCTCCATTTTATATATATAATGAATAAGACTTATAGCTATGATAAGTGAATCGATTTGCATTTGAATCTCTAAGTAAAATTCATTTTCTGTTTGTTCATATAAAATTTATTTATTATAATTGCCATTTTACTATAGAGTAGGTGCCAGAGGTATGCATCTTTCTTTATCCTTGTCTACATTGAATTAGTGAAACGGCATCATTCAATTGATCCTGTCAACTAGCACATCCCTGATGAGCTGACGCTTCCTTCACGCACAAGGACGACAATGATTAGGCTAGTAAAATTGTAAATATATTAATCCTATACGACATTTAGCGTTAAAGCAAACAGGGTCAAGGACTTACCAAATACGTATTGTTAAATATTTGATGAGAGAGAGATGGAAAAAGATTTATACAAGTTTCTATGTAATGCCAAATTGACTTATGAACAATTAAAGCAACCACTTAAAAGCCCTTTGGCTTAAACAATTAGACTACAACCCACACCCTCCACCCCCAAAGAGAGTTGCCTAACTTATTTTGCCTTATAAAATGGGCGACTCGACCAAAAGGAGCGGTTACACTAAAAAACCTTTATGGCATATATAGGTCCAAGAAGGCACACCGTGATTATACTTTTCTAATGCGATTTAGTGTTGCAGATAATATGATAATTGTAAGCATGAGTTGTGCTTCGTTTGTGTTGCAACAGTTGAAAATACCCCAAATGAATCAATTTGAATTGTAAATGCAACTTTGTTGCAAAATTTCTTGAAAGTTTTTGTGGCGCGCGTGATAGTTTGCCACAATTTTTGTTGTTTTAAATTCTCGATTGAGGCATGAAGCATTTCAATGCAATATTTTTGTGGCACGCATTGCAATTAACACTAAAAGTAAATGCAGCTGCTGGCAGACGCATGCAAATTTTCAAAAAGAAAATAAATATATATATATATATATATAAATATATATATATTTATGTAAATTTGTATATATTCTTTCACAAACAACAAAAGAAAAAAAAGGAAAAGAAAAAGAAAAAGAAAATACAAATTCAACAACAAAAGGCAAACAGCAATAGCTTTGCCCTGAAATGTAGAACTGAGATTTTAAGCAGCCGCCGGCGGTAACAAAAAAATAAAAAACAAGAAATATAAAAAAAAACCAACAAACAGAATAATAAAAGCAATTTCCGAGATGCAATTGAGATGGAATACCCTTCGAGCAAATGTGTTAAATTGTTTTAATAGCAGCAAAAAATAATAGTTAAATCTTTGACAGAAACATTTACATAACAAATAATTATATTTCTGTGTGTTGTTTGATTGCAATGAATCTCAAATTCTGTAAGAATATAATATAAATATGTTTTGAATATGAGCTTAAAACTAATTAGAGTTTGTATTATATAATTATCAATAAATACTTTTACTAAAAGTAATAATTGGCAACTAACTCTTACATAAGAGTCTCGAGTATCTTTAATAGCTTACAGTAAAAACAAAGTCAAAGTATTAATTTACAAAGAAAATATTTCTTCTTTGTTTACTTTAATTGATCGAAAAAAGGGAAAAACTTTTTCCTTTTGTTTTAGATAACTGAAAATCCCTTGCTAGCTCGTTATCCTATTCACCTGTAACTAAATGAAAATTTTTGTTATTATTTTGCTAATAAACGTTTACTGCAGCAGTGCCTATTGCAGCATCAAGTAAAAATTTTAGAGATTTTGTTAACTTTGATTGAAGTGGTAGTAACCCAATATTCTAGCTAAGAAATCCTCTTAAACATGGTACAAAATAAAAAGGGGAAAACTATAGTTGTAAATACTGTGCTTATATGAAATGTTTATTTTTTTCCTATATAAATGTAACATATTTATGTATATACGTATATATATGTGTGTGTTTGAGTGTATGTTGCAGGGATGCAAATGTTTGCCTAAGATCCAGATACAAGTATGCTGGCCAGAGAGAATTACAAGGGAAATACCACGCCTTTGTGAGTCAAATGAAGCGCAGGAAGAGACCCAATGAATGCGGGCAATGCACATAACTATGCATTGTATGAGTAACTCAAATATACAAGGACACAAAGGATAAAACATATTACGTGCCTGCCCATTAAATTAGTAAGTTTGTAAAAAAAACCATATATATATATTTATAACAAAGGAAAATGTGCTGCATATATAGGAAGAATATTGTAAGCGTAAGTTTATATGATCGACAACATTTTGGCCCTGTGATAAGCAGCTTAGCCACATGCACTTCATAAGCATTAACTGGCTGTATGGTCACACGCACAAGTGACGTATTTTATATCATTAGCCAGATGAAAGTCAAAGTGAACACCTACTTAAACAGTAGCCCAGTGCAGAATAAATAAATAAAAACAATACAAATACAATCCCCATACCTAAACTGAAACTCAAACTCTAACTCAAATTCAAACCCAAACCCAAACCCAATCTCAATCTCAATGCTAACCACCCAACACAGTGGTGCGTCACGGTGTGGCCTGACGCCTGACGCTTGACGCCTGACGCGTGTTCGTGTTTAAAGTTTTTGACAGCCAGCATCCGCAAGTGAGCACCACAAGGTATTAAAAATAATCATACACATATACATAGACACACATGCTATGCATGTATATCACACACATCTACACATGTGCATGCACAAACATGCATACAGAGCCCTGGCAAACCGCAAGAAGTTCGGCAAACTCTACATATATGAATAGATAGATATATGGGTGGGTGTTTAGTTGGTTGGTTGGTTGGATGGTTGGATGGTTGGAAGGTTGGATGGTTTGTTGGATGGATGGTTGGTTGGTTTTTGAGACCTGATGCCAGTTTATGACACGTTGCAGTGACTTATTAATGAGTTGCGTTGTTAGTTAACATTCAACAGCTGCGTCAATTATTTATGCACGTTGGCAGGTTTAATGGCAATGTGGTCAACCTCATAACCTTTATAACGTTTAATTTTACTTTCTTTCTTTTATATTTTGACTAATGCAATTTTGGCTGCACAAAATCTAGCTAAATTATTTTAAACAAAACTTTTTTAATAAATGAAAATAATTTATTTTAATGCTGCTACTTTCCCGTTTGACAAATTAAGCCAAAAACTTTCTCAACAATTCAAATATTTAGAAAGTATGCAGTAAATGCATTTCTCAAAACTATTACTTAAATTTACAAGAATTCATTACTTTATTTATATATATTTAAGTTATTTTAAATATAAATGTAAAACTTAACTATTCAAAATGAAATTGAAATACATTTAGATACTTGTTTTGATGCTTAAATAATATTTATAAATATATAAGTTTATTTTAAAAACAAAATAAAATTGAGGTTAAGTTGAACTTCTAAAGTAGCGCATTTATATAAAAAAATATTTAAGTTAGTATATTTTATATTATAGCTAATAGTTACAATATAATAGTTAATAATATTAGTAAATTATAGTATAAGTAAACGAACTACTAATTTCAGATTTTCATCAGAGTTTGTCAATAAAATGAATTTTATTCGACTAAATTTTGTTTGAATTATTGAATAAATTTTACTCAAATAAACAAAACTTTAATGGTTTGTAATTAAAAATATTAAAACTAATAAAACAAAACAAAACAAAATTAATAAAAATAAAGTAAAATAAAAAAAATTAATAAATAATTAAAATATTAAAAATAATTCAATAAAATAATTAAAAATAAAATAAAATAAATTAAATTTTGTCTGTTGAATAAAGACTTGAATATAAGCTATATTAGATATATTTTTTACTATACCATATTAAATATGAAACATGCAAGATTCACAACAAATACGTTATTAACTTATTTATTCTATTGCAACTACCTTTTAGGCCACTCTTAAGTCTTTTTACTATTTCTGTGCTAAAACGTGCACATAGGTAAAAATAGGAGTTAATATTACTTGAATAGGTTTAACATAAGTTCGATTAGACATCTAAGCAATATAATGCTTTACTACACGAACATTTCGATGTTGGTTCATTCGACTTTATGGCAGAATTTTAAACCACTTAAAAAGCTGTGGGGCAACATTTAATGCAATCAAAACTTCTACTAGAAAGTTTAGCAAATTTAATGCAGTGATGATTGCACTTTCTCAAACGTGGCTCAATTGCATATAAGCATGAAGCAAAATCTTAACTTAAAATCAAACTTAAATTTCAAATAAAAGTTTGATTTGATTTTTTAAAAATATTTACATCAATTTCTTTATTAATTTTATTGAAATAAGGAATGGTATAAGGAATATTATAAAGATAAACTAAAAACAAATGAAGTTAGTTTTAAATTTTTAATAGGTTTCTATGTTATATGCCTATAGATAAAACTTTACGTATAAAATGTTATTTTCCTTTGAATAACAAGTTTATTATAGCAGCTCAGATGAATAGAAGATACTCAATAATGTTTTGCTTATATATTTAATATTAATTCAAAAAATTTTCAACATGACTGAATAGAATTTTCTCTTTCATCTACAGAGTGACGCAACTTATGCATCTTTAACGATCGTACGACTATATATATATATATATGATATATATGACTATTCAGTATAGTATGTGAATATGGCATGGCAGATGGCAAATAAGGCGGCAGTCAATATGTAAGTAAATTTTAATGTTGCTGTTGGTGTCAATGGCCCCCAAAGGCATATACAGCCAGTAGCAATAATATTAACAACAACAACAACTGTAATAGCAACAACAACAATAATGGGGAAGTACTTGCCACATATCTTAAAACAGAGTTGCGCGCGCGCCAAGTGCTAATGAAGAATCCAAACTGCAGCAGCCTCAACGAGAACAACATTAAGTGCCTTAGGGCCAGAGCTGTTGTGCCACACACATGCTTATGCCATGCACACACAAACACATGCATATGTATATTGTACATATGTACTTACTTATAAATAGCTTAGATTCTGTGCGTACCTCAAATAAAGTGCCCGACAGTGCAGTTTATTGCATCACTTGGGCAAAGTGTTGGACGACGGCGACTTCGACAACGATAAACAACAAAAGTGCCGTTTGTTTTGTATACTTTACTATATGGCTAAAGACTTTGATAGATGTTATGGCCCCTTAACTATATATATATATATATATATATATATATATACAATATATGTACAAACATATACGATATAAGATATGTACGAATTTAGCTAAACTTGCATATAAATTTTGAATCAAGTTGAATCTCATTTACAGCCCACGCATTTCCCTGAACAAACTAAATGGGATTTTGGATGGAGCAAACATAAATTACAAACTAAATGCATAATACAATCTTTATTTATGGAGTGGAAGTGAACTAAAAGTTATCTAGGCTAATCAGTTATACTATTTAAGATACGGTCTATTATTTAAATTGCCACACGGGGAATCATCAATTCATTATCCCGGACGTATTCTATACGACTTGCGCTCTATATATTTCGATAATTTGTTATTTATAAAAATTTATATATGTGTTCTCTGCATTTTTAATACGACTAATACCAAAGTCATTAACACATAATAATAATATTATGGCATATCATCATATAAATAGCAACACAAGCAACAAGCGCACCTGCAACATCCTAGCACCAAATTAGCTCGAGACTTGACCATCTCCTCAGAGATTTTGTCATGGATTGGATAAAGGCATAAATAACATCAAAATTCACATTTTAATTTAGGTCTCTTTAAAGAGAAAGACAGAGAGAGAGAGAGAGAGAGAGAGGTTTAGCATAATCGATAGGTACACTTAACCATCGATCCTTATCTTTAAATAGACCGATTACCTTTGCTCTGTTGTTATCCTGTTGAATTGAATTTGAAGCATAGTAAATGCTAAAGGCTTAAACAATTTTCGTAATAGATTTAAAATTTAATTGAATTCATTTATTTTCGTATGAACTGAAACTGAAAATAGTATAAATACTTAGCTTTTGCTATACTTAAGTGCGCTTTAATCGTATTAGCAATTTATACAGAGCACAGAGCGTTATTTACAGGCAATGAGTCATGAAGCAAAAGGATATGGAAATGATTAAACAACGTGCAATTGAAGGGATTTTAAATTGCTACATTGTTTTTTTTTCAGCCTTCGACAGGCGGGCTGAGGCCAAGGCCCACAGATGGTCTCGAAGCGTCCAAAGATGGGAAATTGAATGGCAAGCGAATGCCTGAATGAGTGACAATCTTAATTACAGAGAGATTAGCATGGGTAGACATTGCAGCAAGGAGCACGTCTCTCTAGCTGAAGGTGGTTAGTTGGTTTGTTATGCTTGTTGTATTTGTTGTTTTTGTTATGTTTGTTGGGTGTCTCTGTATAGTCAGTGGATGATAATGGTGGCTGAGGCACAAACGTTGGCGCAAGTATTCAATGTCACGTTTAACGACGATGACGCTGCGGCCTTAGATGATAAAGAGATGTACAGGTGGATGCAGTGCAATGCTCTGACTCAGTTTGGACCTGCAACTTCTATCCTGGCACGTGCACTGTCAGTGGCACTGGCACTGATAGCGTTTCTGCTGCCGGATTCCTGATTCTTTACTGGTTCTGCCTGGCAGTTAGTCCTCATGCTGCTTGGCCGCTTTTGTTACATTTGATTGTCGCAAACGAAGTGGAAAAGTAAATGTTGCACATACACATAGACACACACACACACACACGCACACACATAAACACACTCACAAACGCACACACAAAATGGCAGACATATACGGAAAAAAAACGGAAATGCACACTAATTACTCCTTGGAAGCAGGAGACTGAAACCCTTTTTACTTTAACGCTCCTATGCCTTGGCCATTACATTCTTTATTTGCCTTTCATTCTCTTTATTTCTTTTGCGTTTTTTTATTGTTTTTTATTTTTTGTTTTTCTTTCTTCTTTTCTCCTTTTTTTTGCGAATGATAATTGAAAGGCACCCGGCAGTAGCAGCACAACGAACAGCACCAGCAGAACCAGCACCAGGAGCAGAAATTATTGGCCTTTGTTTGCGCTCACGCAGCATGGACTATTGGGAGGGATGAGATATGCGAGAAGTTGGCTGAGGGCAGAGGAGCTAACAGGCGAATGACAGAAGTCAGTCAGCCAACTTAAATACAATAATGCTTTAGCAATAGACACACACACACATTTTATATATATATATATAAATAAACGTACATTCAGCTAATCGTTTAATGGAAATGAGAAAATTAATAACTCACCACACAGCGCCTTGGGTAACGATAACAAAAGTCAATTAATCAAGGACTGGAAGGATTTTATTTTTTGAATCCTTTTTGAATGTTTATATTATATAAAGAAACTTATATTCTATATTATATTCAGTATACAATATAGCTTAAGAAAAGAATCAATAAAAAGTCTATAGCAATACTCGTTTCTTGCCTTGAAAGAAATTTTGAATATAATATAATATACCATATTATATTTTTAATCTGATTCATTAAATGTTAAGCTGATTTTTTTTTACAAAGTGGACATAAAAAATTAACTAATTTTGATAATCATTTCAAAGTTTATAATGATCGAAGAAAAAACACAGTACATATACAGAAGAAATTCAAAATTTAAGCAAGCTTAAAGCAGGCAACAGCAGCTTACAGTGTGTGTGTGTGTGTGTGTGTGTGTGTGTATAAATACATGTCTTTGTGTATGTGTAAGCTAGGATTAAAAACTTATCGATGCACAGTACACCCGAGTAGAGTGTTATTTTACATGAAGCCTTAAATTTTTAATATTTACACATAAAAACTTGCATGGACTTTCATTTTTATTACGTGCAAGATACTAGCAATAAACTTGAATAATTTTGCTGAAAATATAATATATATATATATTTTTCTTTTATTTTCAATAAATTTTTATATTTTTGAGTCATACAATAATTGGAGAAATTACACATTATTTTTTTTAAAAAAAATTTTGTTATTCAAAGTTTTAATGCAAAGTGAAATCGTCATCTAACTGGCTAAAAAAATGGCTTTCAACTCAGACACTTACATCATGCACACCCTGCCGAAATTACTCAACACTTCCCCAGGGGTCGCTGCATATAAAATTTAATTCCAATTGTAGTCCTAAATTGTAACATGTTTTCTAGGTTATATTTCGAAACCTAAATACAAGCAAAAAAAAGATAGTCTATATTTTGTTGCATTTGTTTAGATATCCGAAAAAGTATTATCATATAAATATACACATATATATTTATGTAACAATATGAGTATATATTGTGAATAAAGTTTTTTTTAGGAAAATTTTTCAACAGAATTATTACTTTTATTTTAATCAAGTTAAGCGAAAATTTTTCGATTATAATTGTTGATTTGCATATCGCAATGTTGTGACTTGTGAATTGCGTGCAAAAACATGTCAAACAAGTAAGAGCTGCTGTAATCGGGTGTACCTGACTATAGGAAGCCCTTTACCCCATTTTACAAATACAAATAGAAAATAATACATTTTGTAAATAATTTCAAAAAGTAATTTAATCTATACAAACATTACCTTATAGATTTATTTATTTATTTTTAGCCCCTTTGCCTTTTTGTAAAAAAGAAGCAAAGCGGAGCTATTGGAAATGTGCAAAATCCAAAAGTATGTAACACATAGAAATAATCATCGGAGACCCCATAAAGTATATATATATATGAATCAGGACGACAAGACGAGTTCATCTAGCCCTGTCCGTCTGTCCGTCTGAACGCCTGTTTCTCAGAGACTATAAGAGCTAGAGCAACCAAACTTAAAATCTAGATTCGTTATGTTCGTAGGTTATACGAGTTTGTTTTTGATTTTTGAATTTCCTCCCCTGACCCCCGCAATTCGAACAAAAACGATTATTAACCACAATTTTCAACCGATCAAATTTATTTTTGGTACACATCATTACTAGACCATTCTTGATCGATATTGTGAATCTGGGTAAGATCGATCAATAATCTCGGAAGTTATAGATCATCAAAAGTGGCGTTATGGTCCCCGGGGGGTATAGTAGTGCGCGCAAAATAAGAGCTAGAGCAACGAAATTGGGACGTAGATTTGTTATGTTTGTACACTATATGAGTTTGTTTTGGATTTTCAAATTTCCTCCCCTGACCACCGCAAATCGAAAAAATCGATTATCAGACACAATTTTTTACCGATCAAATTTCTTTTACGCACACATATTAAGTAGACCATTCTTCATCTACGTTGTGAGTTTCGTTACAATTGAACAATAAACACGGAAGTTATACAACATTAAGTACCGCGATATAGAGCGTGGGGGGCTAAAAGGTGCGCGCAATGGCTAAGTACGTGGAGAACTGTGTGCATGTATGAGTATGTGTGTGTATAGCTGTATATGTAGGCAAAGGGGCTCTCGTAGTCGGGTACACTCGACTACAGACTTACTTGTTGTTTTAGTGTCCTGCGTACGAAAATCTAAAATATAACTCTGTGAGAAACAGCCGACTAAGTTATTATATTAAATTATTATATTGCTGATAAATAATATATTATACTTTATAGGGTCTTCGTCCTGCCTGTTAAGGTATGTATGTTTAATAATTTTCACTAATCCGTTTATTCCATTTTTTCTATTTTTAAAGGGTAAATGGACTAAAAACGAGAAAGAGGCATAAAAACATTAGCTAATTGCTTTGCTATTCCAGGCGGTACACACACACACACACACAGACACACATATATATATATATATATGCATGCATACGCACATAAGCATACACACACATACACGCACAGACAATATATTCAATTCGGCACACAAAAATCCAAGATTTTTTTACTTTAAAGAAGAAATGATCTAAATCCTTTGCCTTAATTTCACTGCATTTCTGGTCAATCCTTTCTATGAAGGATTATGTTCGTGCTGCGGCTGTGGATTTAACACTCTTGGATATGTTTACGGAAACTTTAATTAGTAGAATAATGAACATCTTGTTGTTAAGTATAGGTAATTCTATGTTTTGTTTGATTTCAATCATTTAAAATAGCAATTAGCCACATTATTGGTTACAAATATTATTAAAATATTATTAGTATTGATTAAAATTTATTTTATATTATACCTTAAGAAAACCTGTGGAATTATATGAGAAGAGAAAACGCCACGAACTTTCTATCACATCCAATATTATTATTTAAGACACCAATAACAATAAAGTGTTTTGCCAGAGAGCGCATAAAGAGTATGTCAAATTTCATGTGCAACGGTCTTAGATAACAGAAACTTTATTAAGTAGTTCTTGCACGCTCGACATTCCCACTCCTGTTAGACGCACGTACATAATCATACTTACATATATATGAAACAGTGTGTAAAAGTACGGAAATGCAGCTCATAGAAGCTTTGAATAAACCCGATTACGTGGTTTAAAACTTTGTTGCTTAATTACGAATAACAAGCATTTGACAAGACAAAAATTCCCAAAATATAGTATTTCGTTAAGTATATGTATATGTATGCGTGTGTGTGTATGTCTGTATGTGTTAGGGAATCTGATTAAATTAATCTAAATATAATAATATAAGCAAACTATAATTCATTAAGGTGCACCGGCGTGGACGTTTTTCGATTGAGCGAAGTTTCTATTTTAAATTTTCGCGCGCACTCAAAGTTTGAGTGAAATTTGAATGCGGCTATTTGAGTGAAAACATCAACTAGCGTTACCAGTGTTTACTGCACACAGTACCACAGCATAGATTAAGCATGACAGTTTATGCTAGCAATATGTCCGTAATTGCCAGACTTTTTAAGCAATTCAAAATTCAGGGAAATAACTTTTTTTTTCAATATATCTAGAAAATATACAAATATAATAAGTGCATCACATGTACAATTTATTACATTTTTTCCGATTTTACTGAAAATAAAAACGATAGCTGTTAAGGAATTTAAATCTATCAGTAATCGAATTGTACTTATCGAGGCAACAAGCATCCAGCTGAACTCTCGTAAAAATCGATACAGCAATGTTTTAACATCACTAATATTTAGCATAGACGCTAAACAACGCAAAAGCGTAGAACGGAATTTTCTTTAATCGTTTTCTTTATTTACAAAAGGGAAAATAAATAATAAAACTAACTCTGTAGAATTGGGGCAACATTATTGATGCTGTTTATAACTTCAAAAAGCATTATATAGGTGAAAAATTAAGGTCAATCCGCAAAGCGCAACGCGGCAATTTGTGTAGAAAAAGAAAAATAAATTTGGATAATACCAATCCAAAGACAAAATAAACATAAACATTAAGTTAGAAGATGTGCAGACACTTTGATACTATATAAAAGTGGTGTTGGTTTCACATTAAATATATTATAAACGTTATTGTGTATAAAATATGCAGGTGAGTACTCTTGATATTTGTGCAGTGTTACGTTTTACTAACTATATCCAACGTGAACGGATTGGTGTACATTGCAGCAAGTGGACGATCCACCATCTCTGCCTGTGGGCACGGAGGTGAGCGCGAAATACAAAGGCGCGTTTTGTGAAGCTAAAGTCAGCAAAGTTGTGCGCAACATCAAAGTGAAGGTTGCCTATAAACAGGGTCTTGGCTCGGGTATTGTATCGGACGATGCAATAAAGGCAGCAACTGGACAGCTTCGTGTTGGTGCTGTGGTCGAAGTTCGTCATCCGGATAGAAAAGAAATCGTGGAGGCGACTATAACTAAGATTCAGGACTGTTCGCAGTATACGGTCGTTTTTGATGATGGTGATATAACAACACTCCGCCGAACAGCTCTATGCCTAAAGAGTGGCAGACATTTCAATGAAAGTGAAACTTTGGATCAACTGCCGTTAACGCATCCAGAACACTTTGGTAATCCAGTAGTTGGCGGTCGGCGTGGACGTCGCCGAGGTCAACTAAACGATGGCAGTTCCGAAGATGATGATGAAAGCGATGCTAAAGAAGTGGTCAACGAAAAAGAGGAGCACATTGGCAAAGTAGTTTGTGTTGAGACAGAATCTAAGAAAAAGGATAAAGAGAAATGGTTTCCTGCTTTGGTTGTGGCACCCACCGCTCAAGTGAGCAAGCAAGTAAGTTATTAAATGTTCAAAGGGCAAAACTTTGTTCTTGTACACATAATGAGGATTCTTAACTTATGAGTATAAAATAAAACTTACAGGCCACCGTGCGAATCCGTGTCAAGGACGAATATCTAGTGCGATCGTTTAAAGATGGACGATATTACACAGTACCCAAAAAAGAGGCCAATGAATTTACACGTGAAATGGCAAGCAATCAGGATGTATCTGCTGTATTGGCAGCTCTCGAATTTCTTGACAGCAGCATTTTACCTGCCCATTGGGATCGCGATTCACTATTTGGATTGTCTAATTTGACAAGCGATGATGACGCTGAAATTGAATCGGATTCATCAGACGACGAACCGCATGAGGAGAAGGATTTGTTTGTGGCCCAACTATACAAGTATATGGACGATCGTGGCACTCCGCTTAATAAGGTGCCATCGATACAAAGCCGTGACGTTGATCTCTATCGCCTATTTCGGGCGGTCCAAAAACGCGGCGGCTACAACCGTGTTACTGCAAATAACCAGTGGAAACCAATTGCATTACGTTTGGGCTTTACTCCATGCACCTTCAGCGTTATGAATCTGGTTAAACAAGCGTATAAGAAATTCTTACAACCCTATGGTGACTTTCATCGTAAGCTTGGTTGTTCTATGCTAATGACTTCACGGAATTCAAATCGCAGCAAGGGACGCAGTCTTGTGCGCGCCAATTCGGTTGCTTCACCGAAGCCGGCTGAAACTACCAAAACGGAGACCATTAGCAAACTGGCAGTAGCCAATCAGACAGCTGCTGCTGCTGCTGCTGCTGCTGCTGCTGCTGCTACTGCTGCTGCTGCTGCAGCTGCTGCTGCTGCCGCTGCCGCTGCCGCAGCTTCAACCAGTGCTACCACAAGCACAAGCACAACAACGACAACAGCCGCATCAACATCGGCAGCGGCTGCTGCTGCTGCTACCAGTACAACAACTGCAACTCCTGTTAGAGCTGCTTCAACAGCATCACAATCAGCAGCTGATGAATCTGAAAACAACAGCGAATCTAGTGTAGTGGTGGAGCCTGTAAAGAAACAGCGAAAGGCATCAGCAGCCAGCACTAGTAAGGTCAAAACTTTGGTGGAGAAATATGAAGAAAAAGCAACGGTAAGCACCGCTGCTTCGACATCAACATCAGCAGCTGTCGCTCCTACTGTTATCAGCAGCACAACGTCGACACCAGCGGCAACTCCTGCTGCAAGCCCAAAGGACTCCGAGGCAGATGTTCCATTAGCAAAAATAAAAGCTGCTGCAGCAACACGCAGCAGTATTGACAAGGAATCCAGCGCCGGTGGCAGCAACGCCTCAAGCAAAGCTGCATCCGACACACAACGCAGTCGCGATGCCTCTCCAGCAATTGGTAAGTGTGAAGTATTTTATTTTTCATCCAATTCACGATTATTATCAATTAATATTAGCTAATCTCATACAAACATTTTTTTATTGGATATACAGTGTAGTATAGAAAGTGTAAATTGGTTATAGAGTTGAATATACATTCACCAAATTCCAATTGAGGTGTCAAATCTGTATTTGAAGCACATTTTACTGTTAAATCCTTAACACTCTGCTACTGCATACCTGTATAATGCATTTATCTTTATATATGCATTCTATGAGGCATTTACAATTTTTATATTAAAAGTCAGTTGTTCATTGGACAAGACGTACTCTGACCCTATGATATGCATTAGCAAGGACACCACGTAGATTCCATATATTGCCAAAACTTTCTGGCTGTACATTATAGGCGGAATCGACAGCTTTGGCCCAAATCTCTATGTACTTATGTTCAATTTGATCAGTGGTGATAGGTAGTTTGGCTGTCCATAGGGACCATCCATAATGTCGACCATCGGGTAAATCCTCCTGTTCTAAATCGGCAACATGCCAGGTTTTGCCTCCATCAGTAGTTAAATCAACACGTACAATACGTCGCCCACCACCGCTCCACGCATAACCGCGTGCTGTGATCTCTCCTTTATCACCAACTTTAATGCACTCCTCAGGAACTGGTGTACAAATGGCTGAAGTGACGGGCATGCTCTGTATGGCCAATGATTTTTTAAAATCAACAGTATCCCAGTCTGTGCTGGGACTAAAACCTTTGTAATCATTTTGCTGCCAGTGTGAATCAGATTCATGATCGCTGATCGCAATGCGGGTCAACCATTTGACATTACGTGCACCAACAGTGCCTGGCACAATTACTCTTATCGGATAGCCATGATCCCGACTTAATGGTTCATCATTCATTTCGTATGCTAGTAGAACATCACCGCGTGGATCAAGAGCTTTTGATAACGGTATTGATGCTCCATAGGGATGTGAAGTGGGATCCAAATCGGCACCCTCCAATATAACGTGTAACTTCTCATTGGGTTCAACGCCCTGATCCCTCAAAAGATCGCTCAAACGCGCACCTGACCATTTGGCATTGCCCACAGCTCCAGCGCCCCAGGAGAGACCTACAATAACATATCTAAATAGAGTCCAATACAATCGGAGATTGATGTCAAACACCAATTCTTAACATACCCTTGACTGGCTTAACGCGTGTCATTTCGGAACGCCTATTACCACCGCACATAATAGCGGCTGTGACCGTATGTTTTGGTAGAGCCTTAATCTGTTCAAGAGTAAACTTTTGGAGCGGTCTTCCTGCCCCAACCTCCACTGCTATTTCCAGTTCATATTCATCCGATACAAATGACGGCACCGGTAAATGATTACGCACATAAAAATAATCATTGGGCGTATAGAATTTATCGCCTAAGATTCCAATCGGTGGTTCCGCATTGTATGGTTGCTGACTGGCTGCTTTGAGAATAATATTACGTTTAGGCTCATTAGCCCATGGTGACCCTTCGTCATCTTCAACCACTATATCCACCTTGTCCAAATTACCAATTCGAAATGTTTCAAGCAGTTCTAAGATCTCCTGTGTATTATGTTGCTGATAAATGGCCCAAAATGGATCTATAGCGCTGCCCGCAGCCATCATTATTTTATCACCGCCAGGATGATTGGGCGCAAATTCAGTAACATCATATACACCTCGACCATACGTTACCCAAATTCCTTTTTCGGGGCTATTATGACTTTCTATGTCCTTTGCGTTGTATGTGGGCAAGTCTTTACGAATTGTTTGATGCCATGAACGTGCCTGTTCCGTAGAACCAATTTCAAGCGTAGGTAATGGTTTTTCCTGTATTATCAGCTTTTGCTGTTTTCGCCTTTTGTCTAGCTCTGCAAACAAAAAGAAACCAGTGCCAATGCCTAGAATCGAAGCTGCTCCCGTTATAATAGACGTTCTTATCTTCCTTTTACTTTGATGTTGGTCATGTTCCTGGCCAATTGAAGTTGCTAATAATCGTTGCAACTGCTGATTATTATACAGCATATGCTTGCTGGGTTTAATTAGGACTCTTAGTCGCATAATTACATAAGCACTTGCACCTAACCAAAACGAAAGCTAAAAACGCTAAACCCGAATTATATTTCGTTGCCGTAGTCAGTCACTGCATTATCTAAACGAAAAAAATTAGGCACAATTAACACTCTTTAGCCATCTGTTCCATTTTTAGCGAAAACAGCAGTCGCAAAGTTTGAACTATTGATAAGCGTGTAATCAGTACTCTCACTTCTAATCTCTAGTTTGTGGGGGATCTACTTCTAAGACAGCCCAGCCTTGTTTGTTTGATGTTTATTCGTGAGTTGTTCGGGTGAGCTTTTAATTTTGTTGCCCCGGCACAAGTACGCACACACCTGTTTTGGGTTATATCGATATGTTATGCTATATTATCGATATGTGTTGCTCAGTTTCAAATCGTGAGTCGAATAATTCGTGATCTGTGGTCAGCTATACTATAATTTAAAATTATACCGAAAAATAAATATGTAAATATACATACAATAAACTTGGAACAATTAAAAGATAATATATAATTCAACCTGAAATATTTTCCATAGTTATTAATAAATAAAATAAACTTATTAAATAATAGACAATAATAATACAAAACGAAAATAATAAATAATAATAATTCAATAATAAAGTATAATAATATTAAAGAATTTTAAATTGTTAAGAAGAATTAAGTAATAATAATTAAAAACCAATAAAAAAGAAATAATAAATAATTTAAAATAATTAACTATTTATGAAATTGTGATTAAACTAAAGATAAACATTCAATTTTTAATAATAAAATATGAGAATATTATTTAAGTTTTAAAATTCTATAAATTATAGTTAACACAATTATTGGAAAGTTGATATTTTGTAACTTTAACATATAAAATTATAAAAAGAAATTTTAATTGAAATACATAAGCATACCCATAGTAACAGCTTCTAGTGTGTACACACCAAAAAAAGTGAAATAGCAATACTATAACTAATATGAAATATGCATTTGTCCTTTTCTATTTGGTGCAGCGTCTACGACATCAACAAGCGCTGCTGTAGGAGGAACAGCTAAAAAGGAAAAACAGCAACAACGCAAACAAGTGGAAAAGAACGACGAGAAACGGGGAAAACGTAAAAAGGACGAAGTAACCGTTGAGAAAATTGATACTGGTGATTTTGTAGTCGGAATCGGCGATAAATTAAAAGTAAACTATCACGAAAAGAAATCACCTAGCTCCCATGGCAGCACCTATGAAGCGAAGGTCATCGAAATCAACGTCCAGCGTGGCGTGCCATATTATTTGGTTCATTACACTGGTTGGAACAATCGTTACGATGAATGGGTACCACGCGAGCGTATTGCCGAGAATCTAACAAAAGGATCTAAACAAAAAACCCGCACCATAAGCACCAGCAGTGCAAACAGTGGCGGTACACCAGCACAAGCGGCTACAACTAGTGGCAACAACAGCAATAATACTAGCGGTAACAGTGCAACTTCAGCCACTACAAGTAACATCAGTAGCACCTTGTCTGGTAAAGATGCGCCAGCCAAATCTGCATCAAGTGCAGAGCAACAACAGCAGCAAATATCTGGAGGCGGCTCTGTGGTACAGGGAGCAGCTAAGGCACCAACAACAGCACCATCAACAACATTAACAGGTAGCAAGCGTGGACGCGGACGCAGCGATTCAATGCCTCCAAGATCAACAACTCCCTCATCGGTCGCTTCCAATTCGAGCCGCACCAAATCACCAGCTGCTTCGCAATCTCAAACGAATCTTAAACAGAAGCGTCCAACAAGAACATTAACCTCAAATAGCAGTAGTAATCAGGGACGTCGAACATCTGCCTCAGCTTCTGTTTCGGCAAACGTTTCAGATGCTTCTATGGCCAGCGAAACTGATACCGATTCAGATGAGCCAGTACGCCGTCCAAAGCGTCTTAATGCTAAAGAACAACAACAACAGGGCAATCTTAGCAAAACTACGAAGTCAAGAGCAACAACTCCAGCAGCAACAGCTGCTGTTGGTGGTAAAGCCAAAAGCGCGTCCACAAGACGCGCAAGTGTTAGCGAGGAAAGTCACGATGATGAGGACGAGGAACAGTTACAGCCTCAAACTCTGGCAAACAAGCAACAGTCATCCGCCAAACAGCAACCGCCACCAGTGCAACGGTTACGCGCTGGAAGTCGGGCTATGAGTAGTGGCGGTGTCGGGGTAGGTGCTGGCAAAGGTCGAGATTATGATCTGAGCGAAATACGTTCAGAGCTAAAGGGTTTCCAGCCACAGCTATTAGATCGCAAGGATACCATTAAAAGTGAGCCAAGTGATGTGCAAGCAAAACAGGAGCCCAAAACAGGTAGTTCCACAGAGCAATCATCCGAAACAGACTCTTACCTTGACGAGGACTCGCAATCTTCCGAAAAGATCGAATATCGTAAGCAGCAGGCAACCAGCGATAAGCGGAATATTGACAAATCTAAGACAGCAATTATAACAACAGCAACAACTCCTACTACAACAACGACAACAACAACAGCAATAGATACAAAGGGCAGCTGGAGTGTAGATTCGCAACAAGAACAGCAACAGCAACAACAACAACCCAGCAAAGAGCCAACAATCAAAAAAGAATTGGAACAGATAGCAATTAAATCCGAAACGGTTTCAGTCGAGGATCGCAAACTGTTGAAAATTGAACCCAAAGAGGAGCTAAAACCATTCCAAGCTGCTGGTTCCAATATTAAGCCAACAATAACAACAACAACTATCGCACCAACAACAACATCAACAAGTCCACTAATTGCACCAGCACGTTTCACTAGCAGCAACATAAGTAGCATCAGCAGCAGTTCCGGTGGCATACAACAAAATGTTCCACCAACCACTTCCAAGGCAACTTCTGTGATTGTGGAAAAACCGTTGACGTTATTAAAGAAAACGGAAGCAACAATAATACCAACAGCAGTAACATTAACAACAGGAGCAGGCACAACAGCAGCATCAACAGCAACTGCAACGGCGGTAGGCACGTCAGCAGCAGCACTCACCACAACAACAGCAACAACTGCAGCAACCAGCCCATCGTTGCCGGCGAAAAAAATTGAATTGCAGAAAAAACAACAACCAGCAGCGGCAGCAGCAGCAGCAGCCGCTGGAGGCGTCATTGTGGATACAAATAAAAAGTTTATTGAGCCCGTAATGCATAAGGAAACGGTTACATTAAAGGTGGAAACACCACCTGCAGCCTGTTCACCCACAACATCAAGCTCAGTATCCAACACAGTTTGCTCTAGCAGCAGCAATTCGGCAGCAACTACAGTCAGCATTAGTAGCTCAGCCGCTGCACGTTCTCTGCCCGACATGAGCAAATTGGAAATAAGCAGCGGTACGGTAACAGCAACATGTGCATTAGCGGGAACGATAACAACAGCAACAACTGCCACTGTACCAAAGGAATCCAAATACAGCAGTAGTGGCAGCAGCAGCGGCAGTAACGTAAACAGCAGCAACATTACCACAGGCATTAAACTGCTCTCATCCGATGTGTATGAGTTTAAGGATACGGAACCCTTTGAATTTGAGAAACGCATCTCACCAATGGCCTCTGTTAGCTGTGGTGGTACTTCAGTGATAACAACAACCATACCAACAGCTGGCAGCAGTAGCAGCAATTACACCGCCAATGTTGTGCCGCCAGTTGCTGCTGTTAGTGCTGCGGCTAGGAAACAAGCGCTCAAAGCCAGTGCTATTCAGCAAAGTATTGAACAGCATCAATTGCCACCAGCTGGGCAGGAGCAGCGTGCATATGCAACTGCTACAGGTGCAGGTGCAACAGCTGCAGTAGTTGCTGGTAGCGGTGGCAAGATTAAAAAACGTGGCTCTCCACTCAAAGAAGCTACCTTAATTAGCACGGATAAAGGAAAAGTTTCAAAAATAGAGCAACAGCAGCAGCAGCAACAGCAGCAACAACAACAACAGCAGCAGCAACCCACACCACAACCAGCAGCAACAGCAACAGTATCAACTTTAATAATATCTCCCATTGCCGCTGCCAGTCCCAATAACTTCAAGCCAACGACTGCAGTTAGTGCCACCGCCAGCTCCATAACGAAAACTATAACAACAGTTTCAGCTAGCAGTGGAGCACCAGCACAGTTGATGCCAGGACATTCGACGCCATTTGATGTGTTGCGTAAATCACCCAGCTTCAATTTAAATATAACAGCACTTAACGAGGAACTAGCACAAACGGTGCAAGAAACAACGCGAGCACTAACTGATGCACTGCAGCCACCGACTATAGCAGCTGTGCCCACAACTCCGTCATCACCACCACCAGTATCAACGGGAACAGGACAGGGAACAGTAATAGCAACACCAACAGCTACAGCTGTTGCAGCAGCAGTACCAACTACTCCAGTAATTGTAGTTCCTGTCTCGCCAAAGCTGAGCACACCACCTCAGGCCATAGCTGTGGCAAAGACAGCACAGCAGCAACAGCTTATTGTGGGTAGTCCATTTATGGAGACGCGCAATGTGTTCGAGCTGAGTACATCAAACGAGGGTAGCGGCTACAGTTCCGGTGAATCAAACAAGGATAATAAATTGGAAAAACTCGAGAATGTTAAGATATTGCTCGCTGGAGCAGCAGGTCCATTCGACATCGATGCAGTTAAATATGAACAAAAGCCCAGCTCAATTGCGGACAAGGTACTAAAAGCCATTAGTCAGAAAAAGGAAGAAGTGGAACAAAGTAAGACAAAAGTACAACCAGATATGCCTATCGAAAAGGATGAACCTCAGCAGGCACCCGGCAAGAGCGGCATAAAATTAGAGCCAAATATCTGTCCTGTCAGTCCTAATCTTAAACTGGACACTTTAAAGCTGATTAGCGAGCCATTGAAAATCCAAACAAGTAGCATTCTGCCGCCTGTACTTGGTGATCTGTATCATAGGACCAGCAGCAGCAATAGTCCCGAAACTAAATCCATTCTGGATGCTTCGTTACCGGCAAAGAATACTGAACTATGCGAGACCATACTTAAATTGGAGTGCGCCATACAACAGCGCAAAACACCTGTTGCAGGACCATCATTGTCATCATCAATTGCTGGAACACCACCAGTGACCTCAACGATTGGTGCGGCAAGTTTCACAGACGACTCAATAGACAGCACCGATTCAGAACAACGTCTGGTCATTGAGGATGTAATGACCGAGGAGCCCAGCACTTTAAGTGAACATAAGAGTCCGCTATCTGAGACATCCGATAGCCTGACTGGTAGTGTGCCTGTTAAACTGGAGCTTGGTGCTGCTGGCAGCAAACAGTTAGCAGGTGTTCCAGCGCCCATTGCACTAAAGCCAATAATGCTACAATGTGAAATGAGTCCATTTTCATCTAATGAGCAGTCAATTATGATTCACTCAGATTCACCTGAATCGCCAATTCTGCCATCGGGTGTGCCCATTGTATTGCCCGAGATACCTGTCTCAGTAGTGGTTGCCATGCGTCATAGTCCAAGCAGTGCCAGTGTAATTAGTTCCTCACTCTCACCGAAACCAGAGGAAAAGATAACGCATCCTGATGAGAGCAGTATGCTATTAAAGCAGTATACGGCAGAGATATGTTCCCCCTTGCCTGACCATGTTGCACCCACTTTAGAGGCTTCTTTATTGAGGACAATAGCAGCGCAATCACCACAACCGCGTCCATTTGTCCTTTTAACACAAAAGGAGACTCCACTGAATGTATCACCAGCGGCAAGCAGTCCACTAATTAGCGATTCTGTTCATAATGAGGCAGCCATCAATCTATTGTGTGAGGAAACTATACCAGGCAGTCCGGCACCAATCTATACCAGTAAAGACGAAGTCACCACCACTACGGTTAGCAGTACTATTGCGCCAGCCACAGTAACTATTACTGCTGCTTCAACATCTACTGTAAGCTATGCTGTTGTTAAAACTCCACCACCAGATACACCGCCGCCGCGAGGTACGCCAGCACCAGCGGCATTGGTATCACCCAATAGTTCACCAGAATCGCCAGCTAGTCAGGAAGATAGCAGCGAGGAGACTGGAAGTAACAGTGTTCTCAGCATGGCCAAAAAGTTTCCCACAGGAATGGAGTGCAATACTCTTGTAGGACGACGCAAACGACCACGGACAAAGGCATCCGATGTAAATATACCATCTACTAGCCAACCCACCAGTACCACGACCGTTGCAGAAATGCATGCCATGGGCAAGCGTCGCAGACAGCAACTCTACAGTATACGCAAAACAACAGTAACAACAACAGGTAATGTTCATATATCCATTAGATCGATTAGTTTTTCCATATAATTTTATTTTACATATTTTGCATATATATATAACAGGTGGCTCCGATACGGACGATAATTCTGATAGTGTTGTCTCCACTCAGCGTCAGAATGCGCAGCAACAGATGCAACAGCAGCAGCAGCAACTGCAATTACATCAATTTCAACAATTGCAACAGCAACATTTATCAATACCAAGTGCAACTGGGGTTCGACCATGTCCACACAATTTCCTCGTTGAATTGGGTAAATTTACATATAAATATATATTTATATATATATTAAGTTTAACGTTAAAACCTTGAAATTTTAGATCCATCTTTAAGCCCCGAACAGTGCATACTTATATTACGTAAGCAAATTCAGGATCTACGTAAGGCATATAGCACCATTAAGGGTGAATTGGCCGTAATTGATCGCCGTCGCAAGAAGCTGCGACGACGTGAACGTGAAAAGAAGCAGCAACATCAAGTCCAAAGTCAGCAGCAGAGCAAAGTGTGTACATGAGATACAGCTTGGCCAACTTGGAATTTCCAAAGGCAATAAAAATATATATTATACATAAAGGCATTATATATATATATATATATATACATATATATAAATTAGAATATGTATATATAATATATAAATATATATATTATACATAAAGGCATTATATATATATATATATACATATATATAAATTAGAATATGTATATATAATATATAAATATATATATATACATATATATATATATATATATACTCGTATATAATAATCATAATTGAAAATGTAATTCGAATTAAGCTAACTGCGATTTATTATTTTTAAAAATGTATTTTTATTTTATTGGTTTATGGGTTAGTCCCAAATATGAAGTTGCAATCCAATAAAATGGTGAGCTTGTGAAAACAACTTATTACATGTTATTATCTTGTGTATATAGGTTTAGGAAACGGAGTAACCGCCCTCCAAATTGATGTGATGTCCATTGACAAAACTGGAACTGTTGCTCAGTAGATAGCCAATGGCATCAATTACCTCGTTTACCTCACAAAATCGATTGAGTGGTATGTGAGCCAGCAGTGGACCACTTTTAGCTGGATCTGACCAATTTTCTCGACCCATTTTGGTTAGCACAACGGTTGGATTTACTGAGTTAACACGTATCTTTCGTGGTCCTAGCTCTAAAGCAAGTGATCTTGTCAACGAATCTAATGCCGCCTTAGTAGCACTATAAGCCGTGTGACCTGCAAAGCTACGTGTTGCAGCTATAGATGATACATTCACAATGGAACTGCCATCGAGTAGTTTGGGTAACAGCGTCTGGGTAACATTAAAAACTGCCTTAATGTTAACATCAAAGTGACTGCAAATAGTCATAGTTGATGCATAGAGAAGGAAAACATATGTTTCATTTAATGGATTTAAACATACGTATCAAAATCCTGTTCAGTTAATTCATCAAATGGTTTTATGATAGCCACGCCTGCATTATTTACTAATCCATCTAAGTGCGGCACCTCGGCCAAACCTGCGCGCACTTCTTCCCAATTGGACAGGTCCAACAGTAAAGGCTTTATATGAATCGGATCAATAGCAGCTAATTCTCTAAGCTGTGTTTCGTTACGCGCAACTGCTATAACCGTGGCACCTACACTAGCAAGTTGTTTAACTAGGGCATTACCTATGCCAGCACCGGCACCGGTTACTAATATAACCTTGTTCTTCAGACTATCCCACATTATTAATATAATTGTTTAAATTCTATTCAACTTTTGTCTTTACTAATATAATTTAGTTTTTTTACTTCTTATCAGCTTAATCCTCAACTTGCACACATTCCGATTAAGAATTAGAGCACAGTTCTCTTTGACACTCTTTCTAAACACTTGTTAAACAAAGGGCATTAAATTTTATGCTAGTGTGGCCCATACACGTCAATCAGCATCTTGTGCAGTATTAAAATAAATAGTAAATAGATAGTAATATACAAATTTTATCACAACAAAGTGATATTTAAATAAAAATGTTCATAGGCGCACCTAAAGAGAGTAGAACTTTATATGCGGGCCACAAAAAATGTTCTCTTAATAGACAGCTTTCCCTGTAGATTTGCAATTACGCAGCGCAATAAGTGAAAGATAGAGAGGTCTTGAATAGCAAAACTTTCTTAATATAGTTACGTTTGCAGCAATTAACAAATGTTGTTTGAAATACCTACTATAACAACATTTAACCTAATACACGAAAATATTTATATACATTTATAATTTGTACATAGTAATAGCTATGCATTATAGGTTTGTAAGTCTTACATTTAAAATAAGTTTTATACTATTTTCTTGTTCACTCATGTGTCTACCATACATTAATCTACTCTGCATATTTATCTTTTTATAAGTAGTTCTATCTTATGGTGGATCATTTATATTC
The DNA here is from genome assembly GCA_037044455.1 of Zygothrica quintamaculata. Classification (NCBI taxonomy): domain Eukaryota; kingdom Metazoa; phylum Arthropoda; class Insecta; order Diptera; family Drosophilidae; genus Zygothrica; species Zygothrica quintamaculata. The sequence continues at coordinate 45,292 of JBAMBS010000822.1, read as the reverse complement.
AATAAACCAAATCAAATCAACGAAACTAAAATTGCGTATGTTTGGATGTTACAGTGTCGGGACCATAAACGCTATTCACATTTGAATGTATGATTTACGTTTAACCCGTTAACAAAAAATTTTAAAATATAGCAGTTTGTTTTCTCGCTGGTATCCATCCTTAATATGCGCTCTAAAACAAATGAGTAATGTGATCAATACATTTAGTAGACCTAATCTAAAAATATAGGAAAATATGTATATATTTGGCATTTTATTTTATAGCTGCCAACTCCGCCTTTTCCCGTCATTTTTGACGGGTTTTAATAGTAAAAAGCGGGAAGCAATTTGTTTATGCGGGCGGCGGGATTTCTGGATTTTTTTGAAATGGTTTTGGGTTTTTTTCCGTTTTATTGAGAAAATTTTACAAGTTGCATGAATTTTGGTGTTATTTTGCTTTTATTTGTGTACTTTTCAGGTAGTGAAGGGTTTCCAAGTCAATTCCTCGTTTTCCCTTTAAAAAAAATGGTCCCCACAGCGACTTCGTCTAGATTCTCTGTACCGTCAAAAACTGCTAATTTTTATTCAGTAAAATTGGCAGCACTGATTGCATTATTATAGTGTCGATATATTTTGACTAATCGATGTTTAACGTTGTTTGCTAAAAGTTATAAATGATCAATTTATCGATATTTGTCACGATGTAATATAAATATAAAGATATCAAGCGCCGGCAAAAAAAAAAACAATTTCCCTCGATAACGTGTAAACATTAGTTAAAATAAAAATAAAATTCATTGGAAATGACAGAACCGGAACCAGCAGGTAAGCGAAAAGTTTAACTATTAACATCACGTGTCACTACGTTTTGCAATTGCTTTTACTTAACAGCAAAGCGCGCGAAGCTGGAGAAACCACTTTTGGAAGATGATGGTAAGAGAAAATAAATAAATTTGTTAAGCCTACGTTTACTATTTTTTTTATTATTATTGTAAACAGAGACACCTTCCGTTTTCAACCCGAAATACCGAGTGTGTCCTTATTTGGATACCATTAATCGTAACCTATTGGATTTTGACTTTGAGAAACTATGTTCCATATCGCTGACACGCATAAACGTTTACGCTTGCCTTGTTTGTGGTAAATATTTCCAGGGTCGTGGTACCAACACACATGCTTATACGCACTCCGTGGGTGAGGCGCATCATGTGTTTCTCAATTTAAATACCCTGCGTTTTTATTGTCTACCGGATAACTATGAGATCATTGACTCTTCGTTAGATGATATTAAGTATGTGCTAAACCCAACATTTCTCCGCAACGAAATTAGTAAGCTTGACAAAGTGCAACCCAAGCATTCACGTACTGTTGATGGTGTATTGTATTTACCCGGTGTGGTAGGCTTGAATAATATTAAAGCGAATGACTATTGCAACGTGGTTCTTCATGCATTGTCACATGTGAGTCCGCTGCGTGATTACTTTTTGCGTGAACAGAATTATGCGACAATTAAACGGCCACCCGGTGATTCCATGTTTACACTGGTACAGAGATTTGGCGAGCTGATGCGCAAAATGTGGAATCCGCGCAATTTTAAGTCTCACGTTTCACCGCACGAAATGCTACAGGCTGTTGTGCTGTGGTCAAGCAAACGTTTTCAAATTACGGAACAGGGTGATCCTATTGACTTCTTATCCTGGTTTTTAAATACATTGCACCGTGCCCTCAAGGGTAACAAGCAACCAAATTCATCAATATTATACAAGATATTTTTGGGTGAAATGAAAATATATACTCGCAAAATACCTCCTGTAGAGCTGGATGATGCGGCCAAAAAACAATTACTTGCCACCGACGAGTATAAACATCAAGTGGAGCATACAAATTTTATATATTTAACATGCGATCTACCACCGCCGCCATTGTTTACAGATGAATTTCGGGAGAATATTATACCGCAAGTGAATCTATATCAACTGCTAGGAAAATTTAACGGCAGCGCCGAAAAGGAATATAAAACGTATAAGGATAACTTTATGAAGCGCTTTGAGGTAACACGACTACCTCAATTTATAATTTTGTATATAAAACGATTTACCAAGAATACATTCTTTCTTGAAAAGAATCCCACAATTGTAAATTTTCCCATCAAGTAAGTTAAAAAGAACTAACCAAATAATTACTGTTTCTTTACAACTGTGTTGTTTGTGCTTTACAGAAATGTGGACTTTGGCGATATTCTGGGCATGAAACAGCGCGACAAAGATGTCAAGGATACCAAATATAATCTGGTAGCAAATATTGTGCATGATGGTGATCCCAAAAAGGGTACATACCGAGTTCACATACTCCACAAGGCCAATGGACAGTGGTATGAGATGCAGGACTTGCATGTCACTGAAATATTACCGCAAATGATAACACTGACTGAGTCATATATACAAATTTATGAGCGCAGCGCGGAGTCCTAACCGTCTTAGCCTTAATTGTATAGTTGCACTATAGATTTAAATATAAAATTTCAACCTTAAAAACAAGCCAAAAATAACTGTCATCAGCTGCGTTATTATTTTATTATATCAATTTTAAACAGGCGCATGCGTCATGGCCCAGTTGTTGGCTCATCCATTCATTTAACAGTGCAGCTACATGACAAAAATCGATGTGTTGATTAGTTAAAGCCAGACAAAACGACAATAAACAGCAGCATGGCGAACAATTGCAACTATGAGGAGGAATGTCAGCGTGCTGAACTTCTGGGTATACAGCCTCCGGATAAAGCTGAATTTGAAAAGCAACGAAGTGAACGTCTTGAAATAGAACAAGCTGAAAAGGATGCTGCTGAAGCAGCCGTAAGTCTTAAGAAAAAACAATCACATCAGCAAACCTCACCACACATTTTAATCCATCATCGTTACATTGTCTTAGGTTGTTACAGGAAGGTCTGCAACAGACATATGAAAATATCTTTTTTTACCGTGAGCTTTTCAAGTCGAAAGTATATCATTAAAATTTTAATGCATGAGTTAAAAATGTGTATCCAGCATATAACAATTACTTTGTTACATACCTTTTAGATGTTGGAACAGCAGGATGAATCCCTGCGCAGCACTGGTGGCAAGTTGGATGAGTTGAATAGCATACTGTCAAGTACGCAGCAACGTTTGAATCGGTTTAAGCAAACCGCATGTGGCAGTTTGACAAACATTTTTGCACGAGGTGGAAGCTTTAGTGGTCCAACTACAACAGAAGGTTCTAACGTAGTTGATGAGACAAAAGAGCAACCAGTTCAGAGACAGCCACAGCCAATGGCACCACCAACAGCTGCTCAAGTCAGTGCAGCTAAGGCAGCTAAGCAACTTAAAATGGATGGTCAACTAGATAAACTGGATGCCCTCATCAATAAGGCAGATAATGCGGAATTGGCCATGACCGAGCAGACAAAACAGATGCGTCGTATAGCAAAAAAGTAAAGTAACGAGTGCTCGGGTGTTGGGTTTACATAATTAAAGCTTTCGCCTTTATTCTTAACCGATTCCAATTTATATATATGAACACATTCGTTGCTCTTAATCACAAAATTAAATATATAAGTCGAGATTTTCAATCACAAATTCTGCAAACAGTTCATATATACATATACAATTCCATAAATATATATATATATATATATATATATATTATTTGCATTATTATATAATTAATACTTGTTACTAATTATTAATCAAATTAAAATTTATAAAATGACAAAACAAAAACAATTCATGTACATTATTCCTGACATTCATATTCAATCTTAAAAGAAGAAAAAACAAAACAAGAATATAAATGGGATCCTGCTCCCAAGTCTTAATAGATTAGTATATGGTTATGGTGGTGTTTGGGGATTTGGCTGACGGTCTTTCTGCTGTGGCCAACGTTTTACCAAATTTTCCTCGTACGCCTGCAGCATTGTTGTTTTGCGCCGCAATGATGATTTTTTCATTTCATTATCTGAATCTGATTGCTCATCATCGCTTTCATCTTCCTCATCCAAGCTACCATATAGACCAGCGTCTGTTTCATAGTCCTCCTGTTTCCTCTGCTGTTGTCGTTTGTAGTCTTTCTTAACTGTATTCTGTAAAAGGAAAAATATTTTATTTAACTTTTTAACTGATATCCAGATAACATTCATTACATAGACAACACAATCTTTATGGGATTATGTTAAATTATTTTCGTAGTTTTACTCTCTAAATTGTAACTATCTGTAAGATATTGCTACAATTGATAATGCTGTAATTAGTGTTTTAAGATTATTGATTAAAGGTTCAATTTACTATTAATTAAGGATTTTAATTTAAGTTATTGAACTATTAGATTGTTCCGGAAAATCTATTATTTATATATCTAAATTTTTGGTAAATTCATATGTAAATATTACCTTGACTTTCTGTTCCTTTGACTTTTGATGCTTTAACATCTCCTCCTCTTCATTTTCAAAGAAAAAGTAAGTAAGTAGCAGTTTCTCCTCGAAGGTATTATAGCGCCATGCAAACGGTATAAGTTCAGAGTTTTGTGTAAGACGTGACTCGAGTTCCAAAAACAAATATGGTGATATAGTTAGCTTGGGTACATGCATCCGCTGCTGCCATTGCTGCAGTATCTCCGGTTCATGTTGGCAACTCCCAAAAACTCGAAAGTAAAGGTTGCATGAACGATAATGGCGGAACTCATACGACTCACTGCCACCTGTTGTTGGTACTGAAACTCGGCGTAAAACGCTCAGATTTGGTTCAAGTACATGGATCAGCATATAATGTTGATGGCGATTGGGCATTGTAGCAACAAGTAGAGCACGACTAGTATCTGGACAAAATTGTGGCAGGTGGTATGGCCATAAACTGTTGAAAAGACGAAGCATTAGCTGCGTCACTGTCGAGTGTGTAAAGAGCTGACGAGGTACAGGCATTAACAAAGTCGTCGGCGGCGAAGAAGGTAACCAGCTCATTGCGTCAGCCCACAGTTTGGCAGCAGCTCCTTTCAGTATGGTTAGGCCTAGCATCCATGTGCATCGCTTGCAGTATATATAACCTGAGACTTCGGTAATGCGTGATTGCAATACATTCATGTTAAGTACAATGTGATTAAGCCCATAGTATATATCACTAATTCCAGGCACCAGAGATGGTTGCTTATTCGGCATATCGTGATTGTGACAGAAGAATTCGTTGGGGTCAATAAAACCAGAAGGAAACTCACGTAGGCGATTATAAATGCAGCTTGGCACCAATTCATGTTGACATTTACTACAGTATAGCGCCACAAAATCTGTGCGCTCCCGAAAGCTTAACACTAACGGCTGCAGTTCTACCTTACTGCCACCCGACTTATATAGCGCTTCAAGATCAATTTTTTTATAATTAAAGCGAAAACTTATGTGGCGACCACTAATAATAAAAGTTGTGACACGTTGAGTATCCATACCAAAGCTATCGTACCGCATTACCAATTGAGTCTCACCCCTGTCTACACCATCTTCCTCAACATACATATTATGCTCCTTGATGACGAGGCGCGTTTTATCACGATCGCGTATGTCATTATCAAATTGTATTAACATATGGCCGCTGCATAAATTTGGACGCAATTCAATGCACACCGCTTTTAGTGGCATTGTTGACGGCGGTCCCAATCGGTGGACAGTTTAAAAGAACGCAAAATTGGCGCAAATGCTGTTTTTTTGTTGTTCGGCGCTTAGCTCGCGTGCACAAAGTCATCGGTGGTACCGCAATCGATACCAGAAACTATCGATACTTTATGATGTTATTTGAATATATCCTTAAGCCCATTTCTATCGTATCGGTGTATGATATATCGTTTTATCACTTAGACATCCTATGGAGTATTTTTGTTTGTTTTGCTTGTAGCTTTGAGCAATGTAATTAATAACAATAGGTAATTTAAACTAATTTTGTTTAAATATAAATTCCTTTTAGTACCTTCCAAGTAAGTATTTCTCAAAATTGTGCAGCCCAAAAATAAAACAAAATTCGAATTTGTAATCAATAATAATTATTACCCTATTATTAAAAACATAAATATTTTGTAAGCAAAACTAAATAATTTTTATTGAGTGTAACTGATGTCTATTAGACATGTGACTTATTGAAAACGGTCAGTCTAGGACTTTTAACTCAAAAAGTCTTTGAGTGAGAGTTATTTACTGACTTTTTGAAAAGGTCGACTGATATTTACATGCTCTGCTATTAGATGTTGATTTAATGTTTATTAACCTAATTTGAACTTTAGATTGTAAGCGATTTCTTCTTTCTAATTTTGTATTCGTTACCCTCAGAAAAATAAAAATATACGATTGTGATTAATTTTTTTTTGTAGTCGTGAGTAGGTACTACATTATCATGCATCTCTAAATACCAGTAAAGGTGGAACACTAACAACAGTTATTTTATAACCTTGGATGTGAATCGATATTCAGTGACAATATCGTCAATAATTTTTTTTTGTTATGAAAACGATAAGTTAATAATAATTTTTTTTTAAAAAATGTTGATTCAAAAACAAAAAAATAATAATGTTTTCTTTGCCTGGTTCATCTGTCTAAAATAATTTGTGTCTCTTAGCTGACAACTCATTCGAATTCCATGAAAATGCAGAGATTCACAAGTATTTGAAAAAATATTTTTTAAGTAAAGTCAATTTGTTAAAATATATTTTTCTTATTTATTGATAATTCGTTTACCTTAATCCAAAAAAAAGGGATCCGTTTCCTCAAATACTCACTTTTAATTATAATATCTTGCGTTAACGTCTTACTTTATGGATCTCTCTCTACAAAATCAAATAATATACTTTCTGATTTTTTTTTTCTGTTGCCACGTACTAATTGATAGATTAATTTCTTTTTAAAAAAAACTATGCTTGTTCAATACTTTGTTTTACCAATTGCATCTGGGGAGTTATACTAAATAATTTCATTTTAAATAAATGATTGACCTATGCTCACTAGTACACCCTATAAGATTTTCCTTCAATAGACATTTTTTCAATTTTCTGCTTTGGAAATTAATATTTCTATACATTTTTTGTAGTATATGCAGAATTGAGCGAGTTGGTGTATTTATTTATTCTTAAGTTTAATAATAATAGGCGCCCGAATTTCAATTTTAGCGATGTGCAACGCCAAGTATCGAAAGCTCTATAGTCATTTTTTTGGTAGTGCCCAACCATCAATATTACCTATTGCTATCGATTATTCTCCACCTGTATCTAGCAGACACAAAAATAAATCTTGGTATTCTGCATAAAATTTTTGTATTTTATTCCTTAGAATAAATATTTTAATATGGCCAGTGGAGCTGATGTAAGTTATATGTGAATGCAATGAATTTTAAAAACATGTATAAGCGATTTCAGGAAAACGCTCCAGTTGATGACAACAATGATCTGAACGATTTTAATGAGCCCATCGAAATAAGTTCAGATTCGAGTATTGATGATTTCAAAAGTAAACCAAATTTAGATGATAGTGATGATGATGATGATGATGATGTTAGCTTTATTGGCTCTTTAAGTGAAAACAGTGAGTCTCGGGAACAAAGGCTGCAGGATGAGTATGACGCCATTATGGCCATACCGTCAAAAAAATATAATCAGTACTTGGATCTATGTCATACAGCATTGTAAGATTTTTGGGCCTCCACATAAGTTTTACCTCTTAGTAAAATTTACTTTTATTTCAGCAAATTAAATGCATTTGATAAAATTGAGCAGGCCGTTACCGAGTTCGAACAGCATGCCACAATTCCATCGTCAATTTGGCTGAACTATCTGAAGACTCTAAAGATAGTAACCCAAACACCAGACGAGCGAACAGCTTTTTATGCAAAGTGTGTAAAAGCCCTAAGTAGTTTTTATGGTATGTAACATAAATGTGCATCTTGTATTAAATGACCAGAAAACTTGGTCTCCAGCTAGATCTATTTCGATATTAATTTATATATGCATTAATATAATTTTTTTATCTTTTAACAGACGCGAACCTTGCACAGTTTGTTTTTGAAAATTTAGTAGAAGAATCATTAGTGGAATATCGTGAGATGTGGGGTAGGTTGTTGGCAGATTATGGACTAGACCGTCAAGATTTTGTAAAGAAGTTTCGCGAAATGCTTCATAAATTAACGGATAAGAATGATCTTGCAAAGATTGACGAAACGATTGGTGTGCAGGGAAATGAACCTCCATGGAACTACAGCGATGAGGTGATGCAGGATATAGAAAAGATAATTATTGATTTTAAGTATGATCTAAAGAGAAGCGATGAGAATTCTACGTGGTTACAAAAGAAATTCATCTTAAGAGCCGATATTTTACCGATTGCCACTAGTTTGCAGTGTGCACTGGGTAAACTGTTGTATGAGCTTTCCTTGTCCAAGTATTCCAATGACAGTAGCCTCTGGTTAGATTACATTGCATATATGCAAAGTCCAGTAGATTCTGAGGATGAGGACGTCAAGGACCAGTACCACAGTGAGGTTTATGATGGATATCTTATTAGTAAGCCATTAGAGCTAATGGCGCGTGCCTTGCAGGTCAAGCCGACAATTAGTCTAAATCATAAATACATAAAACTAATGGAGGAGCACAGATTTAGCTTGGAAAAAATTGATCAAGAATTAGAAAAACATTTTGAACGCATAGAACGGTATATGGACATGACCGTGGAGTTGCAATTGGACTATTTGGCCTACCGGGTCCGTAATACTGATGTCGATGACAAAGAACAAGTGAATAAATATAAATATTATACGGCACCTATAAAGCATAACTAATGGTTTATTCTGTTTAGGTCGAACAACTGCGCGCTGCATTCCGCGATGTTTGGGATCGTCTCTCCAGACAATACGGTGACCTGGCAGACACAGGCTACGAGGTACTTCAGCTTTGGGCACAAGTGGAATACGCAAAACTGTGCAGTCCAGAAAACGGTAGTGCCATCTGGAATTTAATTTTAGGTATGTATTTAGAATGCTATATATTGAAAGCCTATATAAACAACACACTAAATACGATTATATTAACTACCCGACATAGACTATCCCGGCAGCAAAGTTAAGAGCAACATTTGGATTGCCTATGCCCAGATGGAAAGCGAATACAAGGGTACAACTGGTTTTACTAACATTTTAAAACAAGCCTTGACGGCATTACCCATGGAGAATTCGCAAGAGGTAATGGATCTTTATCGACGCCATGAACGCTGCTTTGGAAGCTATGAGTCTATAGAGGAGTGTCAATCATATAGCCAAGATTACCGTCCGATCTATGCCCAAAACTGGCAAAATCGACCACAAAAAAAGAAAACACAAACGCCCCATGAAAAGACAGTAAAAAGGCAAATGCCGCAACTTAAAAGACAAGTACCGCCACCTCAAAAATCAATGCAACCATTAAGCAAACAACCAAACAAAACTGAGTTGACAAAAAAATTACTTGATCCAGCTGCTACGGACGAACCTAAGCCATCAAATTTTAAGTATTCCCGTAAGTTACATTAGCCAAATTTCGTGTTTATAATTTATATTATTTGGTGCTGGTGATTTGCAGCTCATCTGGAGGCCAATAAAATATTTATTAAAAACATATACCACAAATGCACAAAAGAGGAACTGAAAACCGTTTTTCAAGAATTTGGAACTATCAAAGATGTGCGTTTGGTAACAAAACTGTAAGTATTGCATTAACAAAATGCCACAATAAAAATAAGTAACAAATTCATTAAAACAAAAAACTTAAATAGCAATCAACGATTCAAAGGCATTGCGTACATTGAGTATGAGACAGCGGAGGAGGCAAAGAAGGCGGTAATACAGGGAGACGGAATAATGGTTGGTAACCAAAATGTAAGTTATATTATTTTTTTTATTGCTATTATTACAGTTAAAAATACTTGTGATACTTTAGATATTGGTTGCTATTTCCAATCCACCGCCAAAATTCCCTCCACCTCCAGCTTTGAAACCCTCACCAGCAGCAGCAGCAGCAATGGCAAAAGCATCAGTATCAGCATCAAGAGCAGTAAAGCGTCGCTTTCCAACATCCTTAATACCTACAAAGGTGGTAATGCAAGAGACTAAGCGACGTAAAAAGCTTGAAATAGATGAGGAAGCAGCAGTTGCTACTACAACGGATTCCAATTGTAAATCCAACAATGATAATGGCAAAGAAACTGTGCAACCTACTGATACTACGGTTTCATCTGAACCAAACCCAAGTGTAGAAACAACCGTTCCAAAATCTAATGATGATTTTCGTAAGCTTTTTAACATATAAGCAGAGCTGTACGGATGTACAAGAAAAAAATGTGTTTTAAGTATATAGATTAAATAATTTACCACCAAATTCGATTGATACCAAATTGAAAATAACAGTTAGTATCCTATTAATAAGAAACTAGATTCACCACCTAATTAAAATAACCTATATATATATATATATATATAATTATAAATATATATGCATATATATATATATATATATATATATATATATATATATACATTGTTTGTTGTAACCAAAAAAAGGATAACCACATAATTACGATTTTCAAGAAGGTTTAGAGTTTTTTGCAATCGAAAGTGAAGCCCTACGATTGTAAATCAGTGTGAAAAATATGCATTTGAAGTTAACAAATAAATCTTCATGTAAGTCTTGACCTATTTGATTTCCATAGCAAAATTTAACCATTATTTGAGGTGAACCCTATTTTTATTTTCGTATGTAATATGTGTGTAAATTCATTTAAACATAACTAATAATAACAAAGTGTAACCAATGTGTTGCAGTTTCGATTGATTGGATTGGATATCGGTGTATTGTTGGTAAGATAAATATGTGGTTTTGATAAAAAAAAAAAAGCTGCGATAAGGATAATTTTATAGGTCGTTTCATCTTAACCTAAACAGTTTAATTCAATCTTCTGTTTTGCGCTTTCTTGGCTTGATTTTAGTTGTGTTCTATTATTTTACTTAGATAACAATAATGCACTTGTTCTCCCATTTAAAGTTTGTTTATTTATACAATACAAAAAGGTGTGTTAATAATTTTTGTGCTTATCATCATAATATTGTTCGCCATATCATATACAGTACTACGTTTTAAACTTAATACTCTTGGTGACGGTGGACTTAATACCAGAAACTTCACCACCGTAGCGCTTGGCTTCCTTGCGTACATTACGAACGGCACCCTTGCGTCGGATGAGTGCCTTACGATATTTGCCACGATGTTTGACGCGGGGATTGCGCAACTCCTTTTTACGATGTGGTGTTAGACCCTTATTCTTGGCTATTTGATAGGTTATGCCACGTCGTGCATCATTTGCCTTCTCCTCTTCCTCATCGGAGGACTCTTCACTGTTTTCTGCATCTTCTTCCTTACCCACAGCACCCGCATTGTCGGAATCTGGTTCTGCATCATCACTTTCAGCTTCATTGTATTCATTAAGTATCTTAAGCTTGGCCTTGCGTTGTTCGGCATCCAGCACAGTAAATGTATCTCCATCCTCGATTCGTTCCAGCAGTGCCTCTAATTGTGGTTGTATAAAATTCGTATACCGTGGCATGAGTTGATCTCGCAGTTTCTTTAGCTGAACAAGCCGCTTTACTACTGGATGAAATTTAATGTTTATCCGTTTTGCTTTAAGCAACAAATAGAATGTAAGATTGGAGCAATGAGTAAGCAACACGTTTTGATAGAGTTGGGCAAACTGAAGTGCAGGCACCATAGGCACTCCATTATTGCGCACATACTCAAGAACTGGCGCCGTCAATTTTTGCACTTCATTTATATGATTTCTAAAGTCCTGTATAAGACCAAGCAATTCGGGAGAATCTTTCTGCAGCAATTGCATGCGTTCCCTTTCAGTAAGTCCAGTTAAATCAGTAGTCACCTTAATGCTTTCTGTGGTCTTATCCTTATTATCATCATCTTCAGTAGCCTTTTCTGCTAGGTCCATGTCGTCCAGCTGAAAGTCTGCTTCATTGAGTTGCTTAGCCAAACGGAGCTGTATCTTTTTGGCTTCCTCTTCCTCAGCTAGAGCCATATCCTCTTCTTCAGCATTGTAGCTGTTATAATCCGGATCCACAAAATCGGTATTATAGTAGCTTCTCTTGTTGGTGCCCCAGTTCATTGTATCTGGTAGGTCACCATCATCATCTTCGGCGCCTTCAATATCGCTGTCCCGCATAAGTTCAGCCACATCATCGTTGTCATCCTCACTATCGCTTTCGCTGAATGATAGAAGTTCCTGTTTTTGGTTCTTTTCCTTTTCTGCGCGTTTTTTACGCTGTTTACGTAAATCGTCCAAAATGTCGCGCTCTTCCTCATCGTACTCCTCCTCCGAGTCGGTAGGTTCATAATCATCTACTTCGCTATCCATCTTAAATTTAAATTAAGACTCCAGATATTATTGACTACTAAACTGCAACACGTGCCCCTGCGGTAAACAAATATCGCACACAGAGATGAGCCAAGTTAGTATGCTAGTGAAGTGGTTGTTAAGTTCGGATGTAATCGCTATCTATCGATATCAGAAATTATTTCTTTATTTAATAAAATAATTTTAATCCTTTGTAAAAAAAGACGAATATAATAAACATATCAGTCTTAAGAATTGATAATAATAAATGATTACTTTATGTGATAGATATTTTTATTTAATGAAAGTCACAAGCATTTGTTATATGTCTATATTAGTTCTCATGTGGCAACACTATCAACAGTGCTGGTAAAAGTGTGGCATATTTTGAAAATAAGATATTTTCAAGACACACTGGACTGCGACCCAAAAAAGTTTGATCATACTGTACCTCATAATTTTATTATGGAAGAGTCGAAACAAGAACAATCTCGCCGTCCAACGATAGAACTTTATCAACCACCTTTATCAAAGTATAACAGTTTTAAGAGCAGTGCTAAAACTTCTGTTCAAAAATTAAAGCCAGAGATTATATTATTGGAAACAAATAAAGAGAATAATGAGAAGAAGCTTTGTGAAATAACGGAAACACTTCCAATAGGAAAGCCAAAGATTAAACATGTGCCCGAAATTAGTAAATTGACAGATGATATTGAAAAGGTAATCAAGAAATAAAATGTGTACTTAATAATATTGTATGATTTATAGTTGAAATTGTATAAGACAGGATCCTTACTTAAAAAAGACGTTTTATAATCTAAAATATTTTGAATGTAATTCCAATTTGATTTAAGTTAATCAACGACGACAGCATGCTTATAGAAACTGAAGACAATGTTGACTATTTTAATAATTTATATCATAATCGAGACAGTGTGGAAAGTCAATTTTTAAACAAAGATTATGATGATGCCGGCGAAGCCGTAGCTGGACCATCCAAAAATCCTTTTAAAGAGCTTAAAGATTGGCAAACTAAAAATCCTATAGAAACGAATAATAACAAGCCTCTGGATGCTCACATATTTTTACGATGCATAGAATCATATGCTGCAGTGCCAGAATATGCCATGGTAACTATAGCCTATAACTAAGTACAAAAATGTATCGTATTAATTGTCTTCCCTAGTCAGATGCAGTTTTCTATCTTGATAAGCCAAGATGTGCTGTGCGCTTAAATACTGAATTACCTTTAATTTCTCTAAGTGACCGCAAGAAAGTTGGCAAAGTCTTTAAGCTTTTAGTAACAGAGGTGGGATACTGCATTATTCATTTATACTCGTGTGTTTTATCCATCAATTTGTCTTTTATACCTAGGTTTATAGCCCATTTCAGTTCTGGTTTCAAGTTATTGATAACACGTGCAGCAGAAATCCATTGGATGTACTTAATAAACAGATAAGGTAAGGAATTCAGTGGAATTCTAAATCTATCGCTCGAGAAATCTAAGATGTTTTGGAAAGCAGATTTTTGTTTTTTTAATTTTCAGCAATTTTTTTAGTGTTACGAGAAAATCGGAATGGCAGTTAGTTAGATACTTTATCAAGCCTGGTTACTTATGCGTTGTGATAGACGAGAAAATGTGGAGACGTGCACGTATTGTGAGTAAGTTAAGTGAAGAACGCGCTGCAATTTATTTACTTGATTATGGATGGTATACGGAGGTGCAAGTCGATGAATTGTATTACATGCATTACGATTTTGCGAAGACACCGGCTATTGCGTTGCGCGGCACGTTAACCGATGTCTATCCACTAGGCTTGCATTGGTCAGTTGAGGCCACAGAGAATTTTATGAATCTTGTGCACAACTGTGAGCTTCACGCTTTAATTAAAGAAATCGATGTAGAAGAACGGATATATTTTGTTAGTTTGGCCGCAAATACAACATTTGAGCCAACCATCAGTACAATTCTAATAAATACAAAAATGGCTGGACATAGCTTAAATTATAGTAAAGAGGAATGCGAAAAACACTGCGGTCGTCGTGTCCGTTATCTACGGGAGCGTCTACCCACGTGAGTAACTAGAACATCCCATACAGGTCGCCTTTTAAAAATTTTTGTTTTTTTAATTTGTAGTTTTGATATGCTGGAAACACGTGTGTTTCCCATGGAAAGACTTGACTTTGAGGATAAGTTCGATGAGATAATTTATAATCCGTTATTCTGCCGCAATTTTGAACTACCAAAACTGACAAACCCCTTTCTAAGTGGTCTATTGAAAGCACTTTACAATTGGTTGACCATGTTTAAACCCCAGGAGATTGCCTGGCGCAAACTATGCCAAGAAACTTATATTAAGCGACAACAGAAAGAGAAACAACAAATCTAGCCTTCTAAAGATACTTTAAAATTTTTTAATTTTTTTTTTTTTTTTACTGGTGTTATATATCATACATACATACATTTTTGACGCGAATAATTTATTTTTTTATTGCAATTTCTCAAATTTTATGAGATTAAAAATAAATATTACTAAATGTTTTTCTATTTTGTGATCATATTTACAGCCGTTGGTGCTAGAACTACAAATTTAGTTCGATCACCTACCAAGCAATTTTAAAGTTATTTTATAATAATATATTGAATATAAATAATATACATATGTATATATAATAATGTTATAAAACAAATGTTATACTTTACAAATTAGAATCCCATAAAACCATTAGGCTGAAAATTTTTTTATAAAGATAACACAAAATAGTTTGTATGTCATTGTTATTATATTTTCTCTATGTTTCAAGTATTAACAAATCAAATTGTGAAATTTTTATCACTAAAACAGTAATAGGAATCTCTATTATACCAATCACAGGGCCAGAAACATACCTTTATAGCTGATATGTGGAACTCCATGGAAATTAATGCTTCAATAGATTTGCTTGCTCCATTTAAAAGGTGATCATTTTTGATTTCCCATTTCCATAGGACAGATAAAAGATAACCCTTGAAAATCACTTGGATATAATATAAATGTAATATAGTATAATTCTTGAAAATTTTTTTTTGCTTGACCTTTCTATATTATATTTTTTTTTCGTGTTTTAAATTATCCTTGTTGAGCTGCGTAGAGAAACAGTTATATAGTCTCGGGTTTATTCTCGAGATTGACTCTACATTTAAATTTAATTTATTTATAAAAATTAAATGTTTTTTACCCATTGAGATTGACAGGTTCACATTTGGTACAGGGTATATTAGTCGCCTAACCCTAAATGCCTGATGGACAATCGACATACTCGGTCAATTCGCGAAGCTACTAAAACTTGCTAATGGCTTGGTCGGGAAGGGGGCAAATAGCGTGTGATTTACAGACGTCGATACGACTTAATCGTCACACGAGTCATTAACTAAATGCAGTGTTGCAACCTTGCCATCCTCGTCCAATTCCATGATCTGCATCAAATCCTCCTCCAATAACGAAGGTCCTCTAAAATTTTGACAATTATTCCTAGATTCCGGTGCTGAAGCATTACGTCCCAATTTATCGCTGCCAATGGCGATGCTTACATTGCCGAGATGTGCAGACGGAAGTTGATTCGATACAATCATTGGCTGATCTTCAATGAATTTAGACCAGGGCAACATTAGTGAGATGCGTTGCCATCGGTCAGGTGGGCATTCAGATTTGGAATCTTCGATCACAATACTTGGATGCGGAGCAGAAAATTTTATTTGATTGGCGGCTTTGGTGGTTTCCACGTTTGTATTATCGGCTACTCTCAGCGCATTTTGACTTGTTGTAGGCACATCGTCATTTACAATTGAAATGCGATTCGTATCAGTTTCCGTCGGTGGCAACATTGCAGTCACCATCTCATCTTGATCTGTATCAACATTGGCATCGTTGTTATTACTAGTAGAACTACGTGAGAATTGTAACGCGTCTAATGGCTGCTTTTGCGTCACTTGCATCTGTTGTCCACGCAGCTGTTCCTCCTCATCTGTCAGCGTGTCGCTTATTGACATACAGTTAATCACACGATGTGCAGCCAAAACCTGGCTCCGCATCATGTTATTTGTAGAGCGCGAGTTACCATACTCCAGACGATGCTGTAGCATAGTACGCTTCAATATCTCTGGATTCAATTGGTTTTGTGACTGCGCCAATTGTGGGAATTGTGCCACTTGATTGTTATTATCAAGTAAAGGTGATGGTCTTGCAAAACTTGTTTCTGTGGTATCAAGCCGCCGTTGTTTCCGTTGAACAATTCGTTCAATGTTACAGCGCGATTGAGCATTACCGTAACTGATACGTTTTGCAGCGCGTTGTCGACGTTCAAGCGCTTCGCGGCGCATTTCGTCGACAGCGTGCATTTTTGCAGTTAAACGGAGTTCGCTGCGTAGGTAGAATCCACCGCCAGAGTCGGCCAGTACTGCATTCCGACGTGAAATCTCCTGGCCCAGCTCCCGGGCACGTTCGAGTGCTTCTAGGCGATCTCGGCGATTCTGAGCCTGCGCTTCCTCCGGCGTAAAATGCAGCAACGGCTGATGCCGTCGATAAGCGTTTGATGTGCTTGGCGACTCATTAATATCTTCAATCTCGCGGAAAAGTCTTTTAAGTCGCACCTGCCGCATCTTCAACTCAATGGTACGATCATTGAACTCCTGTATGCGTTCATATTCCTCCCGTAAACGCTGCAGCTGCCCATTTCGCTTGCTGTTATTAAACATCCGCTGAAAATATGGCGTACGCTTTATCTGATATGACATCCTTGCCGCTAAAAATTACGCTGACGAATATCAACAACAAATTTTGATATCCAAAGTTTTTGCGACAATGGATGTGATTGGATGTTCCGCTTTTTATTGCACTACAAAATTTTGTACACTTCCTAAAAAAAATTAACGAAAATTGTTTGTCGAATGTTGCTGTAACGAAAATGATTTTTACTTTTGCTAAGTAATAAAAAGTATTAAACTGTCAAAAGCGCCTGCTGAGTTTGTACACTGAGAGATAATAAACGCATATTTGTTAATTTGTCAAATAATTTACTTAATTTTATTGAAGCCATATAATAATATTTTACATTTCATAGTTACAATTACAATTACAAACTACAACCCTGAATTATTATCTTTGTTAACTACATAAATTAATTTAAAATCGTCACAAGACACGTAAAATGAAGACATATATATAGTTTAGTAAATAAAATGACGCCTGCGTCATTGGCTTTGAAATCATCATTTAGCCATTTTAGCCATCATGTGAGTAAGTTTGTGCTCATCTGCACCAATGATGCTGCCCATGCGTCGATTGCCCTTGAGAAAGACGAATGTTGGCATGCTGCGCACTTTGTACCTTTCGACCAGTTCGTCAAATTTGTCTACATTAACCTTAAGGACGACTGCTTTGCCAGAGTATTGGCGTGCCAACGACTTGACTGTTTTATCAATATCCTTGCAAGGTCCGCACCAGGTGGCGTAAAAGTCCAAAACGACCAGTTGATTTTCGGCCGCCTCAATGCGTTTGTAGAAATCGTTCATTGTGCGTACAGCGCTCATGATGGAAATAATATTAATGTAGTTTAGACTTTAAACGTTTTTAACACAAACTTAAAACTGGCTTTGAACACTATTAATTTTAATTTTAGTTGTTATTGAATAACGGTTGATGACTGAAACGTTGTGAGGGCGAGACAGCTTCTATTTATAGCAGCTGTGCTTTATGTGAAAATCTATATTTTACCGCGTATTGTTTTCTCACCATAAAATGGCGCTTATTCTACTTTTCATAAACAGTTTCTAAACTGCACTTTCAATATATATATATATATATATATATATATATGTATATGTATATAAATATTTATATGTATATAAAACGGTGCTTTTCTAGCATTTAAGCGTTGCCACTTGTGGGCTTAATTTGAATTCTTATCGATATGTAATAGACGCATAAAGATCGAATTTATTTTAAAAAATCTTTTTTTAAATATCTTGATTTATTCCTTTTTTTAAATTTGTTCCTAGTTAACAAAGTTGTATAAATCAAACGTAATTCTTATTTCTAGTTGTCTAGTCGAACTGAAAAAATTGTTACAAATTTACGTGAACAGTTGCTGCATGCATTATATGAAATTCAAGTAATTTTAAATATAGATTAAAAAATTAGCAGCAATGGTTCATGTGGTGCAAAGCAAGGAAGATTTTGAGCAGCAGCTCTCCAATGCCGGTGACAAGCTTATTGTTATTGACTTTTGTGCCAACTGGTGTGGCCCATGCAAGATCATTGCGCCAAAATTAGAAGAGCTGGCTGCACATTATGCTGAACGTGCTGTAGTTTTGAAAGTCAACGTTGATGACAACGAAGAAATAACCATCGAGTATAACATAACCAGCATGCCGACATTTGTGTTTATCAAAAACGGTGAAGTGCTAGAAGTCTTTGTTGGTGGCAATTCTGATAAATTATGTAAATCAATGGAAAAGTATGTGGGCGATGCTGATGAGCCAGCAGAAGAGCCACCACAACGAAACCCAAACACGGCTACTAGTGTCACCAGTGCCATTTGTGAAATTGACGAAGGGCAAGAGACTGCTATAGAGAGTCCAGATTGTGTTCAGGAGTCTATTAGCAAGGAAGGCGTGCTAGAGAACAAATAGATCGAATTTAAAATTGACACACACAAAACATCAGAACATCACCAATGCCACTACACTATAAAACAGGAATAAGAGCCAATCTTAATTAATAGACTAACAATATTTACACAAAAAGAAGCAAACAAAAGTTAAATTATTGTAAATTACCATTAAACTTGACTTGACTTGTTGCCAACTAAGAGCTAATTACGCGTTTTTATTATCGGGTATTATATTTATTCTAATTATTTTTAAATAGGGTTCTTCATAAAAAAAACTATTAGTATTCAAATTAAAATCTTTGAACCCCAGAGGAATCTTATTTCCTACATTTCATTACATATACGAGAATACATATAAATATATGTAAATATATAAAAGGTCCGCAATTCTTACTTTTTGGCAAAAGTAATTTTCATAGCATGTGTCGGAGTTATCTTGAATCCCTGGAGTGCTTCTTTGGCAGCATTGCTCTGGAGCTCGGTGGTAAACTCGACAAAAGCGATATCGTGACGATTGGGTACCAGGCGAACTTCCTTGAAGCCGGGGAACTGATTGAATAACATAGACAGCATCATCTCGTTTGTTTCTTCCGGTAAATTGGTAAGAAACAGAATTTGATTTGGTGGCTGCTCCGTCTGTGTATTTGGATTGGAATTCTCGGTACTCGTCGGTTTCTTCTTCTTGTCCCTATAACAATAATAAACACACATTATAAACAGATTCGTAACATCATATATGTTAAACACTAACTTCTTTTCTTCGGCGCCCGGCGCTGGTTTTGGAGGCTTTACTTTTTTTGGGCGCTCCTTATAAGTGCCCTTCAATTTTGCCACAATATCAGAATCAGTTTTTGAGTAGGCAATACGCATAGGCTTGTCATAGAACGGAAAGCCCTGCATTGTTCGCAGTGCATTGGAAGCGCTTCCAATTTCCTTAAATATAACAAATGCCTGTCCTCGCCGTTTTAATGTTTTCATCGCTACAATATCAAGGATTTGACCAAATTGTGAGAAAATCGCATAGAGTGATTTTTTCAGTTCTTCCTTTTTAATCTTCTCGTTTAAATTGTTAATGTAAATGGTTTGATTTGGACGTACATCCATTTCGATATTTTGTTATTAAATAAATTATTTTCTAAAACGATTAAAACTGCGAAAAAACTAATGCTCGTTTGGCCGAAACAGGTTAGAGATGAGACCTCAAGCAATACTTTGAATGTCGCCATGTTTTCGATGCAAGGCAATCGATATTTATCGATTTAATATATAAAGTCGAAACTTTAACTTATTATTAAATATTTTGTGCAGCTTAATTAATTCATATCATTTGAAAATAAATATATTCATTATTTCAATTTCAGCGAAGTTAATAATAATATTTTTTAATTTTATTTCATCACGGTATTTGTTCAGAATCAAACTTTCATCTCTAGCTGTCACAGGGACGCTATTATAGATTAATGTCTATCGGTTTTGCCGGCTGCATTGCTTTGCGCTCATGCGGCATAACTTAATTCAATTTGCTGCCTTCTTTTGTAGTTATTTCAAATTTTTATTTTATGCAAACTTTTACATGTTGCCCTTGGGAGATGACAAAAAAGATCGCTATGCAAAGCTTTCTTTTCTCGGTGAAGGTCAAGTTAGTATTGAATGAGTTATTTATATTTATATATTAACATATGAAACTATATGTCTGCTACTTAGTTTGCCATTGTTTACAAGGCGCGAGATACAGTGACCAGCCTAATTGTTGCTGTCAAGAAGATCAAAAAAGGTAGCCGCGATGAGGCTCGAGACGGAATCAATCGCACTGCACTCCGTGAAATAAAATTATTACAGGAGTTACAGCACGAGAATATTATTGGACTTGTCGATGTGTTTGGTCAGCTGTCGAATATTTCATTAGTGTTTGATTTTATGGATACTGATCTGGAAGTGATCATTAAGGATAATAAAATAATACTCACTCAAGCAAACATAAAGGCGTATGCCATAATGACACTACGTGGTCTTGAATACCTACACGTTAACTGGATATTGCATCGTGATCTGAAGCCGAACAATTTACTGGTAAACAGTGACGGGATTCTTAAGATTGGTGATTTCGGCTTGGCAAAGAGTTTTGGGTCACCAAATCGAATTTACACACATCATGTGGTGACGCGCTGGTATCGCTCGCCTGAATTGCTGTTTGGGGCTCGTCAGTACGGCACCGGTGTAGATATGTGGGCTGTTGGTTGCATTTTGGCCGAGCTTATGTTACGTGTACCCTTTTTACCTGGTGATTCTGATCTAGATCAGTTGACCCGCATATTTAGTGTTTTGGGTACACCCACAGACGTTGAATGGCCACACATTGCCAAACTAAATGATTACCTGCAGTTTCGCCATTTTATTGGCACACCACTTCAAAACATATTCACGGCTGCTGGCAATGATATGTTAACCCTGATGCGACGTCTGTTTGCCATGAATCCACTGAAACGCTGTTCCTGTCGGGAAGCTCTTAGCATGCCCTATTTTCATAACAAACCTGCTCCCACTGTTGGACCTAAATTGCCAATGCCCTCTGCCATACTTGCAGCTAAGGAGGGTGTCAATCCTACAGCGGATGAAAAGGTTGCTGTTAAACGCAAACTGGTGGAGACCACGGTCCGTGGCAATATATTGCCACAGAAAAAGAAGCTAATGTTCTAAATCGCTGCCAATAAACACAGTTATCTTTCAGGGTTTTTACTTATTTAGTTTCTAATATACGTGACCGATCTTAATAATAAAAACTATATAATAATGACTTAACAATATGTTCCTATAAAATGCTGATACATTGTTTAAATATTTTTAATTCAGAACATTTTATGATTCTGTTCAAATGTATATCTATCCTGGTAATAAGTTAAAGCAACTAAAAGGTAACCTATGGTCTACTTTCGTATAAAATAGGATTTTGGATTTTTGATTACAATGGCATGTGCTTTTTGTGTATAAGGCATGTAGTTCTGATCAGTTACATAAACAACTTACTGTAATTACTTCAAAATGGAAGCTGCTATAAGTTAAGCAATGGCAAGTTTAAAGCAATCATTTTAGCTAAACTTAAACTGCGAACCAAACCAAAAATAAGATGTACCTATTAAAGGGTATGTGTAATGTTGAAAATGAGAAACAGTTGCATTATAGGATGAAGATATATCGAGGATGGCTTTGGATTTGTTGTGGTAGGTCATTGATAAATGTCAAAATCAGTTTAATCAAAATTCGTAAGTAACACTTCGGCTACTGTTTTTGGTTACGGTGTTGTTTTTGGTTATTATTAGAATTGTCGAAGCAGCAAGATGCCGCTGGGCAGGAAGCTGGCTATTGGATCTGATGAAGCTCGACGTCAACGTGCTGAGCTGCGTACCAGTTATGGTAATAAGCTATCCAATTTGAATCTAGGAAGACTTCGTAATCGACAAAATTTAACGCAAACTATCGCATCCACACTGACAAACACATCTGCATCCAGTTCAATGGCGCCGGCTATGATGTCGTTGCGCCGAATTGCATCCAGTTTTGCGCATGTTAGCGATGTGAATTGTGGATCTTGTGCAGCGTTACCTCCCGAAGATTCTGAAGAGGATGCGCGTGAAGAGCGCGCCGAGGTTCTAATACGAAGTGAGCCATTTAAGCCAGCAGTAGATGCTGCTTCAGCAGTTACAAGACCAAGAGAACGGACAGAACCAGCTGTTGCACAATCTCAAATTGATGACACATTTAGTTTAGACAGATCTAATAGCGATTATCATTGCACCGACAGCCTACAGTCCCGTGCCACCGAGCGTTGGGGTCAGATTGCTTGTACGGTATCTGCGCTATTCCGTGTCCGGCGCATCTCTCAGGCTAATCCTCTATCAGAACTGCGCCGTTTGCGTGAGCAACGGGATTTGCTAGAAGCGTTTACACGCCCGTTTCTATATGAGGATGGAGCACAGCCGCAATAAGCTGAAAATGCCTAGGCGATATGACCATTCGATGCTGTAACCCCAAAATCTAACACACAACAGTATCTGATGCATTTCAAATACCAACTTATTCCCGCAATACTAATGCAAATAAAAACAAATTCATCCACATTCACATTTCATATTCATATTCAAAAGCAGCAATTCATTTACAATACTCAAATTAATAGATCATATGCTTCGGTCGTCCTCCTTTGAAGCTTTTCTCTTTCTCCTGGCAATATGCAGCACAGCTTAATAGGATTCGCTCATCTTCCTCCCTTTCTCATACGCTCTCTTTATCCTTAATAGCAACGGCATCTGTCCCTTGGACATTCTGACTTATAGTTTAGACACTGATCCATGCAGTAAGTATCCGCACCTTCACGGCCTTCTAGTTCACCAATTGCCACACAATCTTGACTATAAAATAAAGAAATAAAAGGTACAAATGATTAATTAATGCATGAAGTTAGGCTTAGGATTAGCTAAGCTTGTACTTACGGACAATGACATGCCTGCTCAGGGCAATTGGGGGGATACCGTAGACAGTTAATCTCACACCAGTTATCAATGCCAGGCAACAGGCGGAAGGCTGGCGCTCCAATGCATTTTTGATCGCTAAGAGGAGTTCGTAAAAATAACACTTAAGTGAACGATATTGAATATGAATGAATAAAGCCTAGACAAAAGTATATATCCATAGCCTCTAATATATTATTAAATTATTAACCTCATTTACAAGAGCATCGTATAAAAATAAGTTATTATTAGTCGCCATAAGGCTTTAAAGTTTAAGATTTTTAAGAATTAAAGAGAATTTAAGCATAAATCTACTACAAAGTATATATATTTTTGGCAACAGTTACCAAATCGATTTAGCTCTGTTTGTTCTGTATTATTATATCTTTGTCTTTTGGTCCGTCATGATTTTCTCTGTATGATTTCCGATTATGAAATTTTTAAAATTTTTACGAAAATTTTCTAATCATAGTAGGTATAAGTAACTTAGTTTTATAATATTGTGGAGTAGAGTCATTTTTGGTTTGAGACAAGCACAATATTGGTAGAACTTAAAACAAAAAAAAAAAAAAAAAAAAATAGAAAATTAAATCCACTGTATTTTCTCTATATATTTTTATACACAACTATTTATTTATTTCGATTCCAGAATGTCATTAAAGAAATCCATTGAAGACTATAAACGCAGTGTAACATGTCGCCGAGATATGGCCAAAATGCGTATATCATATGGTAATGCGCTCTCCGATATAAATTTAGGACGTTCTCTTAGAAATGTTCCGTCCGCATTGGTCAAAGCATCGGACCGTATGCTCCATACGAGCAACAGGCAGAACGTTATCCAACGTCAGGCAGTTCTCAAATCGCAAAAAGATATGGCAGTAAACGCGATCGGTGTCACTTCAAGGATCAAGCGACATACGTGGCAACAACCCAAGGATAATATAAGAAAAGTCGGAAAGAATAATAGATTTGAAACCTATGGCGATAATCGAAGATCGCAACATCCAATGAAAACCATTAAAAAAACTGTTACTTTTATTGATAATTTGGGAAAATAGAATAAACTTTGTTTAAAGCTTGTTAATTTATATTTATTTTGTTATTATTTCTGGTATCTCAAAGACTAACCCCTAAGAACGCG
This sequence comes from Zygothrica quintamaculata, assembly GCA_037044455.1. NCBI lineage: Eukaryota > Metazoa > Arthropoda > Insecta > Diptera > Drosophilidae > Zygothrica > Zygothrica quintamaculata. The sequence continues at coordinate 20,595 of JBAMBS010000822.1, read as the reverse complement.
AACCTTACAAAGACTACAATTTTACGCATATATTTCCGGCGTAGAACTAATTTATGGTGCGTTCGTTTAATTTTTGGGAAAAAAATTTATTTATAAGGAAAGCAGATAATTCCATTCGGAGATTTCTGCAGAGATCAGAGTCAGGCGGTGCTATACGTGGACTATACAGTTCATACATCAAAAATTTATATGCATATATAGTATATATATATATATATATATATATATATATATATATATGTATTTAGAACCATTTGAGTACTAACAGACGTATACTTCAATGAATAAGTTAACGTCTATGTTAGCATACGATATACGATATATATTTCTATGTGAAGTTTGTTAAAGATATTTATTTTGAATTATAGTCTGTTGATTCCTTGTAGACCCTTTTATATAGAAATAAATAATTTTTAGGTTAATAAGCGTTAAATAAGTAAAATAATTTAACGATAGTCTAGTAAAAGAATATTGTATTCGATTTTATATTCGGTTTAGTAGATGACTTAGTCGTTTTGAATGACTTTAGTGTTTGCTGTCAGATTGAATTGAATTTTTTATCGACATGGACGGGTTATAAAATATATTTTTCATCATAAACTCACACGTTTTTATTTCTGGCAGAGTCGATATACGAAGCGTTAACCCACACACGCATACACAGAACACAGATCAGCCTTTTTTTTAAGGACATCGGCGCTTAGTCGAAGCAAAATTTTAAAAATAATCTAGAGGCATTGCACATAAGCTGAAATTATTAAAAGAAATAGCACTAGCAAAAATCGTCAAACAGGACGAATTCCTATGTCTTTTTAGAGGTGCGGCATGAAGATGAATAAATCGCGTTTATCTCAGTTAAGGCGTGACTGTGAAGACGATGGGTTACAGCATGCGCTCCAATTACCGACCGCCGGTCAGATGAATACTCAACGTAAAACTGCTTTTACCAGAAATGAGCTGGCCCAGCGTGGAACATCGGGTAAGTTAATAATATCATCACACATTTTGTCTAAGTTTATTGTAGCTCTTAAACAAATTTCTTAGCAACGCCAGCAAATCGCGGCAAGCGGGGAAATATATGCAATATGGGTAATCGTGTATCTGCTGCACCACCACCTGCAGCTGATATAACTGCAAATAGACGTAGTACCGTTATTCGTAACAACTTCTTGCCACGTGTAGCTAAGTTAAGCAACAACAATCAAAAAAATACCAGCAACTTAAATACTAGGTACAATAACAACAATAACAGCAATAACAATAACAATAACATAAATAAGACACGTGATAAGTCGCCGGTAAGGAAGAAGCTTAGACCTGGCAGCTATACGGAGAACGCCTGTAGAAAATCTGACATATTAGAGATACAGAAGACAACTGAGGTGGCCAGCGTTGGTGTTGGTAATAGTTACGGTATAAGCACCAGCAGCAGCATAGCCAACAGTTGCAACGAACTACATAAAGTAAAAATGATGAATGCTTTCAATGGATCGGATAAGGGGACCAACAGTTTCGTCTATCTGTGCAAGCCGATAAATAAAGGGAGGGAACTGCTGTCAATGCCAGAGTTACCCGAGAGTGACGAAAATATGATTGGCGAGCAATCGATTGTAGATTCGGCAGACAATGAGGAGAGCTTTGATGATGTAGCGGGCAGTGAATCATCAAGTTGTGTTAGCCTTGTTATGCCAAAGGAACTGGAGCTAAGCAGTCCTCGATCGATTGTCTGTAAAAGTGATTTGGAAACTCAGTTGCAAGATTTACGTGAACGGGAGAAGCATTTACAATTGCTGACAGCCAGAGCAGTAATGGAACGAGTACCATCGCTTCGTAGCCAAAAGCAGGTACCAAATCATTTTGTAGAAAAGAAAGAAGCTCAGCTGCATTTAGCCCAACGCAATTTAGATATGGATTTTGTCTGTCAAAATATACCAACTCTGCAGCGTGAGATTAAGTTGCTACAGCAGTTGGGGGAGAAGCTGGAAGCTACTCTGCGTGCGAATATCAATCCGCCAACTAACAGTATTGAACAATGTGACAGTGTCATGCAATTGTCAGAGCACGGTACTGACTATTATACACCAAGGGCCAGCCTTACCATTTTTGGTTATGATGCATTGCCCATTATCCATTTTGGGTGTCGGCGTGTGGAATATATTTCACCAATATGGCAGAAGCCGCGTCTTATCTCCAACATTCAATGCTTTGGGTGTATACGAGAGTTTCGTATTGAGACAAAAACATTAACTGAACTCAAGACGGCGGATGAAATGCAGTGCTTCTATCTACCCCTGGCCGAGGGTGGTGGCCTTCATCGCACATCATTCCGTAAGCTGCGCGACAATCCTCAAGTATTGCTGCAATTGCTGCGTCCGGTAACGCCAGCTCAACCATTTAATCTACTTGACCAGGATCCCATGTTCTTTAATAGCATGTTAAATTTTGGTGAACAACAACAACTTGCTCACAACATTAACTCAGGCCAAAGCAGCAGTAATCAATCAGAGGAGTTGGAAGCACGTAAATCTGGCGGTGGTGTAAATCAGTTTTCCTATACTCCTTTACCACTTGTCGCAAAGCCTGTAAATTTACCCGTTTCCCTACCGTATTCAAGAATTTCGGTTGGAGCACAAAATAATAACATGAAGTGGTTAAGTTCCGATGAACAACAGAATCTAATATCTAAACACAATACAATTCTTCAAAGTAAAATGCAGCTTACACCAAATACAGAAAATGCGTTGATACCGGTTAATAAATCATCCTCAAACTGTATAATGGCCAAGGGGCCCTGTATCAAAAACCGCAACTCACTGCGTTGGAAATGCCTAAAGGTGAAACCTATGTCAAAAAACGAAGGACAACGTAACCATACACGCCAAGTGTCACCACTTAGACCACTCAGTACCGAACTCGATCCGCAGATGCAAACAAATCTATTGAAAAGGGTGCTAGTTGGTATCGTTCAAGTTGCTCTCTTTTTGGTGCTAATTATGGCGTTTACCTATCCGGATGTACACTGTTAAGCTATCCCATAATTCCAGCTTTTAGTTGCCTGCAACTAGATATAATTGTTCCTAAATTAGATGCAATCAATGGTACACTTGGTGCACGGGAAAGAGGGGCAATGTGGGTGTGGGTTGAAGAGAAAAAACTATTTTAATGCCCCTCTTCATTTTCTTAATTTTCATTTTTTTCCTTAATTTTTATTCTATATTTTCCATATGCTCAAATCCAGGGTCTAAAATAACTGCCAACATGTCGAACTTAAATAAAATTTCATGTCTAAATGAAACATTGGCCCTACCATTGGCAACCAACACCGGCTTTTTATTTTCTTAATTCTATTGTTTTATGAATATACAAAAAAAAAATGGTATTTTCATATATAGTTTCTTGAAATTTATTTAAAGTATTTGTTTTATATATATATATATATACAGCTAACGTATGTGTATGTGTGTGTATGTGTATGTGTATGTTTGCAACCAAAACCATTTGCTTAAATCTAAAGTTTAAAGCCAACCTTTACCCGATTGGTTAAGATATCTTGTTCGGTGAGTCTGCTGTGCGTTGCTATATTTACAGAAAGCTTGTGTATCGGGTAAGCGGTTAAGCGGTTAAGCATTTAAGTACTTGGACGTTTGCGTTTGCGGGTTTGCCGCGTGGCATTGCTAAATAAAGAAGCGAAGCAAAAATATTTAAAATACGTTTTTCAGTTTACAAATAATTTGATAGAGCGAGTAAGCTATAGCATAGGTATCTTGTAGAATTCAAAGAGAAACAGAAGAAGAAAGTAGAGAAAGAAATATAGTCGAAAAAATATAGAAAGAGAAGCGTAGCGATAAGAAGTTGATAGATAATATAAGAAAACGAATATATACATTAAAAAATATAAAGATTTAGCTTAAGTTTATATGAATATCCTTTGTACTTAACTCCAATTTAATTGGTTAGATATTCGATGGCATATTGTTGTTGTATAGTCGAAACGGGTTTTAACCGGTATGTTCATATAATACACAGTATAGGAATTTTAGCCCAAAAACTTACCGTACAATCAGTGGGAATACATTGTTGTCTTCAGGTGCCCGATAATCGCGATAATAGAGCAAATATGGCGATTTATTATTGACAAAAATGGGAGGAACACCGCCTCCCGTATTCGATATAATGGCAATATCCGCACAGTTACGGAATGTCTCTGAAAATATTAAATATGTTAGGGTGGAATTAGCTGCTGAATGCAATCCCCTTCATTTACCAGCCTTGCCACAGCCGACTGCTTCGGTGCCATTGGCACAGGTGCCCCACATATTGGCCGTATAGTAGGTCCATTGTAGGACGCATTGTGTACAGGTCACATATGCCGGTAGCCGGACGCGATAGCGAAAGATGTCCTTTTTCTTTGTGTCCCGCGGTATAAGGAAACGATGCTCACGACTGCCCGAAATGAATAGCGGATAGCGGTCAAAGCATTCTTGTGTGGCCTCCTGACGTGGATTATTGTTTGGGCATAGGTACATTTCGAAGCGACCATAGTGATTAGCGGTTAGTTCCACCTCCACATCAATCGCCTGTCCAGCTGTATAATAACGTGAAATTATACCCTTCGCATACTCTCCGCCAGCTTCATGTGGTCGCGGTGACTTCACATGATACGCATCTCCACAGATACCACAACGTCCACTATTCTGCTCCCACTGTACCGCATAACCACCGCAGAAGAGCTCGTTGTCATTATAGTTGACCGGATTGGGATAACCGAAACGCCACATTGCATTACGGGCTGGAGGATCCATAAGCCTGCCATGCCCCAGCACTGTCGGCAACACTGTTGCCTGTCAAATGATGGGATTAATTGAACTTATCCCTGACCCCAACTCCGGTCAATCCATCTATTCTACTTACCAATGCAACTAGAATTGTGTACATCTCACTGGATCCTGTCACTGGTAGACGCATCTGTAAAGAGCACGAGACATAAACGGGCATAAATTTAAATACATTTGTTAACTAAACGGGTTTCAATTCAAATACATTGGGTCTTTTTACTAATTAACTTAATCACTCTATAAAGCTTTTTATATTTCGTAATTTTTTTTAATAATTAAGCAGTTTAATTTTCTGACTTGATAAAATTTCCTATTAGATTCTTATAACTAATTCTAGGCAGAATTGTTATATTTTAATTTTGATAAGACTAAACCATCCTATATATTTGAATTATATATTTAATAAATTAATATTTACATATTTTTATTATCTTTTTTAGGATACTTTAAAAATGCTTTTATACCACTGTTCATAGTATCTCAATATCAACTTGCAAGGACGTCCACCTGATCTGCTTTTGATTTTTTACGGCTGGTGAACCTTTATTTTTTATTGGTTTATCTTTTATGTTTAACATGTTTGTGTGCTTGTCAAGACGTAAAAAACTGTCAATGGCTGCGATCTGTTTATATTTTTTATTTTTATTTTAATTTTAATTTTGTTTTGTTTTTCGTTTTTCATTTTGCGAACATTTTTATGGTTTCATCTAGTTTGTGCACAGTCTGAAAATGCACGAATTGTCTGGAATCGGGACTGTGTATAAAACGGGTTTTTTTCTCTCTCTGAATATTGTCTTTATTATTTAGTGGTAGGGATAGCCAGAGGGTAATGGGTATACAATATGTAGCAACACTTGGCTCCGACACTCTGTGTGTCGACTCCTGGACCAGCCCCCATTGTAAAGTGTTGGGCGTGACGCGATGCCAGGCTAAAAATATATACTTTGATAATAAATACATACATACATCGTATATGTATATATATATATATATATTTATATATAGTGATATGTGCACGAGTCTCATTATAAGCTCAAGTGTTTTTTATTTATATTGTTTAATAACAATCCAGATATGATGCTATCTCCTATATACATATATTTATATGTATATATTTATGTACTTACATAATTTGTAAGAAAATTGATTGGATATTAAATTAAATATGTATACATAATATACATATACAACGTAATAACATTAAGATATAAGGCGAAACACAGGTATTCCATCTTAATGGGCATTGACTCTTCAATCAACAACAACAACTACAACAACAACAGAAAATAATAACAAAAAACCAGCTAACATATTCATAAAATCATCAAAAACGTTTTCATAATGAGAAGCAATAAAATCTTTGCCTTCATTTGCATAAATTCCCAAGAAATATTGAGTTCAGAGCTGTCAAGTGATTGAAGGCAAAGGATTTCTCATATGTTCAGCATAAAATAAAAAAAGGAATTGTTTTAAAAATAGACATAGATAATTTTTGTATAATTTTTTTATATTTTTTCTAGCGTCAAAGATAAAATTTGATATTTATTATAATAATTATGCAATATAACTCATATGTTACAATAAATTATATTGACATTTGAATGGTTGAAGCATTTACTATAAAGGAGCTTGTCTTAGATAATAACTACATCAACAGCCTGGCTGATTGTCGATTGTCGTAGGACGTCAAGAAATGGTGCCTAAATTACCTTGTTTAACCACTTAGTCAACTTGTTTGCCGGAATATTGATTTGGACATAAAAAGATGTCAGGAATCTAAATTTGAAAACAAAAGTTTGTAGTTGCGTGTCCAGTTTAGGACTCTTGGATGTGTTTGTCACATAACTTGCATAAACTTATTTAACGGGTTGGTTATAAAAAATGTATAAATTTCTACATAAAAAACATTATTGAGGAACATTGAGAATAAAGCAACAATTAAGAATATATTTGTATTAAACGTTGGCATAAGCAACTGCCATTGGAAAAGTTTCCGGCTTATCGTACTTTGAAGTATCAGAGAAAAACCAGTGATGCATACCTGAGCCTATGAGCTAGTTAAAGGCAAATCAATCAAAGGTTTTAGAGCCAACAGTCAACAGCCAAGAAGGCCTGTTAAGTTTGTAGCTTTGGTTAACAGCTGCTGCTTTTATGCACAGTTTTGCGCTTGCATTAACTTTTGGCATGTAATTAGGCATGAATACTTGAATTTTAATTGGTGGCAATGGGCGGAGCAGAGAAATCAATAAGCTGCCAGCCTCAGGTCCTCTAGTTATCGTGCTTTAGCTTCTGCATTTGTGTGTAAGTGTGTATATGTGTGTGTGTGTGTGTGTGCGTGTATGTGTTTGAGTGTAAAATGAGCGTGTTGCATGCATTACAGAAGCCACACAAAGGGCAACAAGCAAACTGAGTCGCAGGGACCAACTACCAGGGCAACAAGCAATCAGCTAGCAGTCGGCAAGCAAATTAAAAGTTCAGCGAAGTAAGCGATTAAGTGCTCAAAATTTACCACAGTACTAAATATAGGAAAAAAAGGAAGCATAATATAAAATAAACAACAGAAAAAATATTAATTGAAGTCAAAACCGAATTTTGTATGCTCTTGACCTAAAAAGATATATTAAAATATTTCATTCTAGGCCAATGTTATAATGGTAATTTTGTATAATAGTTTTGGTACAATCAGTTGCTTCTAGGTAGCAACGTTTTCACTATCCATAATGTACCCAACTGTTGGACCAATAAGAATATTTTAGTTTAATGTACCGTCTGTCATTAAGAGTAATAAAAATGTGCATTACACTATTAAAATATTCTTTTATATAGAATTGATAACTATATATAGTATATTTACTAGTCTACATTTAAAAGGTGTACCAAAAATTTAGAGAAAGTGCCCAGATATTTGTATATGTATATGTGCAATATTCAATGAATAGTATATAAAATCTTTTATAACTAAAATTGCACGAAATAAATCTGTATACTTATTTGACAGTTGGTGTTGAAAGTATTCGCTAGGGCGTTCAGTTATTTATTGCTTGACCTAAAATAAAGTTTTATATAACATAAAAATTAGCCATAAAAGGGTATTCAAGCTTCGTGGAAACAATTAAAGACCCTTTTGGCTAAAACAGCGACAACGTTTAAAATAATTGTTCAAGAAATTAAAATGCACGAAATATTTATTTTTTATATATTTTTTTTTATCCATTTTTTATTTTTTTTTTTGGACGAGTGCCGGAAGAATTGAAAATCATTGCAGAAATTAAGTTGTAAATTAAGCAAATTGGCAAAGAAGCTATCCAAGCGCAATGAACGCTGTTGTTGAGTTGTTGTATTTCTTACAGTTGCCTTATTTTTTGGTGTTGTGCAATTGACATGTCCCGATTTACATGTTGGGCAAAATATATATATTACATATATATATATATATATATATATATATACATGCTTGCTTGCGCAATCGAAGGTAGACACGCAATGTTGCAGCTGCTGCGTACAGTATCTTATGTGTAGACCACCCACCGTCTCGCGGAAGGCGGGGCGATTGTATTGATATATATGATAGGTATATAAACAAAGGGTTTACAGTGTATTGCATTAAAATTTGGCGCAAAATTGAAGTAAAATTTAAAACTGAATAGTGAAAGCAATAAGATAAAAACTTTTATGGCTATTTACTGGTATTACTTTAAAATATATATTACACATAGATTATAGTTATTTAATATTAAGATTATAGTTAGGTTATAGTGAGGTTAAATTTAGGTTATAATAAAAGTATAGTTAGATTATAGTTATTTTATAGTTATGTAATAGTTAGGTAAAAGCTTGTTTTGATTTAGGTTAAAGTCAAGGTAAGATTATAGTAAGGTTATGGTTAGGCTATGGCTGGGATAGGTTAGTTTAGTATGTTTAAGGTTAGGTTATACTTAAGCAACAGTCAAATCAAAGTTAAGTTGTAGTAAAGTTAAAGTTAAGTTTTAGTTAAGTTGGAGTTAAATTATAGTTTAGTTAAGGTTTAGTTATGCCTAAGTTACTTAAAAGTATTAAAACTGACCATTTTGGACAAGTATATGTTTGATGTTTGCCGAATAAATGCTCAATTATACAAAGATATATTTGAAAAAATTTATATTCTTTACTTTAACATAATTATTAGATGAAACTATGTTACCACATTCGTTTCTTGCATGCTGTAATAACCTGCAGCGGTGCAAGTTCGATGCTTGTTGCAAAACCGAATGGAATACTATAAATGATTACATACATTCATCTTGAATAGGAGGTGGATTATGTATAGTATAAATATTTACACGTATATATAAATAAATAATGAAAATTTTGTGGCAAGAATAGGGGATCTATCAGATCGTTTGTCAGTTTTTACTAATTTAGTTTTTGCTTTTAAATATTCTGGCGCCAATAAAATCAAATCTGCTTAGAAAAAATCACATAGATATGCAGACGGAAGAATAAAAGGCATAATAAATAAATATTCAATCAATAGAACTAAAATATATAAATCTAAAAATAAATATAATTCTGATGATACGCATAATAATAATCAATAAATTTTGAGCAAGTCACGATTATGTTAAGCATATGACAAATTGTGTTCAATTTTCGTGAAAAATATTTCGAGGTCGCTTTCAAGTGTTCCCGAACAGAAACTGATTTACAAATTCGAATCTGATTATAGTGTAAGGTTAATTTTTTTTTTTATTTTGTCATTTGGCTCTTTTAGTTTTGTCTTCTTTTGCCGCATTATTTATCAATTTCTTTTTGGCACGGACGAATTAATTACGCGGCAAATTAAGCGGTTCACTAATTGGGCTTGGAATTGGGTTCGGTTTGGGGATTGGTTCTGGACTGAATCAAAATAAAATAAAAAAAAATAAATAATGAGAGAAAGACGCCCGCGCGCAGCTATAAAATATGGCACAAATAAATAAATAAATAAACAAAACTAAAAAATATACAAATATATCTATATTTTTCTTATTCTTACAAAATATGCCAAATAGATTTGAATTTTGTGTTCATATTGTATTTTTCGCTATAATCAAAGTAAAAACATTGATAGCTACAAATCCTTCTAATTTAATAATATTTTATATTAAAATTTATGGTATAATGAACTTTTCACTAATAAAATATTAACTTAATCTAGACTTAATTATAAATTAATAAGAAAAAAAATAATTAAAAAAATATAATAAAATAATTTAAGTTATAATAATAATATAAAATAAATGAATAAGTAAAATATATGCTTTATCTAATTTTATTTATAAATGGATGCTTTTAAAAGTTAGTGAAATATTAAATAAATCTAATCTAAATTAATAAGTACTAAGATAAAACAAAATAATAATAATAACAAAAAATAAAATAAATTAAAATAATAATAATAATAATAAATATAATAATAATAAATTATAATAAGTAGGAATAAATAATAATAATATTATTAATAATAATAATAATTATAATAATAATTATAATAATAATGAAATATTATAAATTTATTCGTAAAATATTAACTTAACATAATCTTAATTATAAATTCAATAGTAAAAAAAAAATTAAAATAAAATAAAATAATAATAATAATAAATAATAATACTACTAATAATAATAATTATAATAATAATAATAATTTTAATATTAATAATAAAAATAATAATAAAATATAATAAATTATTTAGTTAAATTATATTTACTTAGTCCAAACTTAATTATAAATTTGCGCTTTTATAATTTAGTAAAATATTAACTTAACATAATCTTAATCTGAATCTGTTAAGTTGAACAAATGTGTAAGAATCGAATTGCATTACGTTGGAAATAGGTATGGATGGTAATGGTATCCATCTTACTATCCCTTCCAATTCAACCTACTTAACAGCTGATGCCCTTTGTATCGATTGTAAACACGTGCAAATTTGTTGACATTTGAATTTCGCAGTTTGAATTTGATTTCAAACTATTTCTTTAAACATCTAAACTGGGTGTAAACTGAGTATATCAGATATCTTCTATGCGAATCACGTAGAACTACATGGTAGACGCTACATTGAATGGAGTATACGTCAAACATGCGTAAATTTTATAATGAAATCGAACGGTCATATAAAAGCTACTGACATCGATTGTCGATCGATGATCGTTTAATCGGGCAATCACAGAAACCAATCCTCATATTCCCTCATACCATCATTGTATCATGGTATAGTTATATACAAATGTTGTACATTTCAAGGCGAATATATGTCAATGTGTCAATTGGATTTTCTTGTTGCCAAAAACCAAAAAAAAAAAATAAAAAAATAAAACCGCATATAAATTAATGAATGCAACAATTGCCAATTAATTCTAATGTCATAGAATTTAATTTATTTATACTTATGGAAATTGATATATAATCTCAATTTATATATATTAAAATTTCTACCAAAGAATTGAACTGAATTGAGGTATTTCCGCTTGAAAGTGTTTTGTTTTAAATACAAAAAAAAAAAAAATTAAAATTAATAGCTATTTGGTTAAGAGATTGACAGGCGTGGGAACAAGCGTGCCAAAGTCTGGAATATTGAAGCTTGGACAACAAGTTGGATAAGTTTTTGTTGTTCTTGTTATTGTGGTTGTTGCTGTTGACCAGAATTAATGACCCTTGGTTAACTTGGTTAAGTTTGTGGCTTTGTGTGCATCCTTACAACTTTTGATATTTAAAAGCTGCGTAAAGTTTTGCACCTCGTTTGTCGACTTATATACGTTTTAATAAGATGCAGAGATAACTGGAACTCAGATTGAATGCTCGGATTACGGTTTAGTGCGCAATTGAAGGTCAACAGTATGTGGTCAACAATCAACAGTGAGTGAGTAAATTACCAACATTTTATTAAAGTCGTCTCTGTATATATCTGCCAAGTAAATTGTCTCATATTCAATTCTTTATAAGAAACTTATTACCACCATTAAGATTGACTTTAGGAAGTATATTATAATTATTGTTTATCATTTACTATATACTAAAGAATGGAAGTTTTCCTTTATAGCGGTCAGGATCTGATACCAAGGACCTTCAACCTAGTAATTCACAATGACCTTCTAAATTGTATAGAACAAAGAAGTTTTGTGTTTTCTCATAAATATATCAATATTTTATGCCTTTTGTTCGCAAAAAAAAGAATTACCATAACGAATTATTTAACCTTTGAAGTGCTTGATTGATTTACAATAGCAACAGCAATCGATCTGATGTAGGCACATCTTTTTTTTGTTTCTTTTTTTTAATGTCTCTTTATGAATAGAAAGTAAAATGAATAATTTCAAAATAATTTCTTGCGCAATGCTCGATGACTAAACATTTCCCCAAAATAGGCGAACGATAAATGACTTTTGCTTTCTTTTCGAAAATGTCAGACCATATTTTTTATCGACGTGATGCACATACGAGTATATATGCTTAGTTAATTGATTAGTTAGTTAACGTTTATGCACTTCCATTGACTTTTATATATATATTACTGTTCGGCTTCTGTACAAACATTTCTAGAGTTGGTGTCAAGTTGCCCCACAAAATTTGTTTAATTGTTTAATTTGTCGGCTCATTAAAATGCGCAAATGGCTTTTCAGTTCTCTCCTGGTTGTAGAGGGAACTGTGGCTGGTGCTATGGTTAGTATAGTTGTGCATGGAGCACATAAAACCAATACCCGGTCACAGTGTTGATACTTTTTAATGAGCCAAATACAATCGTAAACTCAATGAAGCGTTGATACTTCATATGTTTGTAGCGGATTCTATTTACTGCATATACTGCATACTTATATACTACATACATACATGTACATCTCTGTATATATTTGTATACATTTATATGTATACCACCTTGTTTCACCTAAAACACTTGCTTGCTTTCTGTGCATTTGACTGTCCCCCTATGTCCGAGACGATCATCAACAAAAGGCCTCTTTAGTATGCCTGTCGGGTAGATTCCCAAATGCGTTGACTTTGAACGCTTTTGACAACCTACAGAAGGCAACAGCATTTCAGAATTTCAAAAATCAACAAAATAAACACACACAAAACAACAAACAAACATTTTTAAAAAGAAAAGAATTAAATAATCGAACGATGATATACCATATCATAGCAGCTGCTTTTATTTTTGTAAAATTTCCGTATATTTCAAGGATTTCAACAAATTTACTTACTATAACTTTATGTAATTTACATAAGTTAAAGCAATACATATATAGCATAAAAAAAATTGAGAATTTTATTTATTAATTTAATTTTGTATTTCAATTTGTATCGTATTTGTAGGCCCTAAAGTTTTATACATTAATTTTTGTTTCAAATTACTTCAAAAAGAAGTAGTAATATTAATAAATTAAATTTAAATTTATTAAATTTTGTTTAATTAAAAGCAATTTCTTAACACTTTTTATGCACTTTCTGATTTTTAGTAATTTGAAAAATATTTTTGTTAGTTTATATTTTGTATTTAGGGTTTTTAAAAATGTTTAAAACATTTTTGTAACTATTATAAATAAATTACCTGAGAGCTGCAAAAGGGTAACACAATTTTCACTTTTTAATTTTTAGCACTTTAATTTTTATTTTATTTTTTATGTATATTTTTTAAATGTCTTTTAAAAAAAAAAACACTAGAAATAAAAATTTGTTAAAATTATATTCCTTGAGAGAAAAAGTTCATAAACGATTTAGAAATTTTAGTAAGCGGCACAGAGTAACGCACTGCAATTGGATTTATATATTATACTAAGATAGGATAATATTATTATTATTATTTGAATTTTTTTTTTTTTGTATATTTTGGACTAGACTAACGTAGGTACGGCAAGTGGAATTGGTATTGGAACTATTTTTGAGATTGGGAATACGATTTTGAATTGAAATTCAACTTGGGAGCGTTGGCGCGTGCTTTGCGTTTGCGCAGCCGCAGCGTTCTGAGTTCGTTTGCCGATTTGCGCTCGAATTTCAACGGCTTCAACAACAGCGCCAACAGTAATACTACCAACAATAACAACAAAAGCAACAATAACAGCAACAACAACAAGCTAAAGTAAATACGCTTCCGAGTCCCGTCTTATATTTAATATCGATTCGATGCGTCTCTTTTCCAGCACTCGTCGCTGCGACTGAAGTGCCAGCCCTGTCTCAGTCTCTGTCTCAGTCGCTGCTTCAGTCGCTGCCCTATGTTCTGCTTTGGGCTCTGCTGGCATACGTTTTACACGCTACGCATGCGCAATGCGTCGGTGTTGGCGTCGCTGTTTGCTTCAGTGTTGGAAACATTGGCATTGGAACTGAATGTAACTGCGACTTTAAAACGTTACAGCTAAAACAATTGCAACAGTGGCTGCAAGTTGTATTCACCATACAATCATTACTTCTATGTTTAAAATTAGTTTCACCTCAATCTTTAATATTAGTTAACATTTAATATGATATCGGAAAGATTTGTGTTAATTTAGTGGCAACTGAAAGTAGCTTCAAAGTGGCAAAGCTGCAATTTATTATAGACACATTTACGTAGAAAATATTTTTATATCAAGTGTGTACAAGAAATCTTTAGAAATCTATCTAATTTAGTAAGTTATCTAAAAATAATACCAGTTTTATCGAGCAGAATAACTTTTTATATAGAAAGGATTTGTTTAGCAAATATGACTTATTGGCACAAGTTGCATATGTTTCCTCTAGTAACAGGTTAGTGGTAGATCGATACAAAGATACATAAGTCTCATTCCAAACTTGGTAAGCAAAGGAATCTATTCTGTATCTGTCGGTCTCTTCTTTGCCTTTTCCATTGGCAGATTTCAAGCAAGTTTTCACATAGGTTCTGAGAGCGGCCTAGGAAGTTGACATAAAACTGTGTTTGGTTTGGGCATGCGGAGGTTGTTGGTTAAGGGAGAGGGGGGCGGGGGTATACCCTGTGGCACAACCACGTTTATGTGTGGGCTGGTGTGTGACGAGTATATTGAGTCAGAGACTGGAGTTGGGTTTTCGGTCTGCGCCTGGGTCTGTCACTGTCGCTAATTGTCAGCGAGTCAATTGATTAATCATCCAACAAGTGGAGGCTACTTACATGCTACGCATGCCAAAAGGGCCACAGTTTCAGTGACAGCCTTGGCCAAGTATTTCCGTAAGGCGAAAAGCGGTACAAGCTTAACAGAGGCGCTATCAAAGGGGGTACAAAAGGAAACAAGTCTGAACAAGTTATGCAGTCAGTGAAGAAATTAATGGTTTGAAAATAAATGTGATGAAAACGGAAAGCTGATAATGTTAACAACAGTAAAATATATGTATACACTGCAGATCGAAAACCGGATTATATTTATATTATTAGGGCTAATTAGCCTGGCCCCCCTTTCCCTGGATTGGTACGCCACTGTTTGTTGTGTTATTTATGTCGCATTTTGGTCTAAACAGATTTTGATTTATGTCGTCCACTTTCAGTGCTGAATATGAAATCAATAGTTCGATTTAGGCTATTGTCGTCATTTGTGTGGAAGCTTTGCAAATTGAAATCGTGACTTGGAGCTTTAGATAAGAAACACGCCGTGATCTATTGTGCCAGGTAATTGGTACTCCCATTCGTTGTCTACAGAACTAGAAACTAAAACACAGAAAACCTAGCAAGAAAAACAAAATTTATGCAAGTTCAACGAACTTTCAAAATTTTTAACTTCCCCGCCTATTATTTGGAGTATAACAGTTTCTATTAGCCTTACAGAGTATACCAGAAATGGGCAGCATTGGTTAACAGCTGTGAAAATCTATCGATGCCACTGCGCAGGACATGCAATAGCAAATTGCATAACAGAGTCTAAAATTGAGTGTAACAGCTGAAGAGAGACATGGGTAAACATTGAACTTGAGAGCAATAGAGAAAGAGAGAGAGCGTAAGTACAAGAGCAAGAGAATTATGTTAAAATATGGAGAGTATTGCGAGTTTATGCCAAGAATCAAATCTCCCCGTAGGCCCATTATTGTTCGCATGTTTGAGTCTGATGACTAACGCCATTGGCTACACCACAAGCTCCGGCTACGTCTCTGGCTTGGCTGACCATGTGTTCCACGTGTATCAAAGTCCGTAATATGCATGACTTAACTAAAAGGCGTGCTAGTGTTTTTGGGGAAATGCGATTTCAAAATTCCCTAACCAAAAGGTAATAAGAATAAGGGGAATAGAAGTTTCAAATGACTTGTTCAAAAGGGAAAGTAGAAATTTTGTAAGGACCGATTTAAAGGCATTGAACATGTAATTAGCGTCTTATAATGGGACACACACACACACACACACACATACACATACACTTACACACATGTATATGCAACATATATTAACATCCGCACATTCATTTGCGACTGCATTGGCGCACTTAAGCGCCAAGCACATTACACATACGCCCAGTTGGCTCGGAAAGGGCCAGAAAAAAAAATAGAAAAAAAAATAAAACATTAAAAGTATATACTATAAAAACAACAACTTGAGTTTAGTATTAGATAAAGGCGGTTGCTTGTGGATTGAGGTATAAAGTGTTAAGTGTGAGCTTTATAGTGTGTGTGGTGTGAGGTGTATGATGTGGGGATGGTGTTGAGTTTTGTTTGTTTGTTTCTCTGTTTTTGTTTTTGTTTTTTGGGGTAAGAGTTGGATGTCATTCACTAACAATTTACACGCTTTTTTTGCGAGTAATTTAATTTCAAATATGCGCCATTTGTGGGCGTGGCAGCTAAAAATTGCCGCCTCAGCTGCCTAATGTTAATGTCGCACTTACAAAATGTTGGCTAAGTGGGCAACAGGATGTAGGGAATGTAGGTAGAAGATTCAGTGCTTCTTTATAAACATTTATATATATATATATATATATATATATGTATGTATATATATGTATGTATATATATGTATGTATATATATGTATGTATATATATGTGTGTGCTTTGTGGGTTTTTAAATACATACAAGTTAGGAATAGTGTGTGTAGATTTTGTAAGTGTCATTAACACAGCAAAGCGACCGCAAAAAAGCGCAAAAGCATCTCCTTCTAAATAATACATATATACATATACACACACATATATATATATATATATATATATATATATATATATATATATATATATTTATATATATGCATGCATAACTCTCAGTCTAAATGTTACAGTCTAGCTATTTGTGGTGTGTGGCAATGTATGTGTATGACAAGCTTAGCAACAAAAACTAACTAAGAACATGGTAAAGAAAAAAGAAATGTTGGCTTAAATAAAAATGTCACATAAAATATGGCAAAAAAATCTAAGAGCCAAAAACACAACACACAAACGCTTGACATCTCTTTAGGTGTGTGTGAGTAAGTGTGCGACTGTGTCTATGTGTGTGTACTTGGGCGGTAAAAGAAAAAAAGAAAGCAACATTTTCTATGTATGCTTATGTATATGTGTATGTGTGTGTGGTTGTGTGTATGTGTGTGTTTGGCATGGCTGTGTCAAGCAGGGCATGTCGTATGCGGTAGCTGAAGAGATGATACAGATTGCAAGCCATTTAGTTATGCAAAAGTGTATGCTCCTCTCCCTCTCTCTCTCGTATCATGGACGTAACTATCCAAATGTTGCTTAAATGGGACACTAACACACACACACACACAAATGTACACACTCGTACATACATATGTCCATGTCCACATACACCCACAGGGTGCTGACATTTATGACTGCGATAAGACATTTTTAACGTTTTTATTTGAATTAACATCATGAAAATATGATGTGACATCGCGAAAAAGAAAACAAAAACAAAGCAACAAACAAAAAACATAAATATA
Organism: Zygothrica quintamaculata; assembly: GCA_037044455.1. Classification (NCBI taxonomy): domain Eukaryota; kingdom Metazoa; phylum Arthropoda; class Insecta; order Diptera; family Drosophilidae; genus Zygothrica; species Zygothrica quintamaculata. The sequence continues at coordinate 2,901 of JBAMBS010000822.1, read as the reverse complement.
AAAAATATAAATAAATAAATAAAAGTTGCATTTTTCCATATTTGAGATTGTTTTGCTTTTCCTTTTTATGCATTTCACTCAATATTTTTTTTTCAAAGTTTTCTTTAGCTGCTTTAAGCCTGATGATTTTATAAACAATTTCAGAATTTGTTTTTAATTTGTTATGAAATTTAAAAAAAAAATTAATTAATTCTTAGCTTATAGAATTATAATTCATTTATATTAGTATTTAAAATTTTGTTTAAAGTATTAAAAATTTGTTGTTTAATTTTTAATTTTTACACTAGAAGAAACTACGCCTTAGTCCGTTCAGGTTTATAGAGCTGATCGTAAAAATCGTTGCAGGGTGTCTTAATATTATTAGCTTAAATTATTTTTGTTATCTTTGAGCTAAGAAATATTGTAACAAAAAACAAATGATATGCAAACAAATGTTTTACATTTAATGTGCAAATAATTTTTTTCATTGTTTTTTTTTCGTTTATGAGAAGCGATAAAATGGCAAATGGCATCGCTTGATGATCTATTAAAGAATAGCGCCCAACTGGCCGATACCAGTATACAATATATATATATATATATACTTAAGAAAGAAAGAACAAACAGCTAAAATGTTTATTTACTTTTCAACATATAAGCAAAAAAATATGTTGATATCCACACAGAGAGCGTAAAACTGTCATAAATATAATGATTTAGTTGGTGAGGCTCGAAAACCAGACCAAATTTAATAGCTATGACCATTTAAAGACAATAAGCATAAAAACAAACATAAAAATGTAATCAAATATTCAAAAAAAAAAAAATTTAAGTTCTAAATTCGAAATTCTAAATAAAACGTTTCGTTTGGTCAATGCATAATTATCTATAGACCAAAAAGCCACCGATTGTATATTGAATTCAATTTCAATGTTTAATTTGGCAGCTGTCGCTGACAATGCCATAGCTAATTGCCTCCTTCTAATACAGAAATTCCCTCACTCTCTCGCACTCTAACTGTATCTGTGCTTGTCTTTCAACCAATACCAAATGAAACACACCTCCATATAAATGAAATTGTTGATATTCATCTAAAATTCCGATTGCAATAACTCTAGACCATTGTTTTTGGGGTCATTCCAGAGCGATAATTGCTTATGTGTCATATATCAACAAATCGATTAATCGTTGTTGTTGTTGTTGTTGTTAATTTTTTTCCCCTGTTGCTTCTGTTTGCATATCATTGACCATTGGCCATTGAGCAACCTGTCAACCCTGCTAACCCTGCTAATCTTACACCCTCTCTTGCCTAAAAATACGAGTATCATTGTCATAATATTTTATTTTTATACCCTGTAACAAATAATACGACATAGAAATATAAATAAAGGGTGGCTCAACCCATCACAAAGCTGACAAATATTTTGAGCTTTATATTGTTTTCAATTTTTACGATGAATAACTAATAAATATGTTGGGATTATATCCATCATTAGTTCTATACATAACTACACAAACAAATATATATATATATAGATAAAGATATATTTATATAAATATTATAAAAAAATTATGTTCGTCTTATAAAAAAATGCATATTGTCATAAAAACAATGAAGGATACAAAGGACAATAAACTGCACATACATAAATTTCAGGGACTGTCTGGAAGTCGAACCTTGTATCTTTCATCAGAGTACAAGGTATCTACTGTTCGATAGCTTATATTATATAAATTATTCAATATTATTTATTATTATTCTGTTTTCCTTATTTCTTTCTTTTTTTTTGTCCACAAATTCAGAAAGGGGAAAAAAGACTTTAATAATGTTTTGCTTAACTTCTTTGTGCTGTTTTTTTGTTGTTAGCAATACTATTGATATTGAAACCGATGTTGTTGTTGTTGTTGTTGTTGTTGTTATTGTTATTATTATTATTATTTTTTTTTGAGGCATTGTTTTGATTAGCTGCTGTTAAAGCTCATTCAACTTAAGATTTGATATACTCATACTTTAATATGATATATGTGCTTATTAAACACCTACGTTCCGGTACGGTTGAACTTTTGAGTTTGGTTTTACTTCTCTGTCGGATTTTACCTTTCGACGCAATAGCAATTTGATTGAGTGGAATACCATAGAACAGGATTCATTTGGATGAGCTAATCAACAAAATATTATTGAATATATTGAATACTCATTGATGCTGCATCATATAGTATATGCAAGTATTCGTCTTTATTACTGATAAACGCACAATGACAATCACAATTAGCAAATTATTTTGTATTGCAATGATCCCGATGACAGGCTGCCTGCAATAAGTAAAAAGATAATAAAAAAATACACTGAAAACAAAAATTTAACAATTTAATTATAGGGTATACAATATATATATTATCTTTGTAAAGATAATGATGAAATCAGTTCCTTTAATGGAAGTAGAGTCTTAAATATAATATAATTTGTACGGGTATATTATATATCACAAGGATCTGATTTGAACTTAAAATGTTAGCTATAGAAATCAGCTAAATTAACAGATAATATTATATATTGTATTCAAAAATAAATTATTCGATTATTCGGGTTATGAGGAACTCTTTGACAGTAAACTCTGTGCATTATTTAACAATGTTATAAAGAGTCTAATACAATGCATGTACCCAAAGAAAGAGTATAGCAAATAGATTTTTTTTATTGGTAGCATTATAAAATGTGATTGAACTTATGAATTATTTAAATCCATATATGATATATGTTTAATTATTAAATTGTGCTGCTGTCAGCCCCAAATTGTTATTGTATATATAATTAATTGGGGGTCACATCAACAGCGACAAGTAAGAAAGACTAATGAATACAAAAGCCCCAAACGAGTCAAGAGATTAGACTCAAAAGTTAACAAATATAATAATAATAAT